>AP025043.1:4318133-4469557 GCA_036186865.1 Eustoma russellianum
AAAAAAAAAAAAAAAAAAAAAAACTGTATTGCAAAGATAGAGTGAAGTCACTACATTTTCCTTCAAAAAATTGAGTTCAAAAGATAGAACAAAGTCACTACATTTTCCTTCAAACAAATATCATCAAAACAAAAGTAGTTCTTTTATGTAAAATATCTTATACCTTCAATCCAATCCAGGTATATTTAGATACACACACATGTTTTTTACTAGGTAGCTCGAGGAACTATTCAAACTACACACATGTATGTAAACTTCGAATACTCCCTTCAGCTGATTAATAAAAACATGGGAACGTGTGAGATTAACTAATTTAATATTTAACACAACATAAGAGCTTTCAACAACTAAGACGAATTTATCAGCGTGAAAATAACAGTGGATATCATCATACGGATCCTGAATATGGATCTAATAGTAGCCAAGTGCTGGTACGAGAACCATGTTCAAGTTCTTAGGGCTCGGGTTGGGACATTGTGTTTAGAAAGACGCGGGTTCAAATCGGGACACGCGTAGTGTCAGTGTATTACTGTTTTCTGGGTCATTAATGACTTGCCATTGTACCCGGCCCAATTGGGAGTAGAGGTTTGCTGGCCCGGTTTGCAGTATGCAACTTATGTGTGCTATGGCCAACGCCTTACCAACCTAGGAGACCGCTGAGTACCTGAATTTGCATACTCCACACAGCTCCATTGGGAGGGGCAGTGGGGGTTCCGGGACGAGGGATTTCTCATTTATTGTGTTTAGAAGTTCTTGTTTGAGGTGGGTTGTTGAAAAAAGAATGCATAGATTGGGTTACCCAGAAAGTTCAAAAGTGCGTGGTCGCGTAACACTATTTGGTAGACAGTGCCAGGCACATGTAGAACACATCCTCCTTTCTACTGGCTCTACTGTTACTGTGATTGTCACAGCCACCAAACTTCTCAGTCCATGACAATCACAGCACCAGAGTCCAGTCCATGACTACAATCACAGCCACCAAACTTACCAGTCCATGACTACGCACTTTCTGGCGCTGGGATCAAGAGCCGGCATGGCTGTCTTCGATAATTCTGACACTCCCAACTGGCTTCTTTGCCACCCAAGAATTTTTCACTGGGGCATCATGTTCCTGAATCACGCTATGGATGCTGGCTGCAAGTCTTGCTAACAGAAGTAGATACCAAGTACTGCCCAAAACTATAACCTGAAAGAGAAATCTATATCCATCAGTAATTGCTTCGCTATGGGGTGTTAACAAACCGAGCCAAACCAAATATTAGATTTTTGAATTCGGATTCGTTTGGCTAAACAAACTATTCGGCTCAACTCGTTTAGCTCAACGAACTTTAAAATTAGTTCAAGTTCGGCTCGATAACCTTTTAACTGTTTAAACAAGCCGAATAGTTCAGCTCGTTTTGGTAAACGAACCCAAACAGCTGTTCATTTACCGACCATTACCGAACGAATACGAACCGAACACAAACAAAACTCGAACAGTTCATGAACTATTCGGTTCATTGAACAACTTCCTAGTTTGTGCCAAATATTACTAAAATGTTAAAACCACATGGTTTCTGGAAAAATAATCTGAGATTGCGGACCCTAAAATTACCTTTCCCATTAATGCTACTAAATTTGCTTGATCCAGACTAAATACTGAATGAAGCAGGTACAACATGGTCCAGTGGACCAAACACCTAATAGGAATACTATATGTGGGGAAAAGAGGCCTGTTGGTGAAGTTATCATACTTTGTAAACCTCTAAATTTTTACTGAACAAGCTTCAACTGCATTGATAGTACAGTATCTTAACCCCCTATGACAAGAAACAAAAATGAAGAAAAATCTGTAACGCCCGTTTCCTCTGCCATGCTTATGCATCATTGACAAGGGCTGCAGTTAGAGAATGACACAACTATTGTGCATACAAACAATGAGATTAAGGAGGAGACTAGCCATGATTGAACTCAGATCCAACTACACTACATGCCCATACCCTTCTCCATGGTGAGGAGAGATAACTAGTCCCCTTTAAATGGATGATTCCCTATATAACTTCTCCTCCATAGCTGTTAATCATGCATTTCTTTAAACCACTGATTCTCGACATAATCAGGTCCTCCTGTCACAAAGACGAATGACACCATGAATCACACGAGGTACGCAATAATCCGCAGGGAAAGCAAATATGAAAACAGTAACTCAAATACTTGAACATCCAAATTTTACCCAAAAAGCAAAACAAAGAGGGGAAAAAAA
Organism: Eustoma russellianum; assembly: GCA_036186865.1. Taxonomy (NCBI): domain Eukaryota; kingdom Viridiplantae; phylum Streptophyta; class Magnoliopsida; order Gentianales; family Gentianaceae; genus Eustoma; species Eustoma russellianum. The sequence continues at coordinate 4,320,376 of AP025043.1, forward strand.
CAAAGAAGCTGATTATGCAACAATTTGGATTATGCTCAGATCCTGATTCTGCAGAATCATAAAGTGAAGATATATTGACCCTCTGTGAAACATCCAGGACGAAATAACAAAGCAGTTGGAAAGCTATTGCAGTCCAGAAACTGCAAGACTTTTTAAGACATTTCACATACTCCTCAGGATGTAGTGCATGAAGTCTATACTCATCTCTTTAGACTCTTATATGAGTTGCTTCCGTTTTTATGAGATCCATTTTGTAATGATACTTATAGCCTTTCTTGTGATTGTGCATAGATAGTATATTAGCTAGACAGTATTGGAGCTAGAAGGTTGTATGCATCCCATCCTAGATATGCTAGTGTATTTGTATATTTCAATATTCCATTGGACTCGGTTGAATGAAAGTTTTCATATTTCAATCCCAAAAAAAAAACAAAGAAATAGTCCCTCCATCCCAAAATATAAATCCATGTAAAAGTAACACATAGTTTTAAAACGTTGGTCAAAAACACTAATTTTTGCTTCTCTTTCCAATTTTATCCATGACAAATCGGTTGTTTGTTTTAAAAGTTGTGAACTTAATAAGGGAAAACTAGTAAAAACATTTACTTTCTCATTGTGGACTAATCTTTTGAGACATCCCAAAATAGTAACATGGAATTATCATCAAAATAGTAACAGAATTCTTTTGTGGTACCCATGCCAATCAAAACTAAATAATCAGGTCAGACACTCAAGTTTCAACAGTAAACAATAAATGCTCCTTGCTCGATTGTGACAAAGGTTTTTGGAAGAAACAATTAGACGGTCAACTATCACAATTCCCTTTATCTGGTTAAAAAACATGTTCACCCTGCCATGCGGCTCATGATTCAAGAATAGGAAGTGTCAATAAGTGCTACAATAATCTAGAAAACCAAGGGATATCCACGTCACACAACTAAAACACTATCCAATACTCAACTACAATACTGACTAGATACTAGTTCCTGTTTAATATATACCAGAAATGTGTTCCTCCTTTTTGTATATATAAGAGAAAATAGAAAAAAGACACTAGCAATTTCCTAGGTATTTGTATAAATTCAAATAAGTCTCCCAGTCCCAGAAGCAAGTGAGATATATTACCGCCGGTGATGCGGAGAAGATGGTTGATCTGGTGATGACCTTTGACCTGGTCCTTCATGGAATCTATGTTCATCCAGTGCTACCCTAGCTCGACTTCCATCACTTGGATATGATGAATCCTCCATATCAGTGACTGCAATTGGACCTATAGAGCCAAATTCAAGCTGTTCACCATGTGAGCCAAAGTTGGCATTATGTTCAAAGGGATATAGCATTACAAGTGGTGGAACACTAGGTCCATTTGATGATAATTCAGCTGGATTCACAGATGGTAGAGGATACAAGCTGTAGGCGATGCTTGGAGGGCCACTCATGCTGGCGTTTGAATGCATAGGACCATTCTGGGATGGGAAGGATGAAAACGATTCATTCCTGTATTGCCCCCAAGATCTATCTGCTCGACTCTCACTGAAAGACAAACGATCTAATCTTGAGATCGACTTCTCGGTTTTGTTACGATTATGAGCCCGACCAGCACCTCGGGATTTCTGATTTCCATTCCAGTTCCCTTCCGTATCCCCATGGCTATCGTTTCTATCATAGTGACAACTCCCTCTCCTTGTATTAGATGTCTGCCGATCCCTAACAGATACCTTCTGCAGCATATACCAAACAGACAAGTTACGTTTCATGCAAATCAAGTTTAAACGACAATTTTTTTTGTTGTGTGTCTTGAATAGCTGGGAGGAGGGAAAAGGGAAAACATATACATGCATTTGAAAGGCAAACAAAAGCATATATATACAATATATCACCCTAGGATTTAAGTTCTACAAGCAACTCAAGAGACTAGATGTGACTTTAATATATCCTTCAAGATTATCACAAACATCTGATAACGCTAAGAAAATATAAAGGCATAGGATTGTCTGTTTTGGTGATTATTTGTTGTCCTTTTCCAAATACAATGCTCAATAGAAGTTCAATTACCTTTTTTCCTCTCATATTTTCAGTACAAAAATAACATTTGCACAAAATAATGGCAATATCTGCAAGAACTATATACATTATATTAAAGAATGCGTTAAAATGATAAAAATGAATATCATACAGAATATTTTAATATTATCCATGCTGGTGCCCTATTGTATCAAATTTATTGAGTCAAATGATTAAAACATCAACACGATCTAACTCCAATAATGCAATCACATCAAATAATCGCCAACCAGACACAACCCAAGGGGACTCAACCATACAGGTATGCTGCACTTGTATGAGATTCAAACAGTTCACAACAACACTCAAGCTTTTTTCCACTATGTGGGTTTGTTTGATCCATAATCATGTTTAGTGATAAAGTGTTACACTGGCTCTCAACCTAATGCAACCCTCTTCCTTTACCCAAACTTGAAACCGGCAAGTCGAAAACTTAACCACACGGAATTCTCCACCCACATGCATCCTGAGAAAAAGGTCATGATCTTATTTTGGATTCTTGTTTTCAAAGATAAAAGCATGACAGAGTTTGGAAAAAGAACAGTTCACAGTCCAACTTGAAGAAAAAGAGAGCACGATTATTAAGGAAAACATAATATTCATATCCAATAGCCCAAAAAAAATGATTATTACTATGACCAATCTGTAGGGTACAGTGATATTTTAGGATCAGAAATAAGTAATAAAATTTTATCTACTTAAATCCCTAATATTCCTTTCGTCAAGAGACAAAATGAAATGACTATTACTTTTCAGATCAATCTGCAGGATAAACTAAAAATAGGACAAAATGTTGAAAAACAAAATCATCCATTTAAAAGCCCAGAAATGTAATCCTTCGCCTTTTTCATGTACATTAGTACGTTCTCTAAATATATTCCTGTTTACTTCACAGAAGACCAGAACAAGCAATAGATATAGAGGGTTAAAAGAGCGAATAGACTGGAACGAAAATAGCACCTTATAAGATTGGAGGACAAAATAATTGTACGCAGTATCATAAAGTAAAACATTTCATAGTAGAAGTAAACTGGGACTTCATACAACTCGATCAAATAAATATAGCAGAGTTAAAGCCAAAGCACATTCACAAACACAGCATAAGTTGAGATTCAGTAAATAAATGAATAATCACAACTAAATATCAGCCCAAGAATAGATAGCTGATGACGAACAACTTACAGGATTTGGCAAATAAGTGCCAGTTCCACTACGATATCTTGGCATGTCATCAGCAAACCGTTGGTACACATTTGGAGGTCTAGCGGGAATTGACTGTAAAGGAGCAACAGGAACTACCCCATTACCATATCCCATCAACTGAGTTAACAGATTGATGTTGGTAGGAAGAGGTTTTGCAGGACCATCCCAAGGAAAATGACCTTGCAGGTAACCTGGAGGTACCATAACAGGGGTCTGATAAAAGAGTGGTTCAGGATTCGAAGGATTTTGGCAAAACCTGCCAAACTGCATATTTTGAAAGTGGTTAGCGAAATCACTGTTAAGGATATCAGATTTATGCTCCTCAGATGTTGTGACTGAAGTATCCACTCTGAAGGAGGTGGATGAATTTATATCCTCAGAATAATCAAGCCCCCCAGTTGAATCAAATTTTTGAGAAGTATCATTAACCTCTAACTGTTCATCCTTAACAAAATGACCATCTGAAGCTCCGGTCTCAGGTGAAGCTTCATACATGGGAAGCATCGTTAGAAAAGGAATCGGAGGTCCAGTGGGATAGAAGGCAACTAAACCAGGATTCTCCCTTTGCCAGGAACCAGATCTTCCCATGATCATTGGTGTAACAGGCATTGTTGGCTCCGATCCACCTATTTGAGCAACTTCATATCCGGGCACCTGATTCCGAGTGGCATGCATAAAAGGCAAGGATTGAGATACCGGGTTTCTTTCTATTATTTCAGCACCAATGTTGGATTGTGAATTAAACTCATGGTCATCGTCCTCGATGAGATCAGATGTGTGTTCAGGCATGGTCTTACCTTTTTCATAGCTACCAGCTGACTCTGTGGAAGCAATCTTTTTTCCACGCCTCTCCCTTGTTGATTTTGGGACTTTGGCAGATGACCCATTCCAGTAACTCTCAGGGGTTCTACTCCTCACAGAATTACTATATAAAGCAGAGGAAAACCTTGAACTTGACATTCTCTCATCATAGTAAACCTCAGCAGCAGTACAGCCATGGAACTGGTTGTTATCTAAATGTTCTTCTCTGTGAGATCCACCGCGCTTCTCCCTGCCATGTCTGTGCTGAACTCTCATAGAAGTGCCAGATCCGCTTACACAAGATGGAGGTGTAACGTTGAAACTAGACAGATTCATCAGTCGTCTTTCATCAGGTGGAAGCATTTCAAGATTACCATTTTCAGTCTCAAAACCACCTGAACAACCAACTTCCTGATCTTGCCAGAACTCATTCTCTGCTTCCTCTGACTTCATCTCCACCGAACCAAGATTCTCGTTACTACGCTCACTAGAATATTCTAAATTTGAGTTCAATCCAACACCTGTAAAACGGTGAGCTAATGGTTCTGGAGCCAGACCAGGACGATATTGCAAGTTTGAGATAGAGGAATTGATCAAGCGGACATTCGCAGGAACCAAGCCAGCCATATTTCGTTGGGTATACCCCAGTGAAGCTAAAAATGACGGGGGTATAGTAAAGGGTAACTGTGCTGAAGGTAAATTAATAGGCAACTCAATTTGACCATTTAGATGATGAAGTGAAGCAGATCCCATCATATTCACAAGGTCTTGCTCTTCCTGATGAAATCCTGGCGTTCCTGTGGTAGAGGAAAGTTCTTCATTCAGGGCCTCGGAACCTGAATCATGATGATAGCTATTTGAACCAATTACAGGGTCAACAGCAGCATCAAGACCTTGATGAGAAGGGACCACTCTGATAGATGAGGAATCATCAGTTGAAGATCTGCCACTCTGGTTAGCCAGTGTTTCAGATCCTTGGTTCTTCTTTCTATTATTACCATCTTGCTTTGTAGACAGTGGTTGAGTTTTTGAACCCTCTGGAGTTCTATGACGTCTTACTTGAGGGGATGTATCCCCATATGTTTCAGTCAGCTCAGGACTAGAGCGTGTTCTAGCAAATACAAATCGCCCATGGATATCATTTAACAATTGATCAGATTTCTTATTTCTCTGGCCTTCATCTACTTGACCAATATGGCTAGAAGAAATTCCTCTAGCAGTGTGATCAGATGAACTTGAGCTGTCCAAATGATGTGCATGAGTCATGCGAGATTGAGGATGAGAACTTGTAGAAGGGTCACTCTTGCCAGACATGCTTCCGGATGAATAATGATTCTGCCGCGGAGCGACAGAAGGAGAGCCCTCAACATCAATTTGACTGACCTTATTACTCTTCAAATTATCAGACTCAGAGAGTTGGTCAGTTGAAGATGATTTCGAGCCCCACATATCTCTTCCTGGAGCATCAGGCCTCTGGCCACTACCATGTCTCTCCCAAGTATTCATAAAGAATTGATTTACCTCATAAATCAGGTTTTCTTTAGGACACTCAAGCAACCTAGCAAGTCTTTTTGCACCGAATGCAAACGCAATGCGGATCCTAAAAAAATTTCCTGAAAGAAGAAAAAAGAAAAAAAAGATAAAATAAAGGAGCTATTCCTGCAAAGACATGACACGTTATCAGCAACAGAAAATAATCATTGTTGATACACAACTCAATGAGTCAGTTCGTAACCCATTCCGGATAAAGCAGAAGATACCTAGATTTATTTTTAGCAACTCGTTCACTTCTATGTCGGAAAAGAACTCAAAATAAAGAGGAAATGGTATTATTTCCAAAACCTGTTCTAGCAAAGTTATACAAATAAACAGTCCGCAGCACAAATACAGTTGGCTCCTCTAACCTCAGATCATAAGGGAAAACAGAATTTTGCAAACTGCTTTCGACTGAATAAAATACCTTATGCTGAAGAAGAAGTCATTTTCCAAACCTCAAATGAGAACCTTTTACGATATCATTTATTCTTCTTCTTTCCTATTTCAATTAAAATTCTTATGATGTATTGCTAGGTCACTAACAAATTACTGTGTCACACCATTTAACAAGAGTATACACAGTGCCCCATCTTTCCCTAAGTATATCTGGAGTATATGAAACGATATTAGCAACAAAAATTAACCCAAAGTCACTTAAACCAGAAAGTTCAACATTTGAGGCAGAGCGTGTTTCAATGTTCCCGCCTCAACACAACCTTTTGAATATGGTGTAAGGCGTCAACACATAAGATGAGAACTCTACGCATTCAAAACTTACCAACAGGCCAATAAAATAATTCATACAAGTTGAACATTTATAACTTCAGCATATTCTGTTGCACGACTCATCCTTGTATAGAGGCCATGCCACGTCATATAAAACTTGCTAAAGTCCCAAGAAGAATGTAACAAATGTTTCAACACTAGCGCGCCACATCACAGCTTATCCGACCCATTCACAAAGATCAACAGGTTGAATGGCATTGACATCTAAACATCCAACCACTCTGCTTCCCAGAAGTCGCATTATAATTAAGAAGCTACACAATTTCCTCAGGCAGATATTTAGGAGAATTAAACAGCTTGAGCATGCTGTGATGGACACATTACAAAGCTTGCTTCAAATATATCATGACCAATTGATCACTTGATGCAACTGCTCTTATACATGCCAGGAAAACGGCCTTACGGTTGAAAAGCAAAACTATGGCAAACACACACCAGGAAAAAATCAACCCACAGCATGCCAAATATTTTTTTTAGAACTAACCCACCCTTACACTCAAAGCAAAGAATGAAGCAGTAATTAAAGATAAATTGAGCCGTCAGCATTCCATGACAAGGAGGCTGACATTAGCTCAACAATTTAACATGCTGAAGATATTCTTAAAAGGGAAAGCAGAGCATCATTTCCCTCCATTGAAATAGCACCAGATGCCAAATTTTACAACAGAGCATATGGAGCACCACCAGATGACTTTTCAAGCAGTGCAAGTAACTATAAGCACCAGATATAAACACAAACAAGACAGAAAAAGAGCATCTAACGAGTTATAAGCTCTTCACAACATGTCACAAACCGAGATCCATAATCATACATACCAACTCAGGACAGACAATTTAAGGGACAGCACGTAAATAAAAATAAATATTTTGAATACCTTTACTAACACTGCGCCCAAGATTGTTGTTCACGCGTAAAGGATCAATCACATTGAAATGTTTGGAGACAAAAGATTGACCCTGATTTTCTTGGCCAGCAGGAAAGACAGCATACACAGTGCTACAGGCATCAAGAAACAATTTGCTAAGCAGCAGGTTACCACCATCCTTCAGTGGAGGTTCCGCTGTAACATATTTACCTTACAAATCAAAACCCAGACTTCCAAAAGAATTACAAACATTGTAGGTTACACGAACCAAAAGTTTACCAGTCACATCTGGAAGTGAACTGATGGGAACAGGTCCCCACAAGCTGACACAAAAATTTTCCCAATCAAAGTTACTGAAGAACTCAAGAAATCGATAAAGGACCTGAGAAGACACGAAAATACTTCAGTAGAAGGATTGGTGAAAATAAACCAAAGAGAAAATAACAGACATGTATAACCTCAAGTGGTCCAGTGAAGGAGTTGTTGAAAACATGAAAGATGTAAAGAACAAGTGTCTCAAGAGCATAAGTGGAGATAAGTCCATGATGAGCACCCAATATTCGACTCTCATAGTAACACCATGCCTTAATCAATATAATACTACGTTTGAATAAATGGTTGTGATTTATCAGGTGATCAACCTACAAAAACAAATGCATCATTAGTTCACTTGCCTTAAAAGTTGCATGTCTGAATTACTCTTTCAAGTAAGCAAAAACAGCAATCATCATTGATCGTGGAACATGGTCTCAATTGCCCAATAAAACCCCGCCCATTTGAGTTATGTGAAACAAGATGTAAACCTCTTCAAGGAAGCAAAGTGTGCACAGTCCGCCAAGCTGGTTAAAAGATATGTCTACGACAATGTTCTCCACCAAACACTTTATTATTTTCACCTGCAATCAGTGAACAACTTAATACACAAATATTGAATTAATTGCAAAAGAGTATCCAAAAGCAAGTCCAAATTCACTCATTTGCAGCACAGAAAATTTAAATGATTACAAATACAAAGTTCTATGACAATTTTTTCCATTTAAGGCCATACTTTCATGTTTTACCCATTACAAGGGGGTTCGTTAAACTAAGCTTCTGCTTTTCATCATTTTTCCACGATAAGCAAACAAGAACACAAAAGCACAGGTTGAACTCTTAATAGAAAAAATTCATTTCATACACATACACACAGAGACACACAGTCATTTATACAGACACATGTATGAATGTGTGTACATATAATAGAAAACACATAATAGGTGCTTCACATCTTCTATGGTTAACCTGCCTAAAATAGAAAAGATGTGCACTCCCCATGCCAAAATCATGGTCTGTGATCATTTTTAATTTTCAAGTTCCTACATAACCTGCTCCTCCGTGTAAGACAGGGAACAATAACCTACTTTTAAACAAAGAACAAATTTAAGTTGTGTATGAAGGAGAGTTACATATGACTGCATGGGCACTATAAACACTCATTTGAGGGGCCAGCTTAGTGAAGGATGCATAAAAAAAAAACTATCAACGTGGATCCACTCAATCGAAAATTAAAAGTTCAAATATTTTAAAGCAAACATACACAGACCACAAGCACTACCAAAAGAAAGAGGGGGGGGGGGGGGGGGGGCTAATGCTGTTTATTTGGGAAGTTAACTCTCAAGTCTACAATAGGAGGATTGCGTGAAAGGTAAATTAAGAAACCATTGAAGTTAATTACACACACAGGATTGAAGGAAAGAATCAACTATTTTTTCCTATAAAGGAAGACTGAGGGAGAGAGCACAGGGTCACTCTTCCAACAGACACCTTCTATTCCAGCAAACAAAGTGTCTGGGGAAAAAATTCAAAGTAAACACTTCGGAATTGCTACTTCAAAACGATAGCTGGTGTAGCAAACAAAAGGGCTTGTTAACAATGTGAGTCTCTAGTTTTCCCTGCTTTTCCAAATGAGAAGAAGAAAACTAGAAATATTTCTCTCAAAGAATTCAAAAAAAACAGGAGAGGAGTCCCTTGTATAGGCCATACTTTTCTTCCCTTTCCTTTCATCCTTAGGTTCTATTCTGTTCCCACCTAGAAATTTCTTTCACAAACAACTCAACTGAGCACTTGATATAGAACTCTCAATGGACGCCAAATCGACACAACATATAAATGCCCATGAGCTGGAAATAAGTAGAAACCCGAAAACTATATCCAGAAACTGAACGCACTTCAGCTTGAATGTATTGGACTTCCTTCACACGAAATTCAGCTTGGTCATTCTTCTCATCATTCTCTAGCATATCACGAACTTGATTTGCCCATGTATCTTTCAAATTTTGATTATTACTGAAAGCAGACACATCTATATCTCCATCAGGCAGATAGGTTTTCAAGGGCACAGACCCAAAAGTAAAAACCTGTTCAATAACATTGGAAAAGACAGGATGAATAACAACTCAAAGATAAAAAAGGAAACACAACAGTAATGCACTGAAGCAAGTCCAAGAAATAAATAAACACATAAATCAAAAGAATGGTTCTCCATTGGTATTTATGTTGCCCCTGTTAGGACAACAAGCACTTACCCAACAATCACCATCTCTCCAAGTTTAATTGTCAAATTCCAATAGCTCCAGCAGCCTTTTTACACCAACAATAATAGCATTTCGACTCACCTAAATTCAGTTATATGCACTGTTACACTTCAGAAACTCAACCAAGATAGGTCCGACATTGTTGGTCTGACTCCAGATGCGGTCACTGATTAAGATATTGCTAGATGAATGTTTTCATTCTTTTGTTTCATTTCCGCAAATCAAACCATAGACAAGTGCAAAACCAATTAGGAGTTGGTCCTATCATAATGACTTCGAAGCATTTAACTTATCCCCAACGTGATACCTCACCAGTGTTTGTTTTGCATTGGCTTATTTCAAATGCGCTCAGATTCTGATTATTGTTCTGATGTTTGTTTTGAAACAGAAATGCTAATCAAAATACAACGAAATAATGAATGGCCGTGCATAGCAGCTTCGTAAACTGAATTACGACCTAGTAAGGAAAACACAAACAAATACACCTACAAAGAACATTGATTCTAGATTTTTCTGAGAAAACCAAGGTGAAGGGACCGCATTATATGTAACAAGAAATGAACAACCTGACAGGGGAAACACTTCATGATAAGCCGCTGGACATAATTGGCAACCGCATTTCTGCGCTCTTCTGATGGCTGATTTGGCTGAATGCAGGCAATAAGCTCTGCGGTCCTCTCCTCCGCCTTTAACCATCTCTCTGAGTCCAGGACACGGATTACCATCCCTGTATTCAATAATCCATTTGGCAAAAGCCCACATGGCTCTGCCCATCCCTCATACTCTCCCATACAACACAACTTTAAAGCCACCACCCAAACACAATCTCTCAAAACACTTCCCCTCCAAGCCCACAACAAAATATCAACTTTTCTTCACTGCCACATACAAAAATATCTGATGACAAACCAAACAACCAAAATACTTACAGGTTACAACATCAACAGACCCAACTCAAGTCAATATCTCCAAAAGGAACAGAAATTAGTCATACAAATTGAGGATTAAAAGCCCTAGCAACTTGTAAAGGGATTAGCTCTAACAAATTCTATACAACAGCAGCAGCAGCAGCAGAAAGTCATGAAAAGCTTTCAGAAATGCATCACACACTATCTATATCAATTGACGTCAATTTCAAGCATGTCAGACTCGAGAAAACCCACTAAAGAATCTATGCCACCACTGAAACAGGGGCTACAAGCGGGAAAGATAGGACAGAAGTGGAGATTAAAGAAACCCTAACGAAGGAAAACTTCGACGAGTTGCAACTAAGCAAAAGTGCAATCAGTGCAACGTTGACGAAATCATTAGGCCCAAAACCTACCCCATGCAAAAACAAAAACAAAAAACAAAAGCTCCCCAAAAATAAAAATGAAATAGAAAAGAAAAAGATAAAAGACTTTCTACTTCCTTCCTCGTCGCTGGAAATGCAAATAAAATGGGAATCGCGATGAAATGAGTGAAAAAGATGAAGTAAAGGGATTTTGAATATCTGGAGAAGGAAAACGGAAGAAGAACAATGGAGTTTGTAATGTTAAATTTCAGTGTGTTTGGAATTTGAGAGGAAGAAATTTCTTTTCTTTTTTCTTATTGGGGGAGGCAGAAATTCTGAAGATTTGGAAACTTAATCTGAAAATGAAGGCAAAAAACACAGAAGGGATTGAGAAGAAAAAACAAAAATAAAGATAAAATTAAAAAAGGAAAGATCAAGAAGAAAAAATTTGTATTTTCGATGGAAAAGAGAAAGTTTGGAACCCAACTCTATATTCTTTTTGGAATTGAGATTGTTTGTTGTCTGTTATTCTTTTTATATTTTAGCTATAGAGATATACTGATTATTGTTGTTCTTAGAAAATAGAGAGATGAGAAAATAGCTTGACGTTGTATGAGAACAACACAAGTTCAAGAATTGCTTTCGGGGGATAGGATCCCCTCATCGCTCCCCCTCACTGCATACGTGACCGCGCGACACGTGGCAAAAAGGGGGAGTGGTGAGACTGGGTGAGGGTAACCCTCATCCAGCTTCACCACCTCTTGCTGCTGCCACATGTCGCATCCTGGACCGTGCGGTCCCTGCTTTCGGACGTTGTTCCAGGTGTTTTTCATGGAATATCTAATTTTAGATTCGCAATCATCTTTTAATTCCAATGCTTGAGCAAAAAAATCCAAATTTCTCCTCCCTGGGTACACAAAATATTAGGTAGATGCTTTCATTTACCCCTACTCAACTCTTTCTGTAGTCCCTTTTCTTTCAAACACTCTTGAGACTTTGTTTGAGGACTCTAGATCAGCAGCGGTTTTAAGCATTGACGGTTGTAGAAATGACCTCGACCGAAATAAACCAAGCTCAGTCGAAGTGCATCCACCTGTGTAGGATAATTTCTGAGCTGAGAGAAAAGAACGACTAAAGTCTGTCTGTCGAGCTGAGGTGGGGATAGAAGTGACAGAGCTGAACAATCAAGAGGCTGAACTAAGCTGAGGTAACAAAGGACTACTGCCGGACTGAGATAATCCATGCAGAGAAGGAATAAATGTTATTTGTTTATGATATTTCCTGTTTCTGACTGTGGTGTACACATAAGTGTGTCAGAATTATGTTACAGGAATGGATGCTTATTAAAGTTTTGTGTTACTCTTCATTAAAGGTTGTAGTAAGGACAAGTTTATTGATGTAGTACATGGAAGGGAGTTTATCAAAATGGATGATTTACAACCGTCATGACTCACATTAAACTTTACTTACTCACAATATTATAAGGGGCCAATATTATGGTTAAAGGATTTAATACTAAAGTGCACATTATGGTTTTATAAATCATATAAAGTGTCACAAAGAACAAGTGGGAGATTGTAAGATTGTGTCCCTTGTGAATGTTAGTTATATGATTTATAATTAAATCCTAATTGGTTATTTACGAAGAGTTATCTAGAAGGGTTATGTCTTTTAAGTTAATAGACATAATTCTTCATTAAAGAGACATGTCCATTTATCAAAGGGGTGTTATGCCAAAGATTATGATGGAAGTACCTTTTGGTTGCCTATAAATATGGATGAAGGTCCTCTCTTCACCCTGATGATTGATTTTACTTATCCATCGAAGTAAACGTTAAAATAAAGGTTAGTGGAGAGAAACCTCCATTTATGGTGAAACAATTGATTCACCATCTAGTAAGAATGAAGCAAGTATTTCGTGCTTGCCTACAAGAGAGGATCTTGAAGCATTCAAGGCTCAAGTGGATGTCGCTGACCTTTCAAGCCTTAGACCAAAAGGATCAGAGAGCACCTGTACTTAAGAAGATATCCACCTCTTCATGTACTTCCGCGCTTCGAACAATGTCAAAAGGTACGCTTCCGCTAAACGTCCTCCTGTAGTTGTGAAATGATTGTGTATGTGAAAACATAGATTTCTAGATCCTGAAAGACTTAATTACTTACCGGGACCAGATAATTCCAGCCTTTTTCCATGTATAATCATGTCCTACGATTATTCGCTGAATGTATACATAAAGGTAATTTGGTTCTAGAAGTGGCAGAATTGCTAGAAAAGTACAAAGTCCAAATCCCACAGCCTGCATTGTGGGTGACTTATTTTCAGACTCCAATACGGGTCTTTAGGGTAGACCCCTAGTGTGGGTCTGTGTGTTCTTTGCCTCTTCCTTACCGGTCCGTTGAGTACTTGATTTGACTCTCCCTTACCGGGCCTCTGAGTATCTGATATACATCCTCCCACCTGTTTCATCGGCCGGGGTGTGTGAGGCTCTTGGAATTGGGATTCAACCTTTCTAGTAAAAGGTAATTTACTTTTTCGCCCAAATAATATCTATCATCTAATAATACTTACTTTTTTTGGCCCAAATAATAGTACTTACGACGGAAAACAACTAATAATACAATTTTAAAATTCTTCCTATACCTATCACAAGCTAGAAGAATCCGCTCTTCATGTAATTTGACGAGGTCGGATTGTCTCGCCAAGGTAAAAGTAGAAATACCCGGAATCAAGGCCGTTAATCCTCCGTCATTTAGTCCTTCTTGGAAGCCTGAGAAAGAAAAGAAAGCGTTAGGGGTCCCAGGACGCTGTCCAGGGAAAACCCTCCGACGCTCAGGTCAGTTGCGAGCTCTTATGCGTATGGCTTTAACTGAATTTGAGGTTTGATGGAACCTGTTTTGAGGTCGGCCAAAGGGTAGGCCGAGCTGAGCTGAGTCATTGCCACTGTTTTTTGGGGTTTAGCCTAAGTAAGAACAGTGAGTGTCCTCTCCCGATTTGGACCTGGAGCTTCTTTCTGCTGGGGAAGCTCTTTTATACTTGGCATGGCTGAGAGCTGCGTGTCTCAGATGGATGAAATGAGGACGTCTGGCCTTCTTGCATGGCAGCCATGTATGATGTAACTGCCAAGGATTGCTGTGCTGGCATCTTCCCTCCGTATGATCGACATTTGGAGAGAGTTGAAATTGCATGTATGCCACGTAACACACAGCATCATGACTGGTGTAGTCTGGCCGAGGTCAATAGTTGGAGACCTGCAGCCGAGGTGAATTATTGACAACTGGGAACCAAGGGCTGGATTCCTTTGGCCGAACTGAGTGTCATCGAGGTCAGCGGGGGGGCAAACTGCTATGGCCGAAGTGCCATTTAACCGGGCCGGAGTGCAGAGGCTTTTGTCCGAGATGTCTAGGCTGTGGCTCTATTACCGAGCTACTCTGTGGCCGAGATGGATTTGTCCACCTTGGACTTGGTCTATTACGGGGCCGAGCTAGGGCACTTAGTCACTTTGTATCCTTACTGAACGTTGACCGTTATTGACTAACGGGTGAATTTCTTGGTATCATCACCTGTCCCCCAGATTAGACTGGCCGAGCTGAGCTGAGGTCAGGCTAATCTAATGATATCGTTGTCTCCAGCCGAGGTGTCTCTCTTGAAGCCAATTACATACCTATCAAGCGCGGTGTACGAAGCATCAGTTCGTAGCTGTACTGATTGGATCAGACTGACCAAACAAATGACCTTCCCGAACACGTGTCCATCTCGGATTAGTTTGTCCTGCGTAATTATTGTCTACGCAGATCGAGGTGACGACGGTTCAGCTTTTAATCACGTCGGTTCAAGATTCGATGCTAATCAGCCTTGATGGTGGCGTGGGAATCGAGGTCGGCCTAACCCGAGGTGACCTTTGGAATGGCTGAGTCTTGCCTATAAATAGGGCTTCATTCCTCATTTTTTCCCTTTTGCGTTTTAATTGCTCTCCCCTTATTTTTGCTCTTCACTGGTGTCAGCTCTTTTATACTTGGGCATGCCAAGTATAAAAGAGCTTCCCCAGCAGAAAGAAGCTCCAGGTCCAAATCGGGAGAGGACACTCACTGTTCTTACTTAGGGTAAACCCCAAAAAACAGTGGCAATGACTCAGCTCAGCTCGGCCTACCCTTTGGCCGACCTCAAAACATGTTCCATCAAACCTTAAATTCAGTTAAAGCCATACGCATAAGAGCTCGCAACTGACCTGAGCGTCGGAGGGTTTTCCCGGGACAGCGTCCTGGGACCCCTAACGCTTTCTTTTCTTTCTCAGACTTCCAAGAAGGACTAAGTGACGGAGGATTAACGGCCTTGATTCCGGGTATTTCTACTTTTACCTTGGCGAGACAATCCGACCTCGTCAAATTGGCGCTAGAAGGAGGGCCTGAACCTTCGGGTCCCATTCACATACGAAATATCCACAAAAGGCTCCTCCAGTGACTAAATCTTTCTAATTGCTCCTGGAAGCTATCGAGAGAAAGATGAGCGAAGAAGACTATCAAAATTCTTCTTTAACCGCTCCATGTTCCAAGAAGCCTGAGGAGTTCTCAGCTCCTATTATCTTCTCACATGAAGAACACATGAGAGCTGTACACTATGTGGCTCAAAATCCGGCAGCGTTCCAAGCTATTATGGAACTAAGAGGGAACGCCTTAACAGAAGGTACCAGTGGACCCTCTCCTGGCAGTACCAGTGTTCAGCAGTTGGAGTATTCTCTATCTCGGCCAGGATGTCATTCTGAATGTCAAGTCGAGATTATAACTGAAGCAGGAAACCCACCACGGAGGTCTGATTATCAGACCATACAGTGCCCGTCAACCTCGTCTCGGCCTTCCAATTCTGGAATACACATCCAGACCTCACGGCGAGAAAGAGCATCTGTCAAAGTTCGGATGGGAGGCCAGGGCAGAGAAAGGACCACTATGTTGGCTTTAAAAGCTCACATCCTCTCCTATATGAGGAAGAAAAGTTTGGCGAAGGAACCTAAGCCTCTTGTAGGGCCACTCCATAAGAGGGATCCACAACTCTACTGCCTATACCATCATGATATAGGGCATGATACAGAAGACTGTAGGCAACTCGGTAAAGAGATAGCTCGCCAAATTAAGCTCGGCCATCTGCAGCAGTTTCATGATCCAAGATTGAACCCGCGCAGCAGAGCCGACTTGGTTGATCCCCGAGGTGGAAGCCAATCTGAGCGACAGCTCTGAGTTGGAAAAACAACAAGTTAGGCTGCTTTGACCGTTAACTGAACTCAAAGTGGGGATCAATACTCGAATACATCCGAAAACCCCCAGTTCGGCCTTATAATGAGTCTGTACAGCAGTCAGTAAAGTTCACCTTCTGGTGCATGAAACTTCTCAGCAATAAAAAGTTTGTGTTCATCCAATTCAATGTTGTGGACAGCTTTGCGGAATTGAAGTTTATTATTAAAATTTCTCCTCAGCAGGTTCTGGAGAAAGAGCCCACTAGAGGGTTAAAATTTCTCCTCAGCAGGTTCTGGGGAAAGAGCCCGCCAGAGGGTTAAAATTTCTCCTCAGCAGGTTCTGGGGAAAGAGCCCGCCAGAGGGTTAAAATTTCTCCTCAACAGGTTCTGGGAAAAGAGCCCGCCAGAGGGTTAAAGATTTCTTCTCAGCAGGTTTGGGAAAGGTCTCGCTTGAGGGTTGAAGTTACATCTCGGCCAGCTCGGGACACCAACCTGCTCGAAACTCGTATGATCTTGGCAAATCTGGATAAGGACGGGGCAAATCTCTATATCTCACCCCGGCTAGCATACATCGGATATGCTTAGAATTATCCCTTTAAATGGGATCTCGGCCAAGGCAACACGATTCTTTTATTCAAGCTCAGCATGACAAGGTAACTTTTATTTTGTCATCTTTTATTAAAGTTGAGCAGGTTTAGTAAGACCGATATTCAATCTCGGCAATAATAAACCTGGAAAGCTCGAGTTACACTAGCCTGCAGACAGTTTTAAACAGATTTGCTCAAGATTAGTGAGTCCGATGTGTGATCTCGGCAATAAAAAGTTCGAAGAAAATACAGAAAAATGCAGAAAACTCGGAAACAAACGAGAATTGCAAATCAAAAGGGGCTGAAACTTTTATTGATGACAGAGTACATTCGTCTTAAGTTCTAATTTATGAGCCTATATCTGCTCTTCATCTTCTCGCAAGTCTGCCCCATCAGTGAACTTCTGAAACTGGGCTTCGAACTCGGCCTCAACATTGATGTTATACAGTTCAACCAGCCGAGGATCCTCTTTATTCAGTTGGGGCAGACCTCGGCGCAGACGTCTATGGCCTTTGTCTGGCCTATTTGCAAAACTGGGCCTTGCAGTAGCACCATATTTTCTTCAAACAGCTCCGACTTCTTGAACTCGGCCACTGCTTCAGACTTGGCTGCAGCAAGTTGAGCAGAAAAATTTGATGCTTGTTGTTCCAGTTTTTCCTGCAGGGATGTAATCACGGCATCTTTCTGCCCAGACTCTGCTGATACTTGGTTATAACACGCCTCCAGATCGGCATTCCTCTTCTCCAGCCCGGCGACCAAGGAGTTAGCCGTAGCCCACTTAACTTCGGCCTCTTCCTTTTGTCCCCGGAGCTTGTCATTTTCAACCTTCAAGGACGTGATGTCCTGGGAAGCTGCTTCAGATTCTTGGATTTTGGCGGCCAGCTGACTTTGCAGCTCTTCACTTCGGTTGATGAGTTCACATAATTGTACCTTCAGCTGATTTACCAAAATGTTAGTAAAACCTCAAAGGGTATAACAAGATAAAGTTAGTTCATACCATGGCAGAATTGATATGAACAGAGTTGACTAAGTTGCCCCAGGATGCGTTTGAAACACGCTGTTTGTCCAGAGGCAGTATTAGGCTGTTCATCTTTTTGGCCACAGTTGGAGCCAGCGCAGCATCAGCTTCATCAAACTCTCCCACCATCACAGTTTGTTCTTGAGCAGGTGGGATTTCGGCCTCAGGAATGGGGGTATCTTCCCTTTGCCTTTTCCCCAGTACAGAGCTTACATTTTACCGGGTCTGTCCGAGGTCAACTGGAGCTGCACTCTTCTGAGGGATCTCGGCCCTTGCCTCTGTTATCATGATCCGAGTAAGGAAAACTACCCAAGGGAATAAATCAACAGGATAGGAAATATAAAATACATGGAGTGGTTGATTCAGATGCAATTGTAATTGCTTGGTTCACCTCGGCTTCGGCAATGCCTTCAGCTGGGGGCAGACCTTGAGCAGCCTCGGCCCTTGCCTTAGCAGTTTGAGCTTTCTTGCGGGATGCAGCCTTGGCAATCTTAGCTGTAAATTCTTTGCCTCCGGGAGCCATGGAATCTGCATAGAGTATACAGATTTAGCTGGAGGCAGACAAGGAACGAAAAAGGAGCACAAGTACCAGAGCATACCCCGGACTATTGCCAAATTCTCTGGAGAGAGGGGTTTATAATGGGGACCTGAAGCTAAGGAGCTCAGGTCAGCTGCTTTCAGTACTGAGTCATTAACTCTATGCCAGTCAATGACTACAAGCGAGGAATACAACTTGGCAGCCTCCTCACAAAATTCTGGGCTCGGTTTCATGTTGTCAGCTCTTCCTGACTTCCATATATCAAGTTGGGGTAGCCCTAACTTCTTGATGTAGAAGAACCTACCTTTCCAGTTCTTCTTAAAGGTAGGTATGTGAACAACAAAATTGAAATCTTCAGGAGTCACTCTTTTGGTAAAATAATACCAACTTTCGGAAGACCTACAGGCAAACAGACTCCTAAAAATCCTCTGATCAAAAGGGATCTCGGATGCTCTAAGGAAGAGAAGAAAAGATAGAATAATTTTTAAGCTATTAAGCTTGATCTGGGGAAGTCTAAGATTGTATGAATGAAGAATTCGAAATAAAGAAACTGGGACGGGAAGACGAAACCCAGAATGGAAGTATTCTTCATAAATAGCCTCATAACCCGCAGGAGGGTCATAGGCTGATTGATTGGGCAAAGGTAAGAGGGGATCAAATTGTTCAACATCAATATCATACATACCACATATTAAGGAGACGTCTACCTCGGACAGAATACAAAATGACTCTTGGACCTCAGCTGAAGGAGACCCCCTATAAACAACCCCTACTGGCAGAGTTGAAACCCTAGATCTACTAGGCACCACTGTCGTGCCCGGAGGTGGGATGGTTTCTGCCTGTTCTAGAGAAACCTCTATTACTCTAATAGCTCTGCTCGGCGGAGCCTGGCCATTAGGGCCGGCACCATCTTCAGCACCACCTCAGGGCCGAGCTGGAAGACGGTTTTCAGAGACAACCGTCCTTTCCGATGATGAACTGAGGTTTCCTACATTACCAACGTAGGAAGCTCCCTCAGAGCGATTTTGGGAATCTGAAGCAGAAGACATGGAAGACAACTTACAAGCGATTAGCTGGGAGAGAAGAAAGAGGATCGCCGAGACGAAAATGACGCCGGAGCAAGGGGAAACGCCAGAAGAGCTGACACCGGTGAAGAGCAAAAATAAGGGGAGAGCCATTAAAACGCAAAAGGGAAAAAATGAGGAATGAAGCCCTATTTATAGGCAAGACTCAGCCATTTCAAAGGTCACCTCGGGTTAGGCCGACCTCGATTCCCACGCCACCATCAAGGCTGATTAGCATCGAATCTTGAACCGACGTGATTAAAAGCTGAACCGTCGTCACCTCGATCTGCGTAGACAATAATTACGCAGGACAAACTAATCCGAGATGGACATGTGTCCGGGAAGGTCATTTGTTTGGTCAGTCTGATCCAATCAGTACAGCTACGAACTGATGCTTCGTACACCGCGCTTGATAGGTATGTAATTGGCTTCAAGAGAGACACCTCGGCTGGAGACAACGATATCATCAGATTAGCCTGACCTCAGCTCAGCTCGGCCAGTCTAATCTGGGGGGCAGATGATGATACCAAGAAATTCACCCGTTAGTCAATAACGGTCAACGTTCTGTAAGGATACAAAGTGACTAAGTGCCATAGCTCGGCCACGTAATAGACCAAGTCCGAGTTGGACAAATCCATCTCGGCCACAGAGTAGCTCGGTAATAGAGCCACAGCCTAGACATCTCGGACAAAAGCCTCTGCACTCCGGCCCGGTTAAATGGCACTTCGGCCATAGCAGTTTGGCCCCCCCGCTGACCTCGATGACACTCAGTTCGGCCAAAGGAATCCAGCCCTTGGTTCCCAGTTGTCAATAATTCACCTCGGCTGCAGGTCTCCAATTATTGACCTCGACCAGACTACACCAGTCATGATGCTGTGTGCTACGTGGCATACATGCAATTTCAACTCTCTCCAAATGTCGATCATACGGAGGGAAGATGCCAGCACAGCAATCCTTGGCAGTTACATGGCTGACATGCAAGAGGGCCAGACGTCCTCATTTCATCCATCTGAGACACGCAGCTCTCAGCCATGGCAAGTATAAAAGAGCTTCCCCAGCAGAAAGAAGCTCCAGGTCCAAATCGGGAGAGGACACTCACTGTTCTTACTTAGGCTAAACCCCAAAAAACAGTGGCAATGACTCAGCTCAGCTCGGCCTACCCTTTGGCCGACCTCAAAACAGGTTCCATCAAACCTCAAATTCAGTTAAAGCCATACGCATAAGAGCTCGCAACTGACCTGAGCGTCGGAGGGTTTTCCCTGGACAGCGTCCTGGGACCCCTAACGCTTTCTTTTCTTTCTCAGGCTTCCAAGAAGGACTAAGTGACAGAGGATTAACGGCCTTGATTCCGGGTATTTCTACTTTTACCTTGGCGAGACAATCCGACCTCGTCAAGAACCATAACTGTCGGGTCGCTAAGGGTTTCCGCCGGGTGAGATGAATTTAGGAAGGACCTCAGAGATAGGTTTAACACCAAACATTAAGGGTCTCTGCCACACCCAGTCGCAAAAGTAGTGTAAGGAGGTAAATCAGATACTCAACGGCGCGCTAGCAGGAGCTTGGTCATTTATACAGTAGTCTGCATAAGGAGCCTCCAGTACTGCAGGCAAGCCTACAAACCAAGAAGCTCCCACACAATGCACTTGATGGAAAGAGCTTTCTTGACTTTGGTAAGAATTAAATCCCTAACCTCTCCGGAACCAATTGGACTATGTCTTGGGGACACCTGAGAGATATTTCTGTTGAGATGCAATGTGTGTTTTCTAATGAATATAAACCACTACCTTGGGGTAGCAGAGGATGCCGAGGGGATAATTTTTCGTCCGGCTGGAGGATGAATATTTTCCTCATTGGAGAATATAGCAATTTCTGGTGCCAAAAAAAGCAAACAAAATTAACAATTTGGAGAGCAAGAGAAGCTGTACAACACAAGTCATTTATTCCCCTCGCGTTCATACTTATTACGAGAAAAAATTTTTGCATTGCGATGGGCGGATTTTTAATACTCCAGGATTAACTATCCAGATGTGCAATGAGATACTTTATTTTTAAGTTATTGACACCTATTGTCCATTTATTTTTTTTTAAAAAAGTTGCACTAAACGTTCATAAGTCGTGAAACTATACTTATTATCTAAAGTTGAAAAATTTTTTAACACCTACAATCCAGTCACTGGGAACTTAGTTCCTACACCCGATTTTCAGTCCTTTAACTATATATACTCTAGTAACTCTAACCTAACCCTCGTTAGTTCATACCTTTCAAAATTACTCTAGTAACTCTAACCTAACCCTAGTTAGTTCATACCTTTCAAAATTACTGTTTTACCACTTAATTAAAAAGTAATAAAAGAAAAAAAAAACATTTTCTTCCCGCTTGCAACATTTACATGCAACTAAACCCCCTTCCCCTAAACTGCTATATTTACGTGCAACACCCACCCTATCTCTGGGATGGGATCACCTTACCGCGTGGTGAGTCACTCCACTTCCCACCACGTGACATGTGACAGTAGAGGAGGGTGGTGAGACTGGATTAGAGTAACCTTCATCCAGCCTCACCACCCTCCCCTGTTGCCACGTGTCATGTTGACGCGTGGGGTGATGGAGGGGCGGTGAGGGGATCTGAACCCCTTTCACCTCCTCCAAAGCAGAGTTGAAGTGGTATCAGCTAAACAGTCCCGAAACATAAACAACAAACGTCTAAGTTTACAGAACCCCCTAGCCTTTACTCTATGTAGGGGCAATTGTGACCACCGGCCGTTGTCACTGGAGGAGTATTTAAAGGTCATTAGTGGTTTAGTGATGTGGCGTTCTTCAGCCGGGCGGCAGAGGAGCTTAAAGGGGTTGGTGGTGGAAATGTGGAAGAGAAGAATGAAGTGATTTTGTTTGTTGACGGGAGTATTCTGTAACCGAGGGAAGTTGGTGGAGGTGAGCCGACGCCGTCGAAGGCGGCGGAGACAAAAGTTTGTGTAGCTTTTTTAATTACTCTCACTGGAATCAGACTCTCTATCCCTTGGGTAGAGGTATTGTATGCATACCACTTACCTTTTCCCGACCATAACGATAGCTTTTGTTGTCGTATGATATAATGGGTCAGGATGATGATGATAATGAGTATAACCCACAATTTTATCAAATTTAGATGTTCGATTCAAGAACCCCTCTGGAAGAACATCCCTATGTTTCTCATACTCTCTTGGAAATCCTCCTTAATTATTAGAGAATTGCTGAAAGGACAAGAGAAAACGATGCCCACTGGTCTCTAACCCTTTTGCTATCTGTTTTATTTGATCATTTGGGAAGCATCCCAAGCTGCCAAAGCATAAGAAAACAACCGAAGATTCAAGTTGCTCATCGAGCCTGGCCATTGTTAAAGAATGATTCTTGAAGGATGGAACATGTGATGTGGTAAGAATTGGTCCAACAGGGTATATTCTAGGCACTTTTACTTTGCCATAAGCTGAATTATTTGTGAAGGATTTAAGAAGGTACTTCTCAAGATCCGTAAAAATAGCTTTAGCCCTTCTGTATCCTCGAGCAAAGTGAAGAAAACTTGTACACCAAAAGTGTTCGTTCATTGTCACGAAAGGAAGAACAAAGGCCGGAACTAGTTTGGTAAAACAAGGGAGGACCATTTCAAGAATGATGAAGTTTTGCTCTTGTAAAATTTGGAAATAGAGCAAAAGACCCAGAAAAGAAGTATATGAAGTGAAGAACAAGTAGTAGGCACCTTAAATTTATTAGCTATATCAATCATGGTTGCTTTGGAGGTTTTTGGTCGCATTAGACGTTGCTAGTGATCTGATTTCTTTTGTGTCAGAATCCCTAAATTAAAGGGATAGTAATAATGTAAATTAATTTGTGCGCTAGTTTAGAAATATGATTGTAATTATATTTGGTTAGGATAGATATGACATTGATTATGATTTTTTGTAAATGTATAGACATAACTGTATAAATTACAGCTACACAAAAACGGAATAGACAAGAAGAAAAATTGTCTTCTTGCTCACTTACTTGGTTCCAATCTTTTTCAATTCCATTTCACATGGTATCAGAGCAGGATTCAGTCTATTGAACCTTCGGTGATCCAGTGGTTGTGTTGGCTCAGAAGTTGAGTTCATCATTGCTATCTACCTTACCCGTAACCAAGCTTCATATGTGCCTTACCTGAAGAGGCTTAGAAAACTGACTTCTTCATTGTCTTTCTTACTAGAGGTGTACATGGTCCGGTTCGGCCGGTTTTTGAGAATCTTACGGACCAAACCGTTTGTTACGGTTTGAAAAATAGAAAACCCAAAACCGGAACAAACCAGTCAACAAACCGTTTGACCGGTCCGGCCTAGTCCGGTTTGGTTTCTGTTTTTTCGGTTTTATTCACCTGAAGCATTGATAACGTTGATTTAAAAAAGTCAAAATTCATAATCAAAATTGAGGACAAGTTTTCTTCCTGATAGGATTTTTTTCAAACTAAAAATGAAACTATACGTAGAATACTACTATACCTTAGTTTATCATAGAATATTATTATACCTTAATTTATAATGTCTTGGCAAGAAACTCATACTGTAATAAATTACACAAAGTACCTGACCCTCAACAAAAGGATGGATTAAGGTGATAGAGTAGTTTAATTGAAAAATCATCCAAGTATCCTTAATACTCAATCATGTAATCACATTATTTGCATACAGAATAATCATCCAAGTAACAAAATTTCAATTCTTTCATACTTTTACGGGATGATAAACAATGTGTGGAAATAATTATACACTAAGAATTACTAAAAATCAAAGAAGTAATTAAACGAAGATAAATAAATCAATGAAAAAACTAATATTTTCTTAGGTATAACCAGACAAATCCACTAGGTACCAACCTTTATTCACCAAAAAATGATTAATCAACTGAGTTTTTCCTCCCCAAGTCATAAACATCCAATAAAAAACAAACTCACAAACAATATAAACAAATAGCTAAAATACTACTATAATGTATAAAATATAATTAGATTTATATATATATAACCGGTATGGTCCGGTTTATACGGTTTGAAATTCTTAAAACCGAAAACCGGTCCAAATGAAACAGTCCGGTTTTTAGCATTTATTAAACCGACCATAAAACCGTGGTCCGGTTTTTTACGGTTTGGTTTAGCCGGTTTGGTGCGGTTCGGCCGGTTTTTAAAAAACATGTACACCCCTATTTCTTACCACTTATCTGAATTACCCGAAGGAGCTCAGACCATTGACTTCTTCATTGCTTTTTCGACCAAGTGCAGTTTTTCCTGTACAAATATCAAATCAATATCTGTAAAACATAAACACCATGTCTCAGAATCCAGAATCCTCAGCAACTAAACCAGAAACTATAGAAAATTAACCAAACTTCCCCGTGAGCTTTGATTTCTCTGAACAATTTGCAAAATTCATGCAACAAAGCCTAAACATGACCTTGCACCGCCTGCCACGAATTTAACATTGAAGGTCAAATTAACGAGTACCAACTACAGCCTCTGGTGTAGGCTTATGAAAATTGCATTGGGAGGCAGGGGGAGGAGCTCTCACATCATATGGGTCCCTCCATCCTCTGCCGACAGATCCAGCATATCCACATGGGAATAAGACCAATTGGTGTTCACATGGTTAATAGACAACATTGATGACAGTTTAGTCATATGTGTATGTTCGAGTGTCATATGAGACTTTTGTATTTTTACAAAAGAGATTTTACGAAATTATATTTTGACACACCTATTTTGATATCAAATAGGATCATACTGTTGTGCTTTGTGAAGTATATGTTTTATGTGAAAGTCTATTGATAATAAATGATTTATGAAATAAAAGATTTTTGTGTTACTAAATGAAGTGTATTAGTATCACATCACTAGTCAAATCGACTCAATATCCATTATTGAGTCAGTTTCACATAATTATATTTCATTTGGATCTTTCCGCATACAAATTTAAGATCGGTACAAAGAGAATACACGTTAAGAAATTTTAATGTTGCAAGTTTTATGTATATTTTATATTAAAACATACACAATAATAACAAAACTGTTATGGATATATTGGAATCTCAAGGATAAACATGTTGTTGATATACACTGTAGAGATAGATATCATATTAGATGTGGATATCCAAAGTATTATATCTTTTGTATTATTCAAATAGTTTGTCCAGGTTTATCTTCACTCCATTGAGTCCTATAAATAGGACCACATATCATATATGAATGACAGACCTTTGAGATACAAATTTCTCTTGTTTCTCTTTTCTCTTTATTATACTTGCCTGAGTTTATAACACGTTATCAGCACGATACTTCTACCAATTTTTAGAAAATCTATATACAAACGAGATTTTCACAACAACTGCATCATAAAGGCCGCACCACGAAAGCTACTGTTAGAATTAAGAGGTTTTCATCGGTTTGCTGTTCTCCGGTTCTCTCCCTCTGTCTCGTGTTTATTAACCATTGGAGGTACTTAATTTTTCTCTCTTTGTGGTATAATATTTCGAACTTGATGTATTGCCAAAACAAACACAACTATAATTATCCCCAACCCCAAAGTATTTTGAACGCACATCAGAAAGAATCGGGCAATAAATTATCCAAAGCGTAGAAAAAAGTATATCAGCAGTTCATAATACACAACCAAGTATAGTATTTCCATATACAAATATTTGATATATCTGAAGTATATCAATATCATTATTTATATTTGACATACCTGAAGTATTGAGTAATTGTCATGCCTGAAGCATGACGTGACTAAATAATTAACATGCCTAAAGCATTAATTGTTATCATGCCCGAAGCATGAATTTTTAACATGCCGATACACAATTATCGATTGTGTCTGCCCTTCCTACGGTGATCCAGCCGTGGATGATGGAACCTAAGCGTAGCAAAGCTGAGGCTAAATTGAATCCAGTTCTATCTTAGATGCCACGTCATCAGCTGAAAGTGGGATACATTTTGGATTTTCATGATTATGATTGCTCTTTCTTTTGCCTGTTGATTGCAATCGTTGTGTATGTACTACCTAAGCATGCCTGAAGCATGTGTAATTTGACATGTCCGAAGCATACGTATCAACATGTCCGAAGCATAAGTAGTTAACATGACGAATATGAATAATTATCATGCCCGAAGCATGACATAACTAAATAAGCGACATGCCCGAAGCATGAATTATTAACATGCCTAAAGCATGAATCGTTTTATCATGCCCGAAGTATGGATTGAGGGAGCTTTCAGTTTGTCAATACGTAGATGCATAATTATATATAAGCTTCATTTGGAGGGTAATACGCGATTTTGATTATTTGGCAATGAACACTGTATTTGCTATGCAGCATTTTGTATGACTTGTAGTAATATATTACGGTACAAAAATAGCCTTTACTGATTGCACGTTTGGTGGATGTTGCAAACTGATATTCATGCACTCGTCTAGTGCAGTGTGCATGCTTACAATTAAATGAGGATAAATAAACATATTGACATGTAGTAGTTTATGTTGTATGGTTATTGCAGTATTTTTACATGTCGGGGTATAAGACATTATTGGATATTTAGTTACATAAATTTTCGTGTATTGGTGTTTTCTTTAAATGGTTACAACTATGAATAAATGCATGAACTGTTGCTTTGGTATGTTGAGGATAATAATTGCATCTGCAGTTTTTTTTAACTTGCATAGTATGGTAACATACGCATTTTGGTGAACTTCACGTACTTTTAATTCAGTGTAACACGTAGATTGAGCAGCATTATCTTAATAGATTAACATGATGTGCACTCGTCTAGTGCAGTGTGTAGGCTTACAATTAATTGTTATCATCCCCGAAGCATGAATCGTTTTATCATGCCTGAAACATAAATCGTTTGACATGTTCAAAGCATGAATTGTTGACACGCTCGAAACATGAATAATTAGATATACCTGAAAAGATATACCTAAATTGTTGACCCACTCCCTCATCAAAAAAGATATACCTGAAGCATAAACAATTGATTGAAACATTAACATGCCTGAAGCATGATTAATAGACATGCCTGAAGCATGACATACTCAGAGCATGCCTAGATGACATGCCCGCAGTATGAATAGTTGCCAGAAAAAAAAATGAATGATTGATATACCCGCAGTATTGATAGTTGAAATACCACAAACATGTGTAATTCACACGCCAGAAGCATGTGTAATTCACACGTCAGAAGCACGAATAGTTCAAATGCTAAAAGCACAAATAGTTCACATGCCGAAAGCATATGACACGTGCTGGAATCGGTCCGAGAAGAAAAGTAGACCATGGTTTTACAAATTTACTGGGCACTCGGAGGAATCCATTATTTTGGGCCAAGGGAATCAACATTTCAAAGTTTTAACCCATAACCTGTTGGACTTAATTTACAGGCTCAGTTGGCCAAGGGTTATACGGGGTAGGCCCCAATGCCGCAAAGAAGGGAGTTTGGGTGCTGGCCTCTAAAGCAAATATTTTTTTTTGATTATGTCAAATTACTTTTGAAACATAATTTTTAAAGTATAAATTTTTATAGGAATATACCATCGGAATCTTGTTTTCAACGGATATGATCATCGAAAAAAAAAATAAAGTATAACTTAAATCTTATTTGTAAGAAAAAAAATCAATGAGATCCTACTTGCAAAAAAAAAAAAGTAAAGTATCGTCGAAACTTTACTATCAGAAAAGATTTTGATCGTTTGACCAGTTTCCAGTGTACAGAACTAATGATATTTTTTTTCCCGAAAGAAAGTAATCAACATGCCTGAAGCATGAGTAGTCCACATGCCTAAAGCATAAATAGTAGGAAGCATGAGTAGTCGACATGCCAAAAGCATGAATAGCGGATATTTCTGAAGCACAAATAGTTCTCATGCTTGAAGCACGAGCAGTAGACATGCCCGAAGCAACAGTTCTAATTTGCTTGTTGTAAGTTACTTTTCAATGGCAGGTTACCAAGTTTGGTAATTGTTATGTTCTTGCATATATTTAATTTTGTCATATATACAGTTTTTTTATTACATTTTATTAGTACGATTTTATTATGATTTAATTTATTATGCCTGAAGCATCTTATGCCTGAAGCATATAACATTTAACCCAAACCTGTAGTTTTGAGTGAATATCTTATTTTATCATATATTTTCCTTTTATACAACTAGTGCATTTTGCCTAGGTTGGTAACATTAGATTGATTATTATATGAATAGTGTTTCCTGAAGAAACACCATTGAATATTTCTGAGTAGATATTCCAAAATTAATTTTGATATTAACATATCATCCAAGGTGAATGATATGGACATATGTTCAGGTGACAGTGGAATGACACACACAACGGGCTCCAGAAGAGTCTAATTGACAAAAGCAAATGTTAGTATCAATTCGAGTACTACGACATTGATTGAGGGCTCCAGAAGAGCAACCATTTCATCAACGGGTGATACACATATATTGGTTAATATGGCATCATTTCTCACCAAGTCGAAAGAAAACTATTGAGTTTAGAAGATATACGTCCTAATGGCGTTCATATTGAACAATGAATGAGGAGAATATGAAATTTTTATAGACAATTATTCAAGCTAGAAGCTTGTTAAAGAAAAACTCCCAATTTTCTCATCTGGATTGTATTATGCAATTATACATCCAGTCGAATATAATATTGTGATGAACCTGAAGTTCGATATTCCGAAGTTATTTATGACATAATCGACTTGGTCACCCAGATAGAATAATGATACGTACAAGTGTACAACACTCACATGTATACTCTTTAAAGAACCGGAAGATTCTAGAAACTCTTTTATGAACAAAAAGATTACATTATCTCGTGATTTTGTGTGTGTTGCTTGTTCATGTGAGTTTACTTTCGAAAATACTATTAGCTTTTGCCAAGCTTCTTGCTCAGATTATATGATTATCAAATTAAATTTATTAAGTATTGATAATACATGTGAATCCCAAGCTTTCAATGATTATTGTATGCCTTGAGATTGGCGTTGAGCATTCAGTTGCAAGTGTGCACACTTAAAATGGCCCAGCAGTGTCATTTATTAAACGTTTACAACTGATTACTAGACGTTTGATTTTAAGGACCAATTTACCCACATGAGCTTGGAGACATGCAACTATACATGCATCAGCATTGATTTGGTGAGTTAGTTTTCCCGCCGTTAGGGGGAGAGAAAATGTCGGTTCCTGAAGAACGGCGTGAAATTACATGGAACGTTCCTTCACTATCTCACTTTTAACACACGAACAAATCAATGCGAGCAAGAAGTAAAATGATACCAAAATCCCACGTTTTGGCAATAAATACGCTGATTCGACTTGATGTCTCTGAAGGACATGATAATGGTATATCAAAAACAAGTCTAAAACGTGGACGCCCAGTTGGTGTAAAAGATAAAAGCCCTCGAAAGAAAGTGGTACAAATAATACTCCAGAAGAGAATACTCAACAAGAGATTATATGTTCACAACTTAAAAGCGGTATAGAAATGAGAACTGATCAGTCTAAAAATCAATAAACAAGTTGCTCCCGAAGAAGCAAGTGAACACAATTTTGAAAAGATCTCTTTGAATTATAAGAGAAAATTGGGATAGACAAATGATCATTATTGATCAAGTTTTGATTGAAGGATTGCATGTGAAGTTATGAATCAGGATCCTGAACCAATGTTAACTGAAAAGTGTCGACACAGAAATCATTGGCAAAAAAAAAAAAAATAAAGATGCAATCCAAACCCCTGGAGGGAAAGTCGCAAAGCATTTGGACCCGTAGACCCTTGAAGGGAAAGTCACATTCCAAATTATTTGACATGTAGTCGAACCCCTGAAGGGATCAAACATATTGGATATAAATGGGTTTTTGACAAAGAACTTGGCTTGACTATGATGCAACATATTCCCCGATAATTGATGTCATAATATTACAATATTCAGTCAGCCTAGCAGTCACTTAAACCTTGATATGAGGTTAATGAATGAAGTTACCGTTTACTCATATGAATTATAAGATGATGATATAAAATCCCAGAAGGATTTAAATTGCCTGCAGCATGTAATCAGAGGATCAATGAACTATACTCAATCAAATTATAGAAATCATTATATGGATTAAAACAATCTGGCTGGATGTATATGTTAATGATTTAAATCTTGTTGGAACTCCTGAAGAGCTTAGTAAAACCTCTAGTTGTATCACTAAAGAGTTTGAGATGAAAAACTTTGAGAAGATCAAATGTTCTCTCGACCTGTAGATCGAGCTTTGAGTAGTCATAGCGTGGTACAATCAAAAGACTCATTTCGACCACCAGAAGGTAACAAAGAATTATTAGGTCCTGAAGTACCATATCTTAGTGTTGTTGGTGTTTTAAAGTATCTTGCGAATTTTGATACCAATAGCATTTCAATGAATTTATTGAGAAAGTATAGTTCAACACCAAAACGAAGACATTGAAATAATGTCAAACACATTTTTATCTTCTTGGAACACCATTGGGGTGTTTATACTACTCAAGGAAGGTAGCACCACAATTAGTGGGTTATGCTGATGGTGGCTATCTATTTGACTCGCATAAGGAAAGACCACAAAATCGATATGTTTTGGTGCGGTCATATTATGGAGATGAGTGAAACAGACATTTACAACCATGTCTTCATCATTATAAGATTGTGGCACTGCATGAAGCAAGCTGTGAATACATTTGGTTGAGGTCGACGATTCAACATATTGAAGACACCGACAACAATGTTTGAGGATCATGAAAGATGTATTGTTCAAGTTGAAAATGGCTACATCCAAGAAGAATGAAGCATATATCACCAAAGTCCTTGTACACTTATGACCTCGAGAAGAACGATGATATTAATATCCTGCAGATACAATCGAACCAGAATTTTGCCGACTTGTTCATGAAAGCACTACCAACGACTACATTAAATGCGTCGACTCAAAGATCTCTTGCCAGCATCAGGGGGAGTGTGATTACTACATGCACACTGTACTCTTTTTCCTTCGTCCAAGTTTTTTATCCCACAGGGTTTTTCTTGGCAAGGTTTTAATGAGGCAGTGTATCACACTTACCGATTTTTACGAATATGTACTCTTTTTCCTTCGACCAAGTTTTTATCCCACTGGGCTTTTCTTGGCAAGGTTTTAATGAGGCATATTCTATAAAGTTTGGATATCCAAGGGGGAGTGTTATGGATATATTGGAATCTCAAGGATAAACATGTTGTTGATATACACTGTAGAGATAGATATCATATTAGATGTGGATATCCAAAGTATTATATCTTTTGTATTATTCAAATAGTTTGTCCAGGTTTATCTTCACTCCATTGAGTCCTATAAATAGGACCACATATCATATATGAATGACAGACCTTTGAGATACAAATTTCTCTTGTTTCTCTTTTCTCTTTATTATACTTGCCTGAGTTTATAACAAAAACATACATATACACACCAAGTTTTTTCGGACAAACACATTGCCGGTCTATATTGCAAAACCTTCCAAAATGGTGCCGTAGGTCACTAAAAAAGTATAAAAGCGTCCCCGGGAAATTTACAGCCATAGAATAACGAACAGGAGTGAACGTCAATTGATCCATCCAGCTGCTAGAAGATTCATGATCATAAAATCTTGACCTTCCGGTTCTCACTTTCCATGTGTCACTCTCCAAGTGGTGCTGAATCTTCATCCTTTCCCTCATCATCATGCCCCTAACTCTGAGCTCGAAATCCCCTGAATCGAATTACAAAGAAGCCCTACTGCTAATGAGTTAAACCCGAAGTGTTCATAATCTATCAAAGTTTTTAGCTTTATCTATAAAACAGTAAAGAACCGTTCTGGGTTTTTGTTGAATTACTTCATGGAAGCCACTAATGCAGTTGGGTTGACACCATTATCAGTTCTTTATGAAAGAAGAGCTCAAAATAGAAAAAGGGTAGCTTTCCATTCGATTTCCCACCTCAAGAATTGCCAAAATCTATCTTATTTCGGGTTTAACAGAGGCAATATAACAGAGAGTCTGCCCAGAAGCATTCAAGGTGGAATTGTGTTGTTATCTTCTTTTTTAAGCTCTGGATTAGCTAAGGCATTAACATATGAGGAAGCATTGCAGCAATCAGTTGAGACCCCCACCATTGATTTTGATGCAAGTGGAGTTTTTGATAGTTTTACCAATTTTGCTGTGGAAAATCCTCTTGTTATTGGAGGTGGTGCAGCTGTTTTGGCTGTTCCACTTGTTGTGTCTCAGTTTTTTGGTAAGTCTAAACCATGGGGTGTTGAGTCTGCCAAGACCGCATATGCAAAATTGGGTGATGATGCAGGTGCTCAGTTGTTGGATATAAGATCATCTGCAGAAATAAGGCAGATGGGTAGTCCAGACATCAAAAGTTTAAAGAAAAAGGCGATGAATGTGCCGTATACAGGTGAAGATAAGGTGGGGTTCTTAAAGAAGCTATCTTTGAAGTTTAATGAGCCAGAAAATACCACATTGTTCATCTTGGACAAGTAAGATTGTAGACTGCGTCTTGTTTATTGTCTATTTTGTTAGAAAGACTAACTTTTGTCCTTAATTTTTTTTTTGAACTTTTGTTGTTAAATTATCTGTTGCAATAGTTAACATCTTCTGTTTATTCTTGGCATTTTCGTGTTACTTGGTAAAAACACATTTTAAAGTTTTAGTTGGTTATTGTGTTCATTCTCCAAGTCAGC
This sequence comes from Eustoma russellianum, assembly GCA_036186865.1. Taxonomy (NCBI): domain Eukaryota; kingdom Viridiplantae; phylum Streptophyta; class Magnoliopsida; order Gentianales; family Gentianaceae; genus Eustoma; species Eustoma russellianum. The sequence goes on from AP025043.1 coordinate 4,353,683, forward strand.
TACTACATTTTTAGATTTTAGGTACTAGTGTTAAACTGAAAACTGCAGATTGGTGCATTCACTAGGAACAATTTGAGCCTCTGGAAACAAATTGTTTTAGTGGCATTATCTCTTCTGCTCCTTGTAGCTTTTTGTCATTGTATTAATGAAGTTTGAGTGGGAACAATGTGAAGTAGCATGGTAATTAGAGTGCTAGTCTCCTTCAAAAATCCACTCATCCTATGGGATCTTATGAGAATTGAGTAAAAAATCCACTTATCCTATGTGATCTAATGAGAATTGAGACGAACCATGTAATTAGACGTAGTTTGATTACTAAATAAAAGTCGATCAGAAAAAATCATGATAATAGTATAATTTGGTCAAGTACATAACTGCATTCTTTGTCACGTTAATATAGTAATATACTTAGAATCAGGCCTTGATGGCATCATGCTTACTGCTGAAGCATCTCTTTAGGAATATTCAGTTTTATCAGATCAACCATTGAAATGAAAGCCAAATAGCCAGAATTAAGATATCACTGAAAATTTATATCCCAAAAAAAGGCATGAAGAAGAAAGATGTCACGAAATTCCACAAGATCATGAGGTTGACCTCTCCTCTTCAGTTATTAATCAGCCTGTTGGCCTTGTTTCCTACCATTTTTTTTCTGAAGCTCAATCCTCCTTATTAGTACAAAAGTTTACATGAGAACTGTAGTCAAGACTTTTTTATTATTACTCCAGATTCGATGGAAATTCTGAGCTGGTAGCGGAGCTTGTCACTGCTAATGGCTTTAAAGCTGCTTATGCAGTAAAGGATGGGGCAGAAGGAAGCAGAGGATGGATGGTGGCTGAATAATTTCAATCTCCCCCCCCCCTCCCCCCCCTCTTTTGTATTCAGATTTCCTATTGTTCTACCGTCAGTACTTTGCTTCTTAATGGTGGTCATGTGTATGTGCAGAAAAGTGGCCTTCCTTGGATACTTCCCAAAAAGACATTGGATCTTGGCCTGAGCAATCTGACTGATGCAATTGGTGGTGTTTTTGAGGTATCTTTCTCTCTTTTTCTTTTCCACATTTTGTCTGGATGCTCTGGCATAAGAGGAGTTGGAAAACACTTCTTTAATTCCAGGAAGGTTCCATTACTGCTTCATTGGGTCTTGGACTTGCTGCTGCAGCTGGGTTAGGTTTAGTGGCTTTCACGGAGGTTAGGGAAATACATGTCTTGGTTATCAGACGATGCACATCTTGTATAAGAAACGTCACTGCTAACCTTTTGGTGCTTTTTTAGGTGGAGACCATATTGCAAGTCCTAGGTTCAGCTGCACTAGTTCAATTAGTCAGCAAGAAATTCCTTTTCGCAGAGGTTTGTATAGCTCATCCATGAAATTATTTTGAGAGAGTTATGTCCAGCCGTGGGAGCAAGGGTGACAAGAAAGTTCCCTCTGTTTTTGTGAATCTGTGATTTGTACTTGATCTCATTCTTGTGGAGTTATCTCTTTAACTCTAACAGGATAGGAAGAAAACTCTTGCAGAGGTTGATGAGTTTTTGAGCACAAAAATTGCTCCTAAAGAACTTTTGGGTGATATTAAGGTACATTGTATTCTTTCAATTGCACAGTTATCGCTATCTATCTCGATTCAAAAGCTTGTGGTGTGGCTTATTATCTGACAGCTTAAGGCATTCACTTCTGTAAATTTGTTCCTTGCTGCATGTTTATTTCCTAGACTGGTACACAGTGAGATACTTTACTGATCTGTCACCGCACTTACTGTAATCCCTCAATATCTTTTCAGCAAATCGGAACGGCTCTTTTACCATCTCCCATTACTAGCAAGGCTCTACCTGCAGGTATAGAGGCAAGTCCTGATGCCTCACCACCTGAATCAGTGGTGCAGGCAAACGACGCACCACCCAAAGTAGAAGCACCACCCAAAGTAGAAGTCAATCCACCAACTCTTGATATCAATTCTGTTCCTAAAGCAGAAGTAGAAAAAGAATCTTTGCCTGTAACTCCAAGATCACTTTCGCCTTATCCAAATGTAAGTACCCCCTTCTTTTTTCTTCACTGTCTGGTAGGTTCTTTGCACAGACATGTTACCCAAGTCAAGTTACTTTTCTTATTTATATTTAAAGAAAAAATAGTGTGCCATTAGCGTAAATCGATTCAATTTCTATGTAATATAGTTAAATTGCGATCAAAGATCAATCTAGTGTTGCAAATGGAAAGATCTCAATCTGAAGCTGCCTAGGCAATTTGCCACCTGTAGTGAATAAAGTTTTCCGTTTAGACCTCTCTCTTTTTTATTTATTTTTATTTATTTTTTGTTACTTACAAAAAAAAAGAGTATTTTTTTTTGTTTGCTTGGACAAGATTTAGTTAAGCTGTTCCAATCTCACATTTGTACCCCCTCTCCATTTTTCTTGACTGCAGTATCCAGATCTGAAGCCCCCATCTTCCCCTATGCCTTCACAGCCATGAGAAGAATATTCATTTAGTATGCATTTGAACTACGCATGGTCAGGAACCAGATGCTTGAAAATTCTGCAGTCTGGTTTCAACTTGGAGCGCAGAAACAGGATTATTGGTGTTATCCTTTTGGAATTTGCATATTCTGTGCGGCATTTTTGGTTTAGTTGATATTCTTTGTATGTCGTGGTATCAGGTATTATGTTACATGAGAACGTGTTGAAGTGTCTGTTATATGGTCATACACCAGATGAAATTCAAGAGAAATGGACAGGGTGGATATGTATGACCGGATACTAGAACTCTTATTGAATTGTATGTGTAGCTGTTCTTAGCCCTGTTGTTGCTGTCTCCCCAAGGCATCCTGCTTATGCATAATGAGGCTACTGTGTCGATTAGTTATTCTTCTTGAGATCTGTTATTGAAACTAGAAGGGAAATGATTGTCCTATCATGGTCGAGAGGGTGAAAGAAATCAGTACTGATACCACATTTGCATTCCTTTTCATGTAGTCTTAGTCCTTATGTCGAGCTTTATTGTAAGTGGAGGATGCATTTGTTCCAATTATAAACTGTTCTTGAAGTTTAATGTGGTGATTATACTGTTTGATGTCAAAGTTTATATTTTTACTCGCCCACCCCTTCATCCAAGCCTTCCTTGCACCAAGCCTATAAGATAGCGTGCTTCCAGTTTCATGGAGTAAGATGAAGGCTCATATTTGCACATACATATGCAACTGAAGTGAAGGGGGGTCTTGGATTATCTGGTAGAATTGCTGCTTTGTGACCTTGATGTCACAGGTTCGAATTGCGGAAACAGCCTCTTGCACAAAAGCGTAAGATAAGATTGCGACCCGGCCCCTCATCGGACTTTGCGTAAACGCGGGAGTTTAGTGCACCGGGAACGTCGTATATGCAACTGAGGTACTAACATTAAATTGAAGTGACATGGATACGAATTTCCTACTATCTTTATAAAGTTGGTCGGATTACGTCGAGACTTTTAAGTAGTTTCATACAAAAGTTTAAAGGGAGCAAACAGAAAAGTCAAACCAGTCTGTTTCACAAATGTAATGTGGTCTAAACTATATTTCATTAGAACTTCTGGATATCAAATGAGTACTCTCTAGAGCGTCTTGAGCGACAGTATATAAACTTAAGTTCTTGTTTGGCCTCTCAAATGACTATTGATGAGATTTGAGATAGGTCAATTATTCTCCGAGTAAGAGTCTGAATGAAAATGATTATGGAGAGCCGTTGTAAACGAGCCGAGCATTGCGTTCAAGCTCGGTTTATTTAACTTAGCGAACGAGTAGAGCTTGTTCGTTTATTTAAACGAACATATTTAATTGTAACGAACGAACAACATTAACAAACCGAACACCTTAAACGAACGGTGTCACTTACCGAGTTCGAATAGAAAAAAGGTGTTCAAGCTCTGTTCATTAACCTTTTATCCGAGCCGAGCTCGAGCCAAACAACCGAATGGCTTGGTTCATTTACAACCCTAAGCCAGAGAGACTCCTTGCTCTCAAAATTATTGTAATGATTACTTTATTGTTGAGAGTGTGATTGTAAAGAAGAGAAGTCTTCTTCTAAGTGAGGATTGTGAGGAGCAATGTCTAGATTATTGGTCAAGAAGCAACCGTGCTTCTTGTTTGGTGAAACTCAAGCTTCCAAGATCTAATTGACGGGGTAGGAGCTACACCATACTCCATAGAAGGAATCTTTGGTGTAAAGAAGGTCTTACGGAGGCTAGGCTTCAAAAGAGTTGAGTTGTCATTGTTCTTAAACTAAGTTTGTTAAACATAGCTTGCTATTGTATTTTCTTTGATTGTTGTTTCCCCTAAAATGAATCCCCTTGTTCAAAAATCCTTCTTGTTTAAAGCAAGGAGATAGAGGAGTAGAGTGTTAGACTTAAACCTCTATAAATTTGGTGTTCTTTTATTTCGCAAGTTTATTTTTTGTGAGGAACACACCAAGTATTGGCCTGCACACAAGCATTGCAAAATTTTTTTCAAAAAGAGTCATACTTATATAAACGCATTATTCAACCCTTCCCCTGTAGTGTGATTCACTGACCTAACAAATTATAGGTGAAATAACACATTCTTGGTGTGATGCTAATTGTATTTTTATGTATGCATTATTTATATATTTATGTCTATGTCTCTATATGTATGTATGCATGTGTATAGACACACACTTATCAAATGAGCACACATCTTTTAGATTTAATTGCTTTAATTTAGTGGATAATTTAGATTTAAAAATGTTAATAAGAGATACAGATAAGTGAAACACCTTTCCCCCCACCTCCCACCTCCCACCCCCCCCCCCCCAAAAAAATAATTCCTTACATCAGCTTCGTGCTTATATATGAATAATGGCGATAGCGGAAACATGTAAATTGCCAATTTTGATTAAAAAAATGCATAACTTTAATCGATAGTGTTGTGCTTATAATGACATATTAGTAAGGTTGTTGGGTATACTATATGTCTGTGGGCTCACCATTTGTTTATATCTTATCAGATATCTAGTAGTTGCATACTAATACTGGAAAAAGACAATGAAAAATATGAGTCGCACATGTTTACACCAAAAGCAAAGCCACCTTATTGTACCTTGACAACTATTACAAAACATGTAGCCCAACTAAAAACAAGGAGAAAAGGTATTTCTTCTATCCAGTGGACTGACTAAAGTTTAATCACTTGACTTTTAGGACTTTCACATTCGTTCTCGGTGCACTATGCTTCGTATTTGTGTAGGGTCCGGAAAGGATCCAATTCGTTTTGCGATCTGATGTAGCAATTTTACCTTACACTTTGTGTAATAAGTTGTTTCCGCGGCTCGAGTAAGTAATCTCAAGTTCACAAAGCAGCAACCTTACTAGTTGCACATTTATATAACTACAACAACATTGCCCAAATGCCTTAGAGGCTTCCGTCTATGACGGGGTACGGGGGGTCGGGTGTACGCAACCATACCCGTGTGTTAGAAACACATAGATGTTGTTTCACTAAATTGACTGTGCTTCTTATATTGTGAAGTAGCAGTTGTTCGACACGCAATTTTCATTATGGGTCACCCGGTTTAAAATGGTTTACATTACTAAACTGTGCATGTAAATCGGTAGACCGTTCTATAAGTAGGGATATTGTATGAGATACATCCCTTTGATATCTTGACATTCGCATAATACAAATTTGTATTTCATCCAAAAAAATTCTAAAAACTAACTGAACTATTCAATTGATGGGATAGAAAATAATTTCGAAAAAGGAAAATAAATTTGTATGTTGAACTTCAAGCAGAAGTTTTGTTCCTCCATATAGAAGCCAATTCAGCGAGTGCTTTCCTAGAGGAGCCACCTTCGCTCAACGTCCTAGAGGCGTCATCTTTGAGGTTCCTCATACGGCTGCGCAGCCGTTTCCCCTCCTCCCCTTTTATTAATTCCTTAGCAACATTCGCTATCTCATCTTGTCTCACCACCCTATTCTTGTTAGGTCCCTTAGAACACACTAGAAGGGGGGGTTGAATAGTGTGTTCACCAAGTATGGATATTTTGTGGCTATTTTTCGTTTTAGAGTGCAACCGATACTTGGATGTGTTCTTTTGAAAGATAAAAACTTGAAAGACAAGAAAGAACACGATTATGTATAGAGGTTCAAGTCAAGAGACTCTACTCCTCTACCTTCTTGATGTTTCACAAGAAGGATTTTGAAATGGGGATTGTTATTTCTTTTGGGGGAAACAACAACCAAAACAAAATCAAAAGAATACAAACTAGGCACCTTGCCTAGACCACAACCAAGAGTTCTAACACTTTGAAGTTTTGCCTCCAAAGATCTTCTTTGCCCTCAAAGAAATCTTGTAGGGAGAATAGTGCACCACACACTATCAACAAACCCTTCAAAGTTTAGAAAACTTAAACAAAGAGCACCCTTGCTCCTTGACCAACAATCTACCAAAATCTCTCACAGAAAATCTCACCAAGAAGAAGACTCTTCTTCTTACAATAATCACTCTCAACAATAAAGTAAAAGTATACAAAGATTTACAACTATTTTGAGAGCTTGAGCTTGAGAGCACTTGAGAGCTTGTGAAGTAGAAAGTTGGAGAAGAAGAATGAACCAAACCCTTCTTTTATCAACCTTCAAGAAAACTTCCCGTTTGAAATCTTCTGCCCAGCCAATAATGGGATTTGGCAGCTTGTGAAGGACTGCAGCAGTCTTCAAAAACAGTTCTTGGCATGTAGCAACCATTTAGAAGAGGATTCAAAAACTTTGGCCAAGAATAGAAACCTGGGATCTCTGAGTGTGAGAGAAGACCTGCTGAAACAACACTAAAAGAGGAGGGTACAAAGAGTCAACTGGTTATAAAATGAAGCAAAAAGACATTTGTACCGTTGAGCACATGAAGCGCTTAATCTGTCCAAAGAATAAGCGTTCAAAGTGGGATGAAGCGCTTAATGTGAAAGAGAACATGCGTTCGAAGTCACATTAAGCGCCTAATGTTGGCAACTGAGTGCGTTCGAAGTGACATGAAGCGCCTCATGTTGCACTTCATGCTTGTTCGAACTAAAACTGACATTTTCTTAGAACCAGGCCTTGGGAAAGCGTGCTTATTCAGAGAAAAGTACTTTTGACTTGGTGAGACACTTGAAGCGCTTAAAGTAGCGTTCGAAGTGTACGTATATTTCATCAGGACACATGAAGCGCTTGATGTAAGCGTTCGAAGTGTCCTGACTTTCAATACAACACATGAAGCGCCTGATCAAGGCGTTCGAAGTGTTCTGATCATCACCAAGACACATGAAGCGCCTGAAGTGAGCGTTCGAAGTGCACTGACTTCAAACCATCAACTTGAAGCGCTTAAACATTATTTTCAAGTGCCAACCTTGTGCAAATCATCAAAACTAAATCACATTCTAACATTCTCCCTCTTTTTGATGATTTCACAACATGCATCATTTTAATTTACTCCCCCTTAGCAAATGCTCCCCCTCACAAAGTGCATAAACTTTAAAAAAAAACTACTAGATAACTCAGAACAGCACTTTGCAATAAAAACATTTATATTAATATCTAATTATAAAGAAGAGACATTCCAACTAACAACCAAGAAGAAAAAGTTTTTGAATTGCAAACATCAGAAGGAAACAAAGACAGAACCCAACTACAAACCACCACTAGAGCCAGCACCACTTCCACTAGGATGCTGCAAATCACCAAAATTGAAAGGAATTGATGCAAATTCTGCAAAACCACCCATTTGTTGACTACTTCCACCAGCATGTTCGACTCCACCGGCACCAGTACTTTTATCTCCAGCAGCAGCAGTAGCAGTGTCTCCCCCTAAATCATCAAAATCAGGGGGAAAGGATGCCCACGGCATTTGTTGGAGAATAGCGTCCTTGAGAATGCCAAAGCGATATTCATGACGCTCATTTCTCAGCTGAAGGTGCTGAACAGACTGTTCCAAAGATTGAATTTAGCACGCAGCTGTTCAACGGTACTTGATTCAACATGTTCTTGAGGCGCAGCTTCAGCCTCATCATCAAGACCGGGAATGTTCGTGGCTTTTCGTTTTTGGGAGTCAATGGCTTGGATAATGTTATAGTTACTGTAGTAGTCCGTGTTTGCCACCGGGGTGAGTTCACTATCAGGAATGACAATCCCTTTTGACTTGAGAAGGACGGTGATAAGGTTGGCAAAGGGTAAGGCCTTGGAAGCTTTCCGAAGAGCAGAGAACATGACCTCAACCATAATCCAGGCAAAATTGAGTTGGGTTTGATTTTTGATGCGGTAAGTGACGTAGAAATCCATGTTGCTTGGATTTCGTGTCGACTTACCATTCACACAGTAAGTGACAATTGCTAACAAGATGCGATCAATGAGAGCCATGTTCTGAGTCTTTCGGGAAGGAAAGAACCCCAGATCAAACTTCACATCTTGTTCGGGAATTCCGTATTTACTGCTCCAGTCAAATACGGAAAAGTCACTTAGGCCTTCGTTTCGGATGCGGAGAATTTCACAGATTTCGGGAATAGAGAAACTGAGGGACGTACCATCAACAACAGTGTTGAGCAAGAAGGATTGAGATTCAGTTTGTGGAGTAATCCACAGATTTGCATAAAACATCCGGGTGTACTCCCGGGAGAAAACTGCGCATGTCAAGCCTGGACCAGAGGGAGGTCCAGCCTTGGAAATCGAGCAGAGACACGATCTGATCCATGTGAGTCTCGGACAGGTCACTGAGACTCAGAAGTTTGAGAGGAACAACAGGGCGATTGTTCGTGTGCCATTCTTCAACGAGCATGTTAGAGTACAGAGATAAGTGTACTCCTTTGTCTACAGGGCGAGGAGACTTTTTGATATCATTGTCGAATTTTCTCAACCAAGGAAAGTTTTCCTTGGTTAGCCCTTCACGGATGATTTTGAGTTCATCGGGTTCCGCAGTCCCGAGCCCAGCAGTTTTCTTTGTCCTGTGAGTGCGTGGGCGTTTTGACGGTCCTGCAGAGGCCATTTTTGAGGAGAGGAATGAGGGAGTTTGTAGAAGATTAAATGGAGATGAGAGCTTGATTGAAAAGAGATGAAGGTTGGAGAAGGAATATATAGTGGGAGATGGAGAAGATGAAAAGATATTGGGAGTAATGGAGGAAGAGAGAGTGGGAGAAATGGAGGAGAGAGAAGAGAAAGATGAAATGAATGTGCAGAAAATGGGGAAGGGAACATGGGGATCGTGGGAAAGAGGAAGAGGGAAAAACTGGCGCAGGAGTTGATGGTCATTGAATGGCGCGAAAACTGAAGAGACGGCAGAAATGACAGTGAAGAATTAGGGTTGAAGCGCCTCATTGACTTCGAACGACTTCATACAAACAGATGAAGCGCTTAAAGTCACATCGAACGAATGAGGAAACTCAGATGAAGCGCTTAAAGTCACATCGAACGAGTGAACAAACTTGGATAAAGCGCTTGATGTCACTTTGAACAAGTGACATCCTTAACATCAAGCGCTTGATGTGATATCGAACGCCTGAGCAATCTAAGATGAAGCGCTTCATGTCTACTGATGTTGAAAATTTTGAAATTTTCATGCTCAAAACTCAAGATGGTTTTGTCAACCCATATTGAGCAGCCCCCAACCTATTTCTTATAGATAAGAATACATCACTAGGCAAGGGTTTCGTGAAAATGTCCGCAAGTTGGTCATGTGTAGGAACAAATTCTATACTTACCAAGTTCTTTTGTACACAATCACGGATGAAATGATACCTCACTTCAATGTGCTTGGTCCGACTATGTTGGACGGGGTTTTGTGCAATATTTATGGCGGACGTGTTGTCACACAAAATTGGCACCTTTGAGAAGTGAATGTTATAATCATTTAACGTGTTAGTCATCCATAACAATTGTGCACAACACGAGGCGGCCGACACATATTCGGATTCCGCCGTAGAGAGAGACACACTGTTTTGTTTCTTGGAGTACCAAGAAACAAGACAATCTCCAAGAAACTGACAAGTTCCGGAGGTGCTCTTTCTATCAACTAGACTCCCCGCATAATCGGAGTCACAATAACCTCTTAAATCAAAACATGCATTCTTAGGATAAAATAAACCAAATTTCAAAGTACTTCTAAGGTATCTAAGGATGCGTTTTACCGCAATAAAATGCATCTCCCTAGGATCACTTTGAAATCTAGCACATAAGCATACTGCATGTAAAATATCGGGTCTACTAGCCGTTAAGTAAAGTAGACTACCTATAATGCCACGATACAAGGTTACCTCGACATGTTTTCCCTTTTCATCCTTGTCAAGCTTTGCACTTGTGCTCATTGGAGTGTTCACCTCTCTTCCTTCACCAAAATTGTACTTTTTGAGCAAGTCTCTTGTGTATTTGGCTTGGGAAATGTACACACCGTCTTTGGTTTGCTTGATTTGTAATCCAAGGAAATAGTTTAGCTCGCCCATCATGCTCATCTCGAACTCACCTTGCATGAGACTAGCAAATTGCTCATAAAGACAATTGTTAGTAGCACCAAAAATAATATCATCAACATATACTTGAACAATTAAATGATTCCTACCTTGTTCTTTTATGAACAAAGTAGTGTCAACTTTACCTCTTGAAAAACCATTATTAAGAAGAAAAGTACTTAACCTCTCGTACCAAGCTCTTGGAGCTTGTTTGAGGCCGTAAAGAGCCTTTTTAAGTTTGAAGACATGATGTGGTGAATCATGACATTCAAACCCGGGAGGTTGTGCAACATACACTTCCTCTTGAATAACACCATTCAAGAATGCGGATTTAACATCCATTTGGTAAAGTGTAAAATCTCTATAGCACGCATATGCTAACAACATTCTAATAGCTTCAAGCCGTGCTACGGGTGCAAATGTCTCATCAAAATCAATACCTTCTTCTTGACGGTATCCTTGAGCAACTAACCTAGCCTTGTTTCTAGTGACATTACCTTGATCATCCATCTTGTTACGAAAAACCCATTTCGTACCAATAATAGGATGATCGTGTGGTTTGGGAACTAACTCCCAAACATCACTTCTTTCAAATTGGTTTAATTCTTCTTGCATAGCCAAGATCCAATTTTCATCAAGAAGTGCGTCTTTAATATTTTTAGGCTCTATAAGAGAGACAAATGCATTCTCTCTATATTGCCTTCGTGTGGTGATACCTCTATTTGGATCACCTATGACTAACTCTTGAGGGTGAGAACTTTTGTGCTTAAATGATCTAGAAAGATTTGAGACATCACCTCCAACTTCCTCTTGATCATATTCCGGAAGAGATGAACCTTCATTATCATCATGAACCTCATGTTCCGGAATTTGTGATGCATCTTCTACATTTTGTGAATCAACGTGAGTAGAGGAGACACTTCTACGTGGCTCACTAAGTTCATTTACACAAGGTGGAGGAGTGCCTTCGAGAGGTTCAACTCTCAAGTCAACGAAGATGTTTCCATTTGGAGGATCATCAACGATTTCTCGTTGAGGAACAACCATAGGAACATCCTCAAAAATTTCTTCTTGAGGAGTCACATCTTCATCCTCTACACAATCCTCATTAAGTTTAGGTTCATCACTAAGTGACTCATTAAACTTAACATGGATTGATTCTTCCACCTTTTGACTCCTTTTGTTGAAAACACGAAATGCTTTACTATTTGAGGCATAACCTAAAAAGATACCTTCATCCGCTTTGAGGTCAAGTTTGTCCAAAGTATCTTTGGTATTAAGTATAAAACACTTGCAACCAAAGACTTTGAAATACCCAATGTTGGGAACTTTTCCATTCCAAAGCTCATAAGGTGTCACATTTAGGTATGGTCTCAAATAGACACGATTGATCACATGGCAAGCGGCATTAACCGCTTCGGCCCAAAAATACTTGGGCAAACCGAACTCGTTTAACATTGCTCTACACATTTCTTGTAGAGTTCTATTTTTCCGTTCGGCCACACCATTTTGTTGAGGAGTTCTAGGTGCCGAAAGATCATGAGAGTATCCTTTGGATACACAAAACCTTTCGAAATCACCATCGAACTCACCACCACGATCACTACGGATGGTTTTGATGGTGTCACCCACATGGTTTTCCAATCGTTTACTTAGACTTACAAACTCACTACATGCATCACTTTTCTTAGCAAGAAACATCACCCACGTATAACGAGTATAGTCATCTACAACCACGAAGGTGTAATGTTTGCCACCCAAGCTTCTTGTTCCAACATCCCCATACAAATCCATATGAAGCAATTGTAGGGGCTTGGAGGTGGAAATATTTGTCTTGGGTTTGAAACTTGTTTTCACAAGTTTCGCCTTTTGACAAGTGTCACATAAGTCATTGTTTTCAAAACTCATTTTTGGAAGGCCTCGGACTTTATCATTTTCGCAAATAAATTTAAATGTTTTGAAACATACATGTCCGAGACGTCTATGCCATAGTTGCGTCAAATCATTCTTAGCAACTAGACACGATACATTTTGAGAAACCAAATCATTGATGCTAACTTTGTAAATATATTTGAAACGCAAAGCCTCAAATAAAATCTTTTCTTCCTTTTTCACAACACACTTTGTTTTCAAAAACGTTACCTCATAATTAGCATCACAAAGTTGACTGACACTTATCAAGTTAAACTTAAGACCTACAACATATAAGACATCACTAAGAGAGAAGGAATCGTTACCCACAATACCATGTCCTTTGATTTGGCCTTTGCTACCGCCAAAGTGGACAACTCCTCCGTCTTGCATAGTGAGTCTATGGAAGAGACGTTTGTCTCCCGTCATATGGTTGGAACACCCACTGTCCACGACCCATTTGACCTTCTTGTCTTCGCTTTCTCCATTGAGTGCTAGGGCCTACAAAAGAACCATATGAAGTTGGTACCCTTTTTATTTTGGGTCCTTGAAGGTTAGTTACCTTCATCTCGCCTTTCGGCACCCACACAAGATTCTTATTATTCTTAGCTCTACATACTCTCTCTACATGACCTTTCCTATTACAATAAAAACATGTAGGAGTATGCTTGTGTGTTGGTGCATGCTTGTGCGAATGTTTGTGCATTGACACATGTCATGTTTCCTTCTTAGGAACCACCTTCTTTGGAATAGTAGAAGGTTTTTGTTTCACAACATGGACCAAAGGTTGTGATACCTTTGGTGCATTAGCCTTTTGTTTAGGCATGTGCCTTTGCTTCTTCAAGGAGGTTTTAGACTCCTTGATCACTTGTGCTTGTTCCTTTTTATTTCCCTTCTTAGATGCATACATGACACTAGGTTTGACTTTCATGCTTGGCCTAGATGCATCTTTATTCTCTATCTCTTTAGCACCTACCCTTGAATCATCTTTCTTATCCTCAAGGGCTTGAGCACATGATTTCATCAAATCATGTTTCTCTTCAAGTGCAATCACATGCATAGTTAAAAATATGTCATGCTCAAGTTGCAATGCAATGTGATTCTCTAACGTGTCATTGTACTCATTTATGCATGCTCTAAACTCTTTCTTGACACGTTGATATTTTAAATCAAGGAGATCATTTTCTTGTATTAAATCATCTCGTTCATCAATAAATTTATAATGAGATGAAATGTTGCATACCTCCTTGTCATCGTCGATGGCCATTAGTGCAAAGAACTCCTTGTCGAGATCATCTTCCACCACCCCCCGTGAGTGCAAGATCATCCCTATCGCCATTGTCGCTTTCGGATCCGGAAAGAAAACTCTCCCAATGGGCTACCTCCGCTTGCAAGGCCTTCTTCCTTTGGTAGATGGCCTTCTTGTCTTTGAGTTGCGGCTCTTTCACCCGACAATCCTTCATGAAATGACCAAGCTTCCCACATTTGTAGCATTTATTCTCTTGGTCCTTCACCTTGTCCTTGGGGTATCTTTCCTTGACGAATCTCCTTGCTTCGTCACCATTTTTTCTTGCAATACGTCGGAATCTTTTGACAAGAAGTCCGACTTCATCATCCGAGTCCTCCGACTCTACGACCAACGCCTTTGAAGATTGGCGAATAGGATCATTCTTTTCTTGTGCATCTAAATGAATCTCATAAGTGATGAGATTCCCGTATAACTCGTCCAAGGTGATTGTTTCAAGATCCTTGGACTCCTCGATGGCCGTCACTTTTGCATTCCATTCTCTTCCTAAACTGTTTAGGAAGCAATGGTTTAAATCTTCTTATTCTATCTTCTTGCCAACCGCTTTGAGAAGGTTGACAAGTTTGGTGAATCTTTGGATGGACTCTTCAATCTTTTCACCTTTGGGGACAGTGAAGTTGTAAAATTGTTTTATCAACTGTCTCCTTTTGGCCTTTCTAACTTGAGAAGTTCCTTCGTGGATCATCTCAAGCTTTGTCCAAGCTTCATGTGCGGATTGGACACCTTGAATCTGAGCTCTCTCATTTGTGGAAAGAGAGCTATTTAAAATAGCAAGAGCCTTGCTATTTATGGCCAACTGGAACTCCTCCTCCGGGGAAGGATCATCGATATCAATGGGAATCATAGATCCTTTTGAGACCTCAACCCATATTCTGTGAGAACAAGAACGCAAGTACGTTTCCATGTTTGACTTCCACAGTGGGTAGTTTAAAGGGTCAAACATGGGAACTTTAACATGAACATTTGAGATAGAAGGGAATAGGGTTTCCTGCCTCCTTCTTCTGGAAAAATCAGCTGTAGGAGAACTCACATCCTCATCAACAGAGGCCTGCCTCCTTCTTCTGGAGGTTTCAGCAGTAGGAGAACCCAAATCATCAAAAACAAAGGGATCCATACTAGAAATGATCAAATCTTGTATTTGGACTCAAATAAGCAAGATGAGGCTCTGATACCAATTGTTAGGTCCCTTAGAACACACTAGAAGGGGGGGTTGAATAGTGTGTTCACCAAGTATGGATATTTTGTGGCTATTTTTCGTTTTAGAGTGCAACCGATACTTGGATGTGTTCTTTTGAAAGATAAAAACTTGAAAGACAAGAAAGAACACGATTATGTATAGAGGTTCAAGTCAAGAGACTCTACTCCTCTACCTTCTTGATGTTTCACAAGAAGGATTTTGAAATGGGGATTGTTATTTCTTTTGGGGGAAACAACAACCAAAACAAAATCAAAAGAATACAAACTAGGCACCTTGCCTAGACCACAACCAAGAGTTCTAACACTTTGAAGTTTTGCCTCCAAAGATCTTCTTTGCCCTCAAAGAAATCTTGTAGGGAGAATAGTGCACCACACACTATCAACAAACCCTTCAAAGTTTAGAAAACTTAAACAAAGAGCACCCTTGCTCCTTGACCAACAATCTACCAAAATCTCTCACAGAAAATCTCACCAAGAAGAAGACTCTTCTTCTTACAATAATCACTCTCAACAATAAAGTAAAAGTATACAAAGATTTACAACTATTTTGAGAGCTTGAGCTTGAGAGCACTTGAGAGCTTGTGAAGTAGAAAGTTGGAGAAGAAGAATGAACCAAACCCTTCTTTTATCAACCTTCAAGAAAACTTCCCGTTTGAAATCTTCTGCCCAGCCAATAATGGGATTTGGCAGCTTGTGAAGGACTGCAGCAGTCTTCAAAAACAGTTCTTGGCATGTAGCAACCATTTAGAAGAGGATTCAAAAACTTTGGCCAAGAATAGAAACCTGGGATCTCTGAGTGTGAGAGAAGACCTGCTGAAACAACACTAAAAGAGGAGGGTACAAAGAGTCAACTGGTTACAAAATGAAGCAAAAAGACATTTGTACCGTTGAGCACATGAAGCGCTTAATCTGTCCAAAGAATAAGCGTTCAAAGTGGGATGAAGCGCTTAATGTGAAAGAGAACATGCGTTCGAAGTCACATTAAGCGCCTAATGTTGGCAACTGAGTGCGTTCGAAGTGACATGAAGCGCCTCATGTTGCACTTCATGCTTGTTCGAACTAAAACTGACATTTTCTCAGAACCAGGCCTTGGGAAAGCGTGCTTATTCAGAGAAAAGTACTTTTGACTTGGTGAGACACTTGAAGCGCTTAAAGTAGCGTTCGAAGTGTACGTATATTTCATCAGGACACATGAAGCGCTTGATGTAAGCGTTCGAAGTGTCCTGACTTTCAATACAACACATGAAGCGCCTGATCAAGGCGTTCGAAGTGTTCTGATCATCACCAAGACACATGAAGCGCCTGAAGTGAGCGTTCGAAGTGCACTGACTTCAAACCATCAACTTGAAGCGCTTAAACATTATTTTCAAGTGCCAACCTTGTGCAAATCATCAAAACTAAATCACATTCTAACAATTCTCCCTAACCTCAGGCCTTAAAGCCACTTTCAAATCCGTTGTTAACATAATTGCGTTCATTTTTTGTTCCGCGTAAAGTGGCCACGCAATTAAAGGCACCCCATAAACCACACTTTCAAGAACTGAGTTCCAGCCGCAATGAGTCAAAAACCCACCGATGGACTTGTGTGCTAGAATTCGTATTTGGGGTGCCCAAAACGGAACCAAAAGACCACGGTCTTTGGTTCGTTCCAAGAAGCCTTGTGTAAGATAAGCTAAAGGGTCATTTTTAAATTGTACGTTGAAATAAGTTGCGTTCATGACACCTTCATTCGGACATCGGACCACCCACAAGAATCTTTGCTCACTCATCTCCAATCCCCAGGCTAACTCAATGAACTGTTCATAGGATAGGGTCCCACCACTGCCAAAAGAGACGAATAGCACTGATCCACGTGGCTGATCATCTAGCCATTTTAAGCAGTGTCCCTCACCTTGGGTATTAGTGGTAGCTGAACTAGGTTTGGTTTGTATAACCGGTCCAATCGGGTAAATGGGTGACCCTTTTTGTTGTAGAGCTTTTATCGGTCCTAGCTCCAAGTCCGTGAAGGAATTCACTATGAAACCCTCGGCCATCATGTACCTGAAAGCGATATCATGCATCATCATTCTACCATTTACGAGAATATTTTCCATGCACTAATATCGTTAAACTATGAAGAAATTGCGAGATACAGTTGACAGTATGTTTAACCATATCCAAGTAAACCAGGACCTACATTATGTTCTGATTACACATAGTTAGATACATGTATTGTGTATAGCAAGACAGGCAAGTTTTAG
Organism: Eustoma russellianum; assembly: GCA_036186865.1. NCBI lineage: Eukaryota > Viridiplantae > Streptophyta > Magnoliopsida > Gentianales > Gentianaceae > Eustoma > Eustoma russellianum. The sequence goes on from AP025043.1 coordinate 4,370,780, forward strand.
GCTAGCTAGTCAACAAACAACTAATTATAAGTATTAAAACAGTTGAAATCAAGATAAATATGACACAAAAAGATTGTGTCACTAAACAATTACCTTGTTTCTAATATTTTCAATCCAAGGTTTTGAAAGATGACCAATTGCACATCTTCTTACTATTTGGTCATTAGTTGATCAAGTAGTCTTATGGACGTTCCGCCTTATGTGTGGTCTTTATCAAGTTGGCATATATGTCATATTTATCTTGATTTCAACTGTTTTAATACTTATAATTAGTACAAAAAGAAGAAGTGTCACAAAAGTTTTTAGATGAGTCCCTATATTGTAACATGACATCCATATTTTTTATGTTATGCATACGACACTAACAAAACATACACCATCTATACGAAACATACAAGACTCTGATAGGATACTCTCGGTTTTTTGTTAGGAAAGTAATTAATTGTGCACGTGTATTTTATGTGTAAATCACAGAATTAAGTAAGGAGTAATTATAGGGATTGTAAGGAGTGATTGTAGGGATTGAATTGTTAGGAATTGATTCTTACCTTTTATAGAATATAGGTCTCGTGTATAAAGGAAGGAGGAAAATGTATCATACGGATATGAATGAAAATACCCATTCTACTGAAATTACTCTTGATTATCTTAACACGGTATTAGAGCAGGATTAGTCCTACTCTTACCCGTCTGAAAAATTTGCTGTTTTGAGTGGAGGCTCAGAACATCTTCATCATCGCCCTCCAAGTATCTGTGCTTCCAGTTACCATACCTCTATTTGTCTTACCCTTCCCAGCCATATTTGGCTATCAACTAGACCAAGTGCAGTATTGCTGATACCAGCCCATACCTGCCATCAAAATAAACATGTCAAACCCAGAAACTAGTGAGCCGAAAACACCTAGCTTCACTGAATTAGCTGTTCACGTTGTCAGTATCTTACAGAACATCCCACCTAAACCATCCACAAACGCATCATCCGTCCCCATCACCACAGAAAACCTTACCATCTCTGTAAAATTAAATGGCCATAACTACGCTGTCTGGGCACCCTTGGTGCTGCGGGCAATAATAGGGAGGGGGAGGAGACATCACCTTACTGGTGTTCCTCCTCCACCAACCCCCACGGATCCGAAGTTCTCAGAATGGGAATAAGCAGACAACTCAATCTTTATATGGATTATCCAGACAATTGAATCATCATTAGTGGTTAACGTGACTCGGTATCCCACTGCCAAAGCTTTGTGGGATGGCTTGGCATTAACATACGACGCTGGCACTGATTCCCTCAGAGTTTTTGATCTTCACCGGAGGGCCAGCCTAATCCGACAAGGGGGAGGTAGTATAGAGTCCTGCTGGAATAAATTGCAGGATTTGTGGACAGCAATCGATGCTCAAGAACCAAATCCGATGACTTGCGCTACAGATATTAATACATACAACAAAAAATGGAAGCTCTCAGGTTATACCAATTCTTGACAGCAATAGATGAAAAATTTACTGCAGAAAAAAATGACATGCTCAAACGGGACCCATTTACCAACGCTAGAAACTGCGTATAGGGAAATACGCAGAGCTGAGAACAGGACCGCTGTGTTACAAGGAAGCATCCCCTCAGAAGATGTTTCCTCACTAGGGATAGGGCAAGGCCTGGTAACTCATTCAATGGTCACCAAAGGCAGAGAATCCGGATAGGGACGAGGACGGGGCAGAGGAGGTCAGTCACGTTCCAACACCTCACGGCGCATAGAAGAGAAAGACAACCTCATCTGCAGCTATTGTGGCCAAAAGAGGCACACAAAGGAGAATTGCTTCCAACTCATTGGTTACCCCGAATGGTATGAAGGAAAGAGGCAACCTAATGAGGGCAGTAAGGCAAAAGGGACGGCTGCCATGGCCAAGGAAGAAAAAGCAGACGCAGAAGAGGAGGCGACTCAGGAAGGATCTGGAATATCCGAAGAGAGTAAGTGGGCTGAGGGTTTTCCCCTCAACCCTTATAATGGTGCTTTAGACAATTTTGCCCATACTAATATTGCTATTCAGTCCCTACATGTTTCTCATACAATGGATTGTGCCCCTCCATTTTCTAAAATTGACAACTTGACCCCGCCAGTTACAACTCATACCCCAACTGGTCCACAAAATTCCGCCAGCTCAATTCTGACCCCTCCAGTTTCCTTAAAACCTAAAACTAATCCTGGTCTTTCCCTTAATTCCGTCACAACCCAAGCATTTGCCACTCCATCTACATATCCGACCCATAATAATTCCACATGGATTTTAGATAGTGGAGCCACCGATACAATGACAAATGACCCTAAAGATTTCCAGCATTGGACAAATCCTATTAAAACACACATTGAAACGACCAATGGCTCATTTATTTCGGTCACCGGAGGCGGCACCATATTAGTTAACCCTCATTTACATTTACGCAATTGTCTTTATGTTCCGAGTCTTTCATCTAAACTCTTGTCTATCAGTCAAATTACCCGCGAACTATATTGTGTTATTCTGATGTACCCTACTTTCTGTCTCCTACAGGATATTCGCTCGAGGAAGATCATTGGGCGTGGCATTGAGAAGGATGGGGTATACTTTGTCACGGATGTGGTGCAACAGAGACAATCCAATCTTGCCACCGGGACCACTGAACAACGAATCTGGTTATGGCATCGTCGTCTAGGTCATCCTTCATTAAGTTATATGAAAATGTTGTTTCCTTCTTTGACTAAGTCTATGCTTACTTTCACTTGCGACACTTGTTTGCGTACGAAACATCATCGTTCCACGTATACACTCAATAATACCAGAACACAAACCTTTTATTCTCTGATTCACTCTGATGTATGGGGTTCATCACCATATGCTACTGACATTGGATATCGGTACTTTGTTACTTTTGTTGACGATTATTTACGGATGACTTGGATTTACTTTCTCAAAAATAAATCTGATGTTTATTCTCGTTTTACTGAATTTTATCATATGATTACTACACAATTTCAAATACATATTAAAATCCTTCGGTCTGATAATGGTGGGGAATATCTCAATCTTGGTCTCGCAGATTTTTTCAGGGACCATGGACTCCTACATCAAACCTCCTGCCCACACACACCCGAACAAAATGGTGTGGCCGAGAGGAAAAATCGGGTTTTACTCGAAATGACTCGTGCTATGATGATAGAGTCTCGTGTTCCAAAATCATTCTGGCCTGAGGCTCTTACTACTTCAGCCTATCTACTTAATCGTCTTCCTACTAAGATTCTATCTTATCACACTCTGTTATCTGTCCTTGCCACTCATACAGAGGTAACATCTATCCTTACTCTTTCCCCAAAAGTATTTGGTTGTACTGTATTCGTTCATATTCCTTCCATTCAGCGAACCAAATTAGATGCCTGCGCGGATAAATGTGTCTTTGTCGGGTATGCTATGTCACAAAAGGGATATCAGTGTTATAATCCTCGTACTCATCGAGTTCATGTGACCATGGATTTTACATTCCTTAAACACGAATATTTCTATTCCGCCCAGTCTTGGTCTCAGGGGGAGACAACAGATGAAGGTGAAACCTACGACTGACTTCATAATCCGAGTCAGTTGGAGGAGGTTCCAACACGGCAAGTAGGTGGCGCTGACTGCGCTTTTCCCGTCCAAGATATAGCTTCCTCCCGAGCCACCTATTGACTCATCTCTGGCAAATACTCTGCAGGATCAGGTAATACCCGGAAGTTCAATACCTTCTGATCAAAGTATTGTTTTACCTAATCCTCCCGGCTCGTACCCTGTTTTATGTGAAACTGATCAGGGACATGAAGACGCTCTAGCTGGTAAGGACAGACTACTCCCTTCGAGACAGAATGGAGGAAAGCTTCCGACACGGTATTCCCTGAGTAAAGTGTCCGTGGGAGCAAAATATCCAATCAGGTGTGCAGAAGGGTTTCTGGCCTCAATATATGATGTTGTGATTCCCAGGACAGTCGAAGAGGCGTTAAGGCAGCACGAGTGGCATGGGGCAATGAAAGAAGAAATCAGGGCACTGTACAAGAATAACACCTGGGAGAAGGTCCAGTTACCAGAAAGAAAACACCCAGTTGGATGCAAGTGGGTGTATACTGTCAAGCATAAGGCTGATGGTAGCATTGAGAGGTACAAAGCAAGGTTAGTTGCTCGAGGTTATACTCAGACCTACGGTATTGATTATTCTGAGACTTTCTCTCCAGTGGCCAAACTAGACACTGTAGAGAAAAAGGGGTTTGAGTGACTTTCAAATACATGATTTAAATGTGCACAAAAACGAGCATAAGATAAAACGTGCATGATATAAACAAACGTGTGCATGATACATTGCTATTACTTGCCTTATTTAGCTTATATATAATGTTGCCGGACTAACGAGCCATGAAGCGTTAAAGCTTACATCATATGGCAAACATTTGTTGTGTTTATACTATTTTCAGGTACCACCATTAATGAACTAAACTAGTTCATTAAGTGAAGTACTTAGTTTATTAAACTAAGTAGTTTATTAAAGTAAGCCACATTTGGAAGATGCACAAAGGCAACAAGGCTAAGGAAGGAAAGTTTTCTCCTCCTCCCCTCTTTAATGTGTACACGCCATATACGTATATATTGCATATATTTTCATATTTTTTGAAAAAGGCACATACACATGTATTCCAACGTACTACCGACACGTTATATATACAAGTAATGTGCTTGATAATCTATGTAGACGATATGATCATTATAGGTGATGACACTGAGGAGATGAACGAATTAAAACAGCAGTTGTTCTCAGAGTTCGAAATGAAGGATCTAGGAGACTTAAGGTATTTCTTGGGAATTGAAGTACAGCGTTCGGCAGAAGGAATCTTCATATCTCAACAAAAATATATTCTGGATCTTCTCGCGGAAGTAGGCATGATTGACTGTAAACCTGCTGGAGCCCCAATGCTAGTAAATCATAGACTGGATGTTAAAGAAGGAAAACCTAGGGCAGATCAAGGAAGATACCAGCGATTAGTTGGAAAACTAATCTATCTAGCCCATACCCGACCAGATATTGCTTTTGCAGTTGGCAGAGTAAGTCAGTTTATGCACAGCCCTCAGGATCATCATATGGAGGCAGTGATGAGGATAATTCGGTACTTAAAGGGGACAGCTGGGCGTGGAATCTGGTTCAGAGATCACGTCCATCTAGACATTCAGGTTTTTACTGACGCTGATTGGGCAGGAAATATTACTGATCGTCGTTCTACTTCAGGGTATTTTTTCACTCGTTGGGGGAAATTTGGTGTCATGGAAGAGTAAAAAGCAGAAGGTAGTTGCGCTATCAAGTGCGGAAGCTGAGTTCCGCGGAATTGCAAAAGAAGTCGTGGAGATCTTATGGTTAAAGAAGATGTTAGGAGATTTGGGCCTTCTGGTTACACTTCCGACTAAGTTAATGTGTGATAATAAGGCGTCCATTAGCATTTCAGAAAATCTTGTGCAACATGATCGAACTAAACATATTGAGGTTGATCGGCATTTTATCAAAGAAAAAATTGAAGACAGAATCATTGAGCTACCGTTTGTACCATCGGAAGATCAGCTTGCAGATATACTGACAAAGACTGTTACAGGAAGGGCGTTCGACGAGACGTTGTTCAAGTTGGGCATTGAAGATTACACTGCTCAACTTGAGGGGAGTGTTAGGAAAGTAATTAATTGTGCACGTGTATTTTATGTGTAAATCACATAATTAAGTAAGGAGTAATTGTAGGGATTGTAGGGATTGAATTGTTAGGAATTGTTTCTTACCTTTTGTAGAATATAGGTCTCGTGTATAAAGGAAGGAAGAAAATGTATCATACCGATATGAATGAAAATACTCATTCTACTGAAATTACTCTTGATTATCTTAACATTTTCGACAAGATAAGAGTAAAAAAGAAGACGAGTGATACCTCTGGCAATTATGGAGCGTATATTTGTAGGCGTCGTTCTTGCGATCTTGAAGAGGGTCAAGTAGCTCCTTCCCATGAATGGGTATGCAACCAGGGATTTGCACTGCCTCCGGCAAGTCTCTATACTCACAAGAAACCATTTGATCAAGCTGAGGAAGATATAGAAAAAGGGACAAGCACATGGCTGTTGAAGGATAGAATAGGTAAGGCGAAATCTTAAATTCATTCGCGACATCAAAAGCATCTGTCGCAAAATGATCAACCACTAAAGCAGCCAACTTTGTTTTCGCCACTAAAGACTTTATTACATCCCGAAGAGACGGGAGAGAACGGGCCACCGTGAGAGTGATTTTCGTCTCAATCCTTACATCCTCCGGCAAGTCGTCAAAGTTCACCGGAGGAAGAACAACATGGTCCATGCCGGCCGGAAGATTGTCAAGAAAAGCTTTCTGCGATTTTGATGGCGGTCCGTGGGTGGGGAGGATTAGGGTTGCAGTGAAGTGGCGGTGGAGGATGAGGCGTTTGGAGAACTCAATAATGGGTATCAAATGACCCATTCCCGGCGAAGGGAGAAGGGCTATGTGGGGTGTTTGCTCCATGGCCATGGCTACAGAAAACTTCTTGAAATATGGTGGTGGAGAGTGCTATCTTTAGAAGATGGAAGCTAAGGTCTTTTACATGATGCATATATACGGGAAGATACCAGATCTCCTCACCATATCCTTCCTCACCGCGCTGCTTAACGCGCGACACGTGACAACAGTAGGTGAGTGAGAGTGCGCGGTGAGGAGATCCAAACCCATGCAGAAAACATAAGTTTTATAATGTTCGAGGAAGTAAGTATAATTATTGATTTTATAATCAATGCAACAACAAACACAACATTACCTCATTGGCTTAGCATGTGGCGAGGTATGAGAGGTCGAATGTACGCAACTATACCTATGTGTTAGAAACACACAGATGGTTTTCAATAACCCATAATGAAAATTGCGTCAAGCTGTGTTGTGAGTCATTAATTATTCTATAATCAATGTAAGAAGTATATATATATATATATATATATATATATATATATATATATGGCGAAAAACCTTTAGGTCTAGCGGTTGAGTAGCATTTATCCCAACCCCGGGTCTCGAGTTCGATTCCCCTCCCTAATTTTTTTTAATATATGATAGGGATCATTCTATTCCATACAATCACCTAAATGATATAGAATTTTTTGTATATATTTTAATTTCATTTTGTTTGTTGAATATAATATGGAGACGTAAGGTAGTTAATCTTGAATTTTTTTTGCCCAGTATCTTTGAATTTAGATCTCAATAAAATTTTTTTTTGTGAGAATCACCAATGATGTAATATATGAAAAACTAATGGTATAAGACCGGGAAAAAGTTAACGTGTAACAATTTACGGTATTGAGTTGGTATTATTTTCTCCAATTAAATCATCTTGGGTGTCATGTAAGCAATAATATCGTGAATTTAATTGACTTTGATAAAGCATGTCATTGTTTCACCACAAAAAAAGAGAAAGAAAAGCGTGTCATTTTTCTATATTAATTTAGCAGGATAATCTAACGGGAGACCTGAATGAGGATGTTTTTTTTTTATCGAGAAAATGATATATACCATCAAAGTCATCTGTGACTATCATCTCACCTTACAAATTGGAAGATCTGGAAATAGTAAATTTGACTGTCCTAAAATTTTAAATACTTGGTGACTTGTTCTTTTTATTTGTTTCATTACCGGTAACAAGGCATTAACGTATTTCTCATGATTTGTGATGAGTTTGTCGGTTAAGTATGTAATATATATATATATATATATATATATATATATATATATATATATATATATATATAGTGTATTTCTCTTTGTAGCAAAATGCCACTACTTTTGGCCTCGTAGGCCCCCACCGTCCCAACCCGAAGGAGTCTCGTGAGGGCTCATATCAGGAGAGGCAGAAAGTGAGGCAAAATATGAAGGCTCCAATCATGCGCTGTCACGGTACAAGCAACTCTTTTTAAAAATAAAAATTCTTTAAATATCTTCCCTTTTGTACACATGGAAGCGCGTGATTGGAGGCCTCATATTTTACCTCATTTTCTGCCTCTCTTGTCTGAACCGGTTTCATGGAGGATATAAATCTAGAATTCAACGGCTTTCCAGGTTGGTAAGGTTTTGGCAGAGACTCGCTGCAAACCGAGCCAGCAACCCTCTAACTCAATTGTGTCGGATACAATGTCGTCGTCATTTCTGGCCCAAAAATCAGTATTACACCCACGCTATACGTGTCATGGTTCGAACCTGCACCTTTCTGAAGCAATGTCTCAATTCGAATACCAACTGAACTAAGCTTGTATTTCTCATGATTCGTGATGCATGTTGTCCGACGGAGCAAATCCGTACACACCACTAAGAAAATATTTGGAAGAATACGAAAGCAGAACACATGTTATAGCCCGTGGACGTGGTTATCACCGGAGGCTCGCGGTTTCAAATCATTAGGGTATTGCGAGTGTATTCTAATAAGCCAAAAAAAAAAAAATGAAGATCCTAATCCATATGTTATAATTGTATATGTTTATAGCACAAGTTATAGGAGCCTAATGGATTTTTTACGCCAACCACTTATTTATAAGGAAACGTACTTGTAATTTAACGATATATTGTTTCATTATATACACATGGTGCATGTTGAAAAAACATGTATATATAATTTTTATAATACATAGAAGTATAACTTCCATATTTCGTACACTTTCTCATGAGAAGACGGATTCGTGTCTTATATTATCTTTCATGCTTGTGATAAAATTTAAAATATAATCAAAATATGCCTCCATATTTCATACGCTCTCCATAGAAGTAGCCTTGTAATATTTGAGGAATCAGAAATCATAATGTAATATAGTTTTTGTATCTCAAAAATCAAAAGGTGCTTAATCGGAGTTATAAAGCACTATAACTATAAATAATATATAATAATAATAATAATAATAATAATAATAATAATAATAATAATAATAATAATAATAATAATAATAATAATAAACAACTATGATTCTTATCCCAGTAAGAGGTGAGTAAATGGAGTCACCCTCACTTCAGGTGGGTGAAATGTTTGAACAGAATGGAAATTCTTAGTCAAAGGTGACAAAGAGGACAAGGGTTGACTTTATCAATTACTTTTTTTTGGGTTTGAGATAGACTTAACCAATTACTTGACAAAATAAGTTATTTCCTGGTGTTTGATCCTTGCTGACATATCTATAAGGAACATTATACTAGGGACGCACTATAATAATCAGTTAATTCAATCAGTGTCAGTGAGGTAGATGAGAATTAAGAAAAGAGCCTTGATCTTATTCAATCAGTAAAGTAGATTAGAAAGGAGCCAGTGCAAATTGATCAACTGAAAGATACGTATATAGTTTTAACCTAATCTACTTCATCAACTTCAATCGAAGTAGAGTGAAGTAGATGAAAAATGAACAAGTGGAGACTGAATCAACATTAACAATACGTAGGTTATTTCTTGGTCCTTGGTCCTTCCTATCATCTCTATATAAAAGAGGCATTTATTAAGGACAATTTTTATAATTACATGAAAAATCAGTCATTTCGTGGTCTTTGGTCCTTGCTAACATCTCCATAAGGGACATTCTATCACTGGAAAAAAAATATGTAATAAAATCAGTAAATAAGTACTACTAAGTATGGCCATTACTAAATGCGGTCAATATAATAAAGAAAGTAGTTGTATATGTTTCGAAAAGTCCATAAAATTTAAATAGCATACTCAAATACATTAGAAATTGTATTTTCATCACATTAGTCAAATACTAATAGTTTGATCATTGAGAAACGTAAAATTTGCCTATACAAGGTAAACTACTGCTCTTATTCTTCCTGGTAAAAGTTTAAGAATGTTGAATCTTGGCGTAGGATCATCCTTTATTGCACATTTATTCTTGTATGGTTGTTGATCTGGTGATCTTTCCTAATCGAGGATAGGGCAGTTTGCCTTGTAAGAAGTGCAAATGAGCTGACCACAAGTGAATATTACTGAGCTCGAATTCAGTTTGATTATGTAAGGTTGGGATTTAGATTCGAGTTCGGCTCAAGTCTAAAAGCAGCACTCAAATTTTTTAGTATATTTTAGACCGAGTTAATCACGTTTTTTATCCAAATATTTTCTATTGTTATATAAAATATCCAAAACTTCTGAAATTACAGTTTTAATTAATATTTTGTTCATTTATTACACTAAATATCAATTTTGTATATTTACCGACGATTAAACGGCTAAATAGGCTTATTGTAAAAAAAAATTAAAAAGATTTAGATAAAAACTGTAGTTTCATAATTTTTGCATGTTCTATGCAATTCTTGGAAAAACATTTGGATAATCAATGTAATTAGTTCATTTTTAGATATATAATAATTTGATCAAAAGGCTAACAGTAAGACGTCAAGAGCAACACATATACATTTATATCTATTTAAATCAATTTCACCAACAATATCCATATATTTAAATTTAACGACAATGTATATCATCATTCGCATGTATATATATATATATTTTAATCACTGTTCACAAACGATTGTTGCCCGAAAGGCGTCTCGCAATCTTTCTTCTCAAGCACATGGGCTGGGGAAAGAGTCTTGAACCTATAGATTCTATTCTCTGGGATATACCTCACGTATAAAGAATTTGATCTATCTGACCATACTCTCACAAAAGGTTGACTACCCGTCTCACACGCTATGTTGATTTAGCAAACAAATTAATACAGTAAGCCGCTCAACAATAACAACATTATCCAGTGCCTTAGAAACTCCGTCTATAGTTAGATACGGAGATCAGATGTACACAACTATATCATGTGTTAGAAACACATAAAGGTTGTTTCCCGATGACCTATAATGATGCATCAAGCTGTGTCAATCAACTGCTACTTCATAATATAAGAAATGCAACTAATTTAGTGAATCATTTTGTTTTATTCCATCATATTCCAAAGTCAAGAAAGAGTATGTCTTTGACTCCATTAAAAATGAAAACACAGCAAGAGTGCATCATTTTGGAATATGATGGAATAAACCAAAATGACTAAACCAAAAATCACTAAATAAACTAATATGACTAAACCAAAATGACTAAATAAATTGACCGCGCTTCTTATATTGTCAAGTATCGTTGATCGATACAGCTTGATGCAATTCTCATTATGGATCATTGGACACAACCTCTGTGCGTTTTTAACACATGGATATAGTTGTGTATATCCGACCTTTCATACTCTGTCATGAACAGGACCATTTAAGGCAAGAAGATAACGTCGTTGTTGTTGAGAAAGTCATTTTATTCCTTTTAAATGATTCAAGAAAATGCACCAAAATACACTACTGGATTCAAAGACAATCACCTAATAGACGTGACCACAGAACTGCTAGTTACACACCCGGGACATATTTTATTCAAGAGAATCAACCTTGCACTTCCACTGGGAAGCCAACTTCCCAAGAGTTTTTCTCGATACACCATTTTCACTCAAAACTTTTGCAGATGCATCCTTAAGATACCTCATTCTGTTGCGTATCAGCTGCCCTTCTTCTCCTTCCATCAGATTTCTCACCACATTTGCGATCTCTTCCCTTTTCACCAGCCCAGTTTCATCGGCTCTCGGCCTCAACGCCACTTTTAAGTCGTCAGTAAGCAACACAGCATTCATCTTCTGCTCAGCATAAAGAGGCCAAGCAATAACAGGAACCCCATTTACCACGCTCTCCAGGGTGGAATTCCATCCGCAGTGGGTTAAAAACCCGCCTGTTGCGGCATGACTAAGGATCGCGGCCTGTGGTGCCCAAGATGGCACCAACGTACCGCGATCCTGGATTCTCTCCAGAAATCCTTCTGGTAAAAATCCTAAAGGGTTATCCTGATTTTTGTCGCCGAAATAGGCGGCATTAGCTTTGTCATTTGGACTCCTAACAACCCATATAAATCTTTGTCCACTGGCCTCTAGTCCAAGTGCTAATTCAGTTACTTGTTTGAATGACAGTGTCCCACCACTTCCAAAAGACACAAAAAGCACCGAGCAAGTTGGCTGATTATCCAACCAACTCAAACATCCGAACCCATTTACTCCATCAGGACTCGGATGGGTCTGAACTAGTGGTCCAATAGGATACAGACACGGCATTCTTTGTCTCGGGTCTTCTAATAAATCGAAATCTTGGACTGCTTCGAGCGTTTTGCCTTCCAAATCGTCGAACGTGTTGATAATGATTCCATCAGCCAACTTGAATTTCTTGGCATGACGCAACATCCATTCATACCCTTCATTCTTTCGATCTTGAATAGGATCAAGTAGGTCCTTCCCATGCAAAAGAACACAACCCGGAATTCGAATCGGTTCAGATAATTCCCGATACTCACATTTCACCTTTGCATCAAGATCTGGCAAGTGATTCATAAACGCCAAGCTCAAAGCATTTGAAGACCAAAAGAGATAAATAGAAATATTAAACTCCCTGGCAACTTCATATGCATCAGTGCCAAAAAAATCAAGAACAAGAGCAACTAATTTTGTGGTTATAGCCAAAGATTTAAGCGTATCGCGGAGAGAATCTAGAGAGCGAGAAATCGTGAGGGAAATACGAGTTTCTGGTCTGACATCATCCAGATCATCAAGTTTAGCTGGTGGAAGAAGGATGTAATTGATTCCTTGAGGGAGTTTCTGAAGGAAAATGTTTTGGGATGAAGAGATGGGGCCATCGGTTGGGACAATTATTGTGGAAGAAATGTTGTGGTGGGAAAGAATTCTATTGGCAAACTCAACTATGGGGATAAGATGACCCATCCCTGGGGATTGAAAGAGGGCAATATTGGGTGTTTTTTCCATTGACGGGAGAAAATTAACATAAACTTGAAGCAAATCACAACCTGAATAACAACTGGATTATGTCTTTGAGCCCTAATTGGCAGAAACTTTGGTAGATGAAAAGAGGAGGAAGATGCCCAATTGGTTCTTTTCTTCTAATGCTTCAAAAATATATATGGAGTGGAAGATGAACTTTGAAGTGTATGTGTTGTAGTAGGAGCCTAAGAGGTCTTTATATAAATTTTTGGGAGGAAAGAAGTCATGATGATTGCATTTGAGGGTACTTCACAAGGGAAATTGGATTTGATTTCCCGAGATTTTCATTTTCACCTTATAGTTTTTTAGTCATACTATATAAATACTTTCATTATTGCATTAGCATACTATATTTCTTATTATGTCATTTATGTAGGTACATGTAGAAACGGAATCTTACTAGAATCAAGCTCTCATATAGAGATGGAGTCTTACTAAAAGCAAGCTTTCTATCCATTGAGAGTGAGGTATTGTTTGCTTGTCTCTTATCCTCCACAGATTCTAATGATAGCTTTTTTTTGTTGTTAGGATATAATGGGTATAGTTGTTGATGTAATCATGTTATATAAATATAAAATGTTGTCTTATTGTAGACTAGGATATTTCGTTTTAGAACATCAAACTCAACCATCCAAATAACGTTTATTTACATATTGTCGTATTTTACTGACATATTCTATGACAATGATTGATGTAGAGAGATTCGTAAAATAGATTAATAACAAACAGATTTTGACTATCTTGTCCATACATATCTCAGTTGGTAATCGGGTTAAAATTTGTTCCAAGAAGTCAAGAGTTTGAATCCAAAAACATACACAATGTGGCTGTTCTACTGCTGCCAGACCGAAAGTTTGGTTTGCTGTGAGACACCTTGTGTGAGTCGTACTCATCCAACCTAGAAGTTTGATATACTTCTAATTTGCATCATCCACGATAATCATGGTTAATTAATCGGTGGAAGCTCAGGAGCAAAGAATGTTCTTTCCTCCAAGATTTTGACTATCATAGACAATGAAAAGGAACACGTGACGTGTATTTCTTCTACTTTTCAACTTTGTTCCACCATCGTTGCGTTTGTTTTGACTTTTTAAAGTAGAAGTTGCGAGAGGAAAAGACAGTCGGTGTTAATCTTACGTGGAAAGTAAACATTATAATAGGCAATTATTTATTAATGTTTCTTTAGCGGACATTATTTATTAATGTTTGAAAAGAATAAACATTATTAGTCGAATTGTCATTTATTAGACAATCTAAATTGAGGGGTTGATTTAAAATTTTGGCAGGATGACCTAGCTGGATTTTTTTCTTTTTAGATATACGGTGGTAAGAGCAACTCGATGTACTGAAGTGTATAGCTATTCATAACTTGGTTTTATATAAATATGTATACTCAATAATCATAATAATAACAATAATCATAATAATAATGATGATAAAAAAATTGTAAACATAGATACTTAGTTAAACACGAATATCTAACCTCATTGCACAACAACAATCATACCCAGTATATCCCAATGACATCATACGCTATGCTAGGGTATGGAGAAGGTGAGAGGTAGACAAACAATACCTCAATCCAGTGAAACCCTCGGCTTTATATATGTACCTGCACAGATATCATAATAATAGAAATATGTACTAATGAAGAGATTTTATTAAACATACACAACAGTGTTCCGATATTAAAATAGACATAACATTGGATATGCACAAATAGTTTAAAAACAAAGACTGAAACAAAAATATGCAAAAGATCTAACCTGATTGCCTAGGTCATAAAAGAAAAGTTATCGTTTTTATGCATAATCATGTCTCCTTTGGCAATAGTGGGACGGTCTTACTAGGATTCCAGTTTGCTTCTCCTTTTGTGTTTTTATATATAAGATAAATTTGACATATTTATATGACATAAGGGCACACGCAAACATGACGCCTCAAGACCAATCCAACAGGATAAGATTATCTCACCGCAAGCAAGGTGCGGTGACGCGTGACCGTGCGACACGTGGCAGCGAGAGAGAGTGGTGAGGCTAGATGAAGATAACCCTCATCTAGTCTCACCACCCTTGCTGCCACGTGTCGCGTGGCCACAAAGGAGGTGAGGAAAGTTGGGGTGAGGAGATCTCAACCCCAATCCAACCGAAAACACATATATATGCTTCTTAATTGGTTAGGATAAGTTGAACAACCCACGTGTTATCATTTTGAATTTGAGGTGAAATGTAGGCCCAACTGTATCCAAGAAATGACATAGTGGGATGAGATATTCTTTATAAGTATTTGTCTACCATCTTTTTTTATAATGCATACTTAAATATCATGTTTTTTTTAGTAAAAGAAGTAGTAGTAATGACCAATACGAAAGTTCATCAGTATAAAAGACGTTTTTAGTGCATTAAACTTCTGCGTTTGCGTATGGTTCGAGGAAGGATTAGATCGCTTCGCGATCTGATGTATGCAGCCTTACGTTACATTTAGTACAAGGGTTGTTTCTACAGCTCGAACATGTGACTTGAAGGTTACAAAATGACAACCTTACCAGTTAATCCAAGGCAAGCGGCGCCATCAAGATATATTTTAAGATACCCGAATGAAACCTATTCTTACCACAAGCTTTTAATAATATGGTCGTGATATGTCATTTCAATTGGAATTTGGTTATTCATCATGTACGAGGATCCCCACTAAGCATCCATGCCAGGACATGAGATGATTACGAAAATGCAAGTTAGGCATCAACGGTCTTCTGAGCACTTTTGTACAACCTGAAGTCTGGGTCCCCTCGATCGCCTTCTCTTGAACCTGGACCGATCGAGAGAGATGAATTTGCACCATTCGCCTCAAATATAAATAGGTATAAATATGCTAGTATGAAATCCTTATCCTGAGAAAAACGAAATATGTTTCATTGACAAACAAAATAAAGGAAGAATTTAAGACAAAAGAATGAACTAAAAGTTCTTTTTTCTGATTGTGCACAATTTATAAAAATTATCTTATATCAATAGCATTTCATATGCTTGCTAAGATAGTTGACAAACATGTTTTTAAACAGTCAAAAGATATAGGAAGCTGGCTTTGTAAGAAACTACAACTAACAACGTTAGCTCTCTAAATAAGCACGGAAGAGATCCTTACAAATGCAATTTCTTGCTAGGTGAAATCCCCCGCCCTGGATCCTTACTATTTCAGTCTAATAGAACTTTGTAGAGGATGCAAATCAGATACCCAACAACCTCTTAGATTGGTGAGGCTGTATACGAGGACCAACACAATGTGACTCCTACAAACTAGTAAAAGTGAAGCAATTGCTCCTACAGACTAGCAGTAGTAAATCACCCACATTGCGAGTGTCCTCGGGTTAGAACTGTTGCCTTCTTGGTAGCAATTCTCAACTCGAATACCAACTGGACTATGCCCTAAAAGCTACAATTGCATTTTATGTCCAGCTTAGCTTAGTGAAAAGAGGTGTCTTTCTTACCTAACTACCATTTCCCTTTCCACGGGTATGAAGAATATTATATATTTCACCGCACTTTGTTTCACCAAACATAAACCAAACTCGGTTTTGATCTTTTCTTTTTTCCTTTTTCTAATAATAAAACAAAGACCGAACTCGGTTTATGTGTTAGTGAAGAAATTATTAGGGAATGTGCAATGAACCATATCCTATCTTATGAACAACATTATTTATTTTGTCTTGCTCTTTCTCTATCTAAGTTCATTCTACATTCCATTCTTAAGATCTCCAATTTTTCTTTCGCAAAATAAGGCGGAGAATTCCCAGGTACCCGATAGTGAACAGATTGACCCTGTAAACTTGTTTTGATAACTACATCAATCCCATACACGCTTCTTACCTAAAATATAAGGTATGACTACATACATCAAATCGTAAAACGATTCAGTTTCTCTCCATACCTTACACAAACACGGTAGTCTAATACGCCGGAAATGCCCCTTATCAATCCCGTATACATTTTCAGTTTCAAAACATTGGGTGCGACAGCAGACAGCCCACCATTTGTTTCTCGTATGTTGGATATGGTTCCAGTGACTCAAAATTTATTTAGATATGTAAATTCAAATTTATAGTCCGATAAGGTTGTTTTTAGAACGTGATAATGCGGATTTTTCCTGCGGATTTAGATTCATACAAATATGTGATAGTTCAGATGGGATCCGTTGCATCAAGGTAAACAAGGCCCTCAATCAATCTTAACACAGAGCAACCTGAATATCGTTTCAATTGTAAGCTGACTCTTCAGAGATCTTTTTCCATTTACAGAACACAATTTCTTCCCCTGAGAGCAAGCAGACCAAAAAAAAAAAAACTCCAGAATGTTGTCTAAATTGTTGGTTACATAGCCAGTAGTTCAAAATTTTGGCTCCAGTCTGTACAAACTAATCACATAAGAGAAAAAGTTTCCTCCTTTCAGCAAGGATTGCACTATGCCCACCCACAGAAGAACTCTAAACGTATAAACGGCATACTCAACCATCTGGTTTTCCAGTAGTCAACATCTGCATCATCAGAGCATTCCAGGAGTCTATAGGCCCAGGCAAGCACCAATGCAGGCAGTCATTCTGTACTTGTGCATTTCTATCTTTACCTTCAAATGGATGGAAAAACCTGTAGGCTCCTGGATGCCCATCAGGCCGCATTAACGAGAGTTTTGTAGTATCAAATAACTTGAGAACCAACCCTTTTCTAGATTCCAATGATGATGCCATCTTGAATTCTTCTAATTCAACGTCGCGCAGTATCCGATCCACTACATTGATGTCCGTTTCACCTTCTTTAAAGGGTTCGGACCTGTTACAGTAACCTCCCGTGTTCCATTCTCCATTTTCGAAGTGATCAGGGGTAGTGGTTCTTAAAAATGTGTTTACCTTGTGCTCTGAACCTGTGATGAACTTCAGGGTGGAGTTCAATGCCTTTCGATACGCATAATCGAATCCTAATTCAGTTATGTTCTTTCCCGGGCAATTGTGACAGCCAACAATCGTCTTGTTCTCATAGTAAATCGCTGATTTGAGAAACCATTTCCCTCCAGCAGTCAAAACGTAATCAAAACTGTTGAACTGGTCAGTCCAGACTGTATCTAATTCATCGAGGTGCAGCTGGATAATGCCCGATGATACGCCATTGTCATCTTCAAATATAGTGGCCTTAGTGAGGAAAGGAGACCAAATCACTGAGAGTGTGAATTGGTGGGAAGGGAAATACCATCTCTTACTCCTGTATTGCTCGTCATGGTAGACTTCAATGGCCTCTTCTGCCTACATAACAGTAGACTTCAGTTAGATGGAGGCCTTTCTGCAATGATATAAACTTTCTGCTACATCACACACCGATAAGAGATGCAAAGAACAGCTAGATTGCACCAAAACAATGTGAATTCCTCCTTATTCAGTTTCTTGATGAAGGCAAGCCAAAGAAAAAGGAAAAACAAAGTAAAAAAACTAAACTAGAATCAGCTTCAGGGGGATCAGATATATATCTAGGCAAGGCGTCGGCTCTCAGCACAGCACCGAGTATCCAGCTTGTCGCCTAAATAATAATGTTGATTCAGAGCTCCATTCTTGTTTCTATACTTAAGTATGATGCATGACTGGCTTGAGAGACTTCATTCTTCATTCATGTATACACCAAAAAGGAATAGATGATTGGAAAGAAGAAAATGCACACCAAAAAAGATTTATAAATAATATTGAAACAAAAAACCACCAACAGTTGCTTTTATTATCAACTCCATATGAAAGGAACCAAACACACGGAGCAATTGTATAACGGACTTCCCGATATACATCCAACTTTTCTCCATAATCCAGCCTTGCTTGCTTGCAGGGGAGCTTTTAGATTCAACTACCCACTACTAGATTATAACTACTGAAAACATGAACATGTAGTCTGGCAAATAATGCCAGGACATGAAAAGTATCTCGGAAAATTACCTTCCCCATTTAGAAAAGGAGACAAAATGTAAGCATCAATGTTTCTCCACAATTCACCAAGATTTCATATATTCTTAAGCAAATTGGGTAAGCAGAAGATTTGCAAAATAGAGAGTACTCGAAAGATGATGACAAGGCATGCCAGAAGCTAAACCAAGCAAATGAATTAAAAGCATAAAAACCAGGAGAGTGTTCATCCTTTCCAATTCACGTCTACATCATAGTCCATGAAAAAGAAAGTGCTAGCCAAGTCTTAAAACTAACCGACGAAAGATTAAGTCGCGTGCGCAAAAATATGGAGATTATATTTATAACTGTAGCAGAGGTTGCATAACAATGGCAATTCAGAGCCAGATATTATTCAGGTAGGAAGATTTTTTAGGATCCTTCCCTACAAATTATACAGCACATGGACAATCTTTTACTCAAATAAATGAGGGAAGGAAGCTGATCCCAACCCCTAACCAGTGTCCTGCATTCAAGAAATATCTACATATCAACTAAGACAAATTACCCCTGCTAAAAGGGCATAGCTCATCCGTTCATCACGTCATTAGAGGAGTGGGATTTCACTGCATGGAATAAGACTGACATTGACGAGATGACGGAATACATTTTTATTTTTTTCCACTAAAGGAGATAAAACAGAAGAAGGTTTCGACCCAGAGCCATTCCCATTCAAAGAGGAAACAGAGTACCAGAAACAATCATGAAAACTTCAAAAAGAAACTTCTACAGATTGAAAATGATAAGACATATCTAGAGCATATAAAAGAAAGGCAAGGAATAAGGAAATGCAGCATACTTCCTAATTAGGAACAAGTTGCCTAGTAGAGATCCACTGACAAAGATAAAGGCAAGACATAGAAAATTAACTCTGCTAGTTCAGAATTCAAGATTGATGTGCAGGGTACCTGAGAAAGAGTGCACAGCAATGATTGCACATGGTTACGCATAATTGAGTCACCAATGAAGGCAAATGTTTTGTTCCTCATCAAATCAAGAAACTTATGTGAATCAAACTTGGGTATGGCACAGTCTCTAGGCTTCCACCTCCAATAGATATAGGATGAGTCCGGGCGTCCATTCTTCATACAGTTCTGGTGCCCCTCAATGAAATGGCAAGTATCATTAGTATAAGGTGGACCACCAGGATCTGAAATCCAATCTCCAACAAAAATATCGCACCTTTCTGTAAACAGTTATAGAGCTCATAATCAGCGAGTTGAATATAAACCCCCTGCAAAATTTTACTGACTTTTCCAGTCACAAAACTTAAGAGAAGTGAACTTAATCATTAAATTTAGTTTGTTGCATGAAAGTTTAAAATCTTGTCTTTGAAGAGTTGAAATAAGTACTAGTAACATTCATTTTACAATCCCCATTCATGGTTAATTTTACAAAATAGAGCATTTGGTTAAAAAAGGTCACTAAAACAGGTCTCTGGATATCTTTTTTGGAATAATTCTAGAAGAAAATCCGGAAAATCAGACATTGTCAAGACAAAAGCAATTAACGAGTATGAGAAATTATCGGCAAAAGGACAAAATCTAAAGGACATATCTCGAGACCTCAAGAAAACAGTAACAATAAGCAACTGCAAAAGCACAAGCACATTATGTATTTATAAGGAAAGATTTAACAATGTCCTCACCACCAGCCAGACTATAACTAGATACGATCAAATATTATGATTCTTTGTAATAGTTCAATTACAACATACGACAAAAATGTAAAATTGTTGGGTGCCGTCAAATCTTGATTGGAGATCAACTATGCGCATTGTAAGATTAATCAATAAGCTGTGGAAAGCTTCTATTTTTCCAAAAGCAACCAATGCTTCTTTGGAAGAGAAGACATCTTCATGGTGAATTGAAAAAGAAAATCATTAACCACAATCAATTATAGCTAACGGACAGAAAGTAAAGAGCTTATCATGGAAAGCTTCCAATTTATGATGAGATAAAAATCATGCTTTATCTATAGCTAGAATGTGAAAATCAACACAATTTATGCAAGCCCAGAAACTGATTTAACACACAGTGATTCAACACAGTCCTACAGGGAAAATTAGAAATGAAGCAGAGAATTGTGAACCCAGAAAAAGAAAGATCCCAGAAGAAGTATAACTTACCAATTGCAGAAGTTTTATTCTCAACATTTGGCGACAGAAGATCAGCTGCAGCTGGAGGTTGAGTAATCAAAGGTGGCAATGTCTTTTTGGGAGAAAATTCAGTCTCAGTAACAACAACAGGGGAAAATTGTATATAACTAGACGAAAACAGACGGTATGCAAGACCCAAGAACAGAAAAAAGACTGCAAATTTCACAAAGAAATATGAACAAGGATTCTTGCCGCTGATATTGGTACTCAATCGTTTCATTCTTGCGGGTTTTGAGGATTCTTAATCTCTACACCTCAGCTGTGTGTAACATGTGGAGGCGAAAATGGGAAAGATCATGTGAAGGAAATCCTGATTAAAGGAGAAAAAGTGAGGATTTTTAGCAGCTAAATTAAGCGGTGGGTTTCTGAAGAAGCCAAATTCAGCCGACCTGTTATATCCTCTGGTGTGAAGAAGAGTGATTAGGAAGATGAGATTTGGGTAGTTGGGTGGTTTAATGTGAGGTGGGCATGAATTCGAGTGCCCGTTTTACTGTTTCCTTGGGGTATTGCCAGATGTGGAAATCTACCAACCAATATTCTTAAATTTTGCAAGATGCTAGTGAAAGTGATGTATTAAGACTGTTGTCGCATTGGAAATTGGAATAATGATTCTTAAGTCGAAGATATAACGTATTACTAAGGCAACAAGATTAGGGTGTGTTTACATATTTCTATTGATTTATCTAATTATCTTACCAGTTTCAATTTATAATTTGAGATAATTGATCAACACAATATTATGGGTCTGAAATTGTTCAGTTTATCAAAATACTCTTACTTCTTTATAACTGATATCAATGATTGATGAGGTCGGATCCTCACCAAGGATTGGAGGTTATCCGTATAGAAATATCGTTAGTGCTCCGTCAGTTAATGGAAGATGTCTTCCTTGACGACCTGGGAAGAAAAAACCACTGCTAGAGGTCCTGGGGACTATGGTCTCGGAAAGACCCTTCGATGCTCAAGTCAGTCATTATCATTTTAGATGGAGTTAATAAGAAGAGTTGATGTTTATGGTGAAAGACTGGTCTTACTTGTTTTTATAGAGGGGATAATGGTAGTCTTCCGTCTGTCTTTTTTGGACTTGTCCTCTTTTGTCTTTCTTTTTTTTCCTTTTATGTGTTCGGGCAACCAATGCATTTGCCAGTTATTGAGCTAATGACACGTGTTATGCCAACATTGGTGAGGAGTACCTGCATATTTGTCATGTGGCGCCAGGTGTTGCAACGTCTTGCTATATCTGGCACCTGGCAAGAATCTGATTAGGTGTCCTGGCCGAGCTTACAGGGATGAGGTAAGATCTCGTGGTTGTATGGGCCGGAAGCTGCTTGGCTCAGCTGTACCAGAGCAGATGTTTTAATCTTGGTTTAGTGTTAGGATGAACATGCATTAACACACCGAGATTGACTAGGTGTCAGCTTCATAAAGTAACATTAGTTTAAGTTTTTGTGTTTCCTTCTGGGATAACTTTTACCCCATCAATGATATTTTTTAAAATGATATTACTTTTTTACAACTAGGCCTCATCGTAAATTCCGGGGAAAAAAATCTTATTACCTCGCAATTGTGGTGCCAGTTATGCTTTCAAAAACATCTTTTTTTCCCCCTTTACAACTGAGATCATCCACTTCTAAAATTTCGATGGTAGATTCCTAATGGAAAGATTAGTAGTTTTCAAAAACATAGTAACATCGTTGAAATTATTTAAAGTTATCACTTTTACATTATAATTTTATGTAGAACTATAAATGTTCTTGCATTATAATTATTTTCTTTGTTTATCATAGTAACATCGTTGAAATATATTTCTTGGTTTAAAATTTAATTTTTACACTTTAGTTTTTACTTAAACTGTAGTAAAAATTTATGAAAATTCAAGAAGGAACAGCAAGTAAAAAATGGCCGTTCCATTCTGCCAAATGCTAATATAGCATTATCACTTGGTTTTCAAAGTTTCGAAAAAAAAATATAGTTTCAATAAAAAATCACAAATGTGGCATGAAATTTTCCAAATAAACATAGCGTAAAAACATATTAGAATACTTATGTATTACTCTGAATAACGTTTTAGAGAATATCTCTTTTTGACACACAAAAACAATATTGGGAGCTGAAAAACCATTTACCTAGAACGTCATTGTGAATGACACCTTAGGCGTCTAGCAGCCAAACGTACATTAATCTGTTGTATTTAATTACAATGGTATTCTTTTTTTTATTTATTTAAGTAGAAAATATTAAATAAACAAAGAAAGTCTTATTACGAATCGTATTGGTTTGACCAAATGCTTGAGGGTTTTTTTTTTTTTTTTTTTGCGTTGATTACATCCAAAAATTAATACCTAAAAGAATAGTAAGTATATACAATAAACAGGAGACAATAACAAGGTAAAATAAAATAATTCAATTTTCTTTAATTAGGTAATCAGAACGTTTATTTCTATTTCTAAGCGAGTCAAGCCACACTATTTTTTACTTTAAAATATGATGGAATAAAGCAAAATGACTCACTAAATTGGATGCGCTTCTTATATTGTGAAATAACATTTGATCGACACAACTTAACGTAATTTCATTATGGGTCATCGAAAAACAACATCTATATGTTTCTAACACATGTCTATGGTTGCATACATCCAACCCTCATACTCCGTCATAGACGGAAGCCTCTAAGGCAATAAGGTAATGTTGTTGATGTGGGTAATCAACACGTTTATGTTAGAGACTATCAGAAACGAAAACAACCACAGTAATAAGAGAAAAATATCATTTTCTCCATAGAGTAATAAAATTACTCAGAGCAATGATAGAAGGGGGGAAAGAAATAAGACACAATCATTAAATTACCATCCATAAAATTTTGAAATATTTACACTATTTACTCTTTTTAATTAATTTATTTGGCTATTAGTAAATATCTGCTGGTAAGGACTAAAGTATTAACAGCCAATGATGAAAAACATTATATGATGTGTTCTAAAAGGAACACGAAACCTCGTTATGAATTTTTTAAATAAACATGACCCTTCTGCCGTACCATTAATTACGAGTTAGGATCCCTTCATCCATTTTCTCTCATCCCACTCTTTACCGTACGACACGTTGCAGTAAAGGAGGATGATGAGGCTAGATGCGCGTCACCCTCATCTAGCCTCACCATTCTCCTCTGATGACACGTGTCTTGTGGTGGAAGGTGGGGTGAGAGAAAATGAGGCGAGAGGATCCCGTCTCATTAATTACTGGTTTTCTTTCGTATTTATGAAGATAGTGTCTATCAATTACTAAATGAACTTTAAACAAATGTTGGAGCAAATGTTATTTTCTCGTTCCATCGTCTCAACTTCAAAGAGCATTATGGAGGATGCAAATGAAGAATCCAGCGGCTTTCTAGGTTGGATGAGGACGCTCCAAAGAGCATTGTGTATGATGCAAATCAAGAGTCCAGCAGTCGCATAGGTTGGGTGAGAACTTATGCAGTGACCCACACAAGGTGTCCCCCGCAAACTAGGGCTTCGACTTAGCAACAGTGGAACACCTACACTGTGCGTGTATCTGGAATCGAATTATTGACTTCTTGGAGCAAATCCCAACCCAAATGTCAACTGAGCTATGCACGAGAAGCAATTTTAAGCAAATATGATCTAACATCCTATCAACCTTGAGATGTTCTTTTAAATTCTCTTCTTTTTTCAACAAAAATGGATGGTTGTATTAGAAAATTACGCACACTGATGAGCCAAATAATACCCGCCGTTAGTCAATGACAGTCAACGCTAAAGCAAGAGTATAGAAATGACTAAGTACCGCAGGTCGGCCTGAAGACTGACCAAGTCATATGCGGACGAATATTCCGTCTCGGCCACAGAGGCCCCTGGTCATCTCGGCTATACGGTCAGCACCCTACTGAAACCAAGGGTTTCACCTCGGCCTAAGGGTTTTGTCTCGGCTTCAGAGCTCTGTCTCAGTTAAGGGATAGCTCGGTCAGAGAACTTCGGCTCAAGCACTTTATTACGGGGCCTCGGCATTTCTGCCCTTCAAAATGGCATCTCGGCCATAACAGATTGGCATCTCAGCCATAACAGATTGGCATCCCAGCCACAGGATCACGGCTAAATGGCACCTCGGCCACAGAGTAGCTCGGCAGTAAAGCCACGGCCTAGACATCTCGGATTAAAGCCTCTGCGCCTCTGCCTGGTTAAATGGCACCTCGGCCATAGCAATCTAGCACCCCTACTGAGGACCTCGGTTAGACAGGTCGGTCAAAGGAATCCAGTCAGTTCCCAGGTGCCAATAATCCACCTCGGCCACGGGTCTCTGATTACTGACCTCGGCCGGACTTACAACAGTCATAGTGCTATATGCTACGTGGCCAACATGCAATCCCGACTCTCCAGGTGTCAATCATATGGAGGAAAGTTACCAGCACAGCAATCCCTGATAGCTGCGTGGCCACCATGCAGGCTGGCCAGACGTCTTCGTCTCATCTCTTTGGGACACTCAGCTCCCAACCACACCAAGTATAAAAGAGCTTCTCCAACAGTAAGAAGCTCCAAGTCCAAATCTGGGAAAAAAACACCCGTTGTTCTCATCTCAGCTCGGCCCACACTTTGGCCGACCTCAAAACAGGTTTCATCAAACCTCTATTTCAGTAAAAGCTATACACTATAATGCTCACAACTGACTTGAGCGTCGGAGGGTTTTCCCGGGGCAGCGCCCTGGGACCCCTAACGCTTTCTTTCCTTTCTCAGGCTTCCTAAGAGAACAATTGACGGAGGAAGTGACGGCCTGGACCCCGGATATTTCGACTTTTACACTGGTGATAAATCCGACATCATCATTTTGGCGCTAGAAGGAGGGCCGAAACCTTTGGGACCCTTTCACATACGAAATATCCACAAAAGGCTCCTCCAGTGACTTTTTAATTATCGTCAGAAGCTACTGAGAGAAAGATGAGCAGAGAAGACAATCAAAGGTTTTCTCTGCAACCAACCCCTCCCTGTTCTAAGTAGCCCAAGGAGTTTTCAACTCCTATTATCTTCTCACATGAAGAACATATACGGGCTATACACTATGTGGCTCAAAATCCGGCAGCATTCCAAGCTGTAATGGAGTTAAGAGGGAACGCCTTAACAGAAGGTACTAGTGGACCCTCTCCTGGCAGTACCAGTATTCAGCAGGTTCTGGAGTATTCTCCATCTCGGCCAGGGTATCATTCTGAATGTCAAGTCGAGACTATAATTGAAGCCGGATACTCACCACGGAGGTCTGATTATCAGACCATACAGGGCCTCTCGACCTCATCTCGGCCTTCCAGTTCTGGAACACATATCCAGGCCTCATGGCGAGAAAGAGCATCTGTTAAAGTTCGGATGGGGGGTGATATAATCAAAATTGATATATAATTTTCATACACTCTACTATTTATATCGAGCAATATTTGGCTAAATTGATGCTAAAAATTGATAATAACAATCAAATTGAAGAATAGAAGTGTTCATGTGATTAAATAGAAAATATTAATTTTGTTAGCTAAATTAACTTCATTTTCTGAGCTTAACCGAATTACCACTTAAATGATGTTAAGGGTTATGTTATTTAGCTAAATGCAATATTTATTTATTTTTAGTTGGACACTACATATTTTATTTAATATTGCAGGAAAAGAAAAGAAGAGATAAGCTTCAACAAAGGATTGAATCAAGCTGTTAAATGAAATATCAGATATATTTGTTGTTGAGATTTACAAGCAGTTGAGAGAAAGAGGGAGCTAACCAACATGGTTGGCGTGGTGGTTCAGCACCTCGTCCTTTAAGCATGTGGTTGGGGGTTCGATCCCCGCTCATGTGAATAGAGCAAATCATTTGGCCAGTCCCCTACCACTTCGTGTGCTGACCGCAGGGACGGAGGATTAGTCTTCTGGCTTTCGGCTGGGAGGATACCTCGGGGCAACCCATTAAAAGAAAGAGGGAGCTGATCAGCTTCCTCGGTGCGCTTCGCGTGTATAAATACCGCAGAAGAAACAAGCAAAAACGCAGAGCCTGAGACTAATTCCCACAAGCACGTTTCCCAAGGAATCTTTGACTGCCATTATCATTTCCATCACTATTCATCATTTTAAACAAAGAATAGAAAAAGCAAATAAGGAAGGCTGCAGCGTCCAGGAGGCAGGAGAGAAACTTTCCTGGGCATCTGCATCGCGTCAGCCGTCAGCAGTCCAGGCGCGATTTCCGAGTGCTGGCAGTCAGTTTTTTACACGGTTTCTTTTTCTACTGTTCTTTTATGCGATTATACATGGATATGATGGATAGTATGGATTTGATTTGTGGCTAGATTCTTATTTTCTTGACTAGTTTTTGTGACAGTTGAATTGTTTTGATGTTTTAATGTATTAGTTTTCCCTCTTTGATTTATTTAATTACTAGTTTATTATCCCAATCGTTAATTGTTGTTGGTGTGTTTATTGCGTCAATAGATTAGCTACCTATTGATAGAATATATAATTAATTTCGAAGGACCGGGAGGTGAAGATTTTAATTACGACCGTGTCAACAACGAACTTGTAGTAAAACTGACTAGGAATAGATTCAGTTTCTACGGGTGGATAATTAGAAAATTCTAAGGAAATTAAATGCGACTCGATGGATTAAAATTTGCGTAGGGATACGGAGTTTGTCACACCGAGTTAGGTTTCTACGCCAAGGGATTGGGTAAAAATTAAAATAGAGAATTTCTTCCTTAGCGGTTTGGAATAGAAACTAGTTAATTATTTTGGGTTAAAGAGTGGATTACACTTTAGAAAATGATCAACTGAAACATAAATTAGTCAAGGAAATCTTTAAAGGGAAAAGTTAAGGTTTAGTAATTTAATTAGCAGTTAGTTTTTGTTTTTATCAAATTTTATTGAGTATGTTTAAATTAAGGCGAAAAAATAATTTTGGTACTTAAAACTAGTCCTCGTGGGATCGACAACCCTCTTGCCTGCTACACTTCAATTGTACCTAGTGCACTTGCTAGTTAGTGGTTAAGAAAAAACACATCAAGTTTTTGGCGCCGTTGCCGGGGACTAGAGTTTAATATCATATAATTATATACAACCTTTAGATTAGACCAAAATATTCTTTATAAATAAAAATATATATAAAAAAAAAAGAACGAAGTGTCTGGCAGAACACTTCCTTGGAAATATACAATTTACTGTTTATATGATTATTTTATTCTTTAGATTTTTTTTTTTTTCGTTTGTTTTTCCATTCTTCTCCGTTTCTTATTATTACGTTACTGTTAGTTTCTATTTTTTTTTTCTTACTTTTTGATTTTCGTATTTATTGTTCTATGATTTCTGTATTGCTTTAATTCTATTATTTAGTTTAATAGTTTATGACCCGTAGTTCCCACGAGCCTTTACTATACGATCCTAATATTGAGGGGTACTGCTAAACATAACAGAAAAATAGTAAGGCAATCAAAAATTAACTCACAAAGAGTTAATATCCAAGAAATCCAACAAGATTTAGAAATTGAAACAATCGAAATGGCCGAAAATAATCAAGAAGCCCAACGATGCCTTAGAGATTATGCAACCCCTAAGGTAGAGGGAGCTGCCTCAGCCATACGTAGACCCACAATAGCCGCCAATAATTTTGAAATTAAACCAGCAGTAATTCAAATGATCCAACAATCTGTTCAATTTTATGGTTTATCAAGTGAAGATCCTAATGCCCATATTTCTAACTTCTTAGAAATATGTGACACCTTCAAACAAAATGGGGTAACTGATGATGCTATAAGGCTAAGACTTTTCCCATTTACCCTAAAAGATAAATCAAAAGCTTGGCTTAATTCTCTACCCTCAGGTTCTATCACTACATGGGACCAGTTAGCTTCAAGTTTCTTAACCAAATATTTTCCACCATCTAAAACAATGAAATTAAGAAATGAAATAACCAACTTTGCTCAAGATAGTGGGGAATCTTTATATGAAGCTTGGGAAAGATTTAAAGACTACTTAAGAAGGTGTCCACACCATGAAATACCAAAATGGATGCAAGTTCAAATCTTTTATAACGGTATGGAAAATGGAACTAGGGCAATGGTAGATGCAGCAAGTGGCGGCAGTATAATGAGAAAGCCACCCGATGATGCTTGGGATCTATTCGAGGAGATGGCTGCAACAGGATGTCAATGGCCAAATGAGAGAGGTAACCCTAGAAAAGGTTCCGTACTCGAACTAGACACTAACTCTGCAATTCTAGCACAACTCTCTTTGATCAGTAAAAGTTTAGGCATTGGAGGAAAAATAACCTGTGAAAATTGTGGCGGTAATCATGTGTTAAATCAATGCCCACAAAACCAAATGGCCAACATAAATGAAAATTTCTATCCGAATGAAGTAAATTTTGTAGGTCAAAATCAAAGGTTTAACAATCCTTATCCCAATACCTACAATAATGCATGGGGAAATAACGCAAATTCTTGGAATAGACCTCAAAATCTGGGGCATCCTCCTGGTTTTTCAAACACCCAAGAGAAAAAGATAAATGTTGAAGAGATCTTGGCAAAATTTATATCAAGCTCTGAAGCAAGATTCCAAAATCAAGAAGCCTTGATAAAGAGTCAAGAATCGTCAATCAAGAATTTGGAAAACCAAGTCGGTCAAATGGCGAATTTATTGTCAAATAGAATCCAAGGGAGTCTGCCAAGTAATACTGAGACAAATCCTAAAGAATTGAATGCTATAACTCTGACGAGTGGTGAAATGAAGACAAGTGAAAATAACAGCAAGCAATCAATTTTTCTTGGTACTGAAGCTGATGAAAATGAAGAGAAAGTAGAAGCTAAAACATTAAAAGACGATGATACCTATCAATGCAAGAATATGAAAAAGCCCATTAAGAAAGATGAAACGAGAATTCCACATGAATTTTCTACTAATCTTGAGCAAAAGAAACTTGATTGTGAATTTAAAGAATTTATTGAAAAGTTCAAGAAATTAAACGCTGATATACCTTTCGAAGAAGCTTTAGAGAAAATGCCGAGTTATAAGAATTTTTGTAAAGAAATACTGGCAAACCAAGTGGAGAAACACAGTCATATGAATGAAAATGTTCAAGATAAATTACCCCCAAAACAAGAAGATCCTGGATGTTTTTATATTCCTTGTTCAATTGGTAATTTTAACTTTGATGATGCCTTATGTGATCTTGGTGCTAGTGTTAATGTCATGCCCTACTCGGTATATGAAAAACTAAAATTGAAAGGCTTAAAACCAACCAATTTCTCAGTACGTTTTCCTGATGGATCAATAAAATGTCTAAGGGGAATGGTTGAAGATGTTTTGGTTCGAATCGATAAATTCATTTTTCCTGCTGATTTTGTTGTGTTAGATATGGTTAATGATTCTAATTCAAAAATTCTTTTTGGAAGACCATTTTTAGCCACAACTAGGAGTGTTTTTGATGTTCCGAATGGAGACATAATCCTAAGGGTAGGCAATGAACAAGTGAAGTTACATGTCTTGAAAGATTTAAAACACCCTAGGAAGGATGATGACTACTGTTCTGTTAATACTATTTTTAAAGTTTCTCTTGAAGAAAGCACTCCTAGTAACGATAAATTTAGAGGCAGAGAAAATGAAATCATTTTTGAAAATAATTTAAAAGAGGGTCAAAAAGTTTTGTTAGACAAATCAATATCATGCATTGTAAAGAAAATATGTCCCTCTGGAGACATTGAGGTGGAATTCGAGAAGGTTAAGAAAATCAGAGTGAATGGTAGTCGTCTAAAAAGACTGAATACTGAAGCTTCTCGAAATAAGAAGATAATTCACTTGTTTGATCCACCATGAAAAAGAACTTTGGGAAGTCTAGCTGTAGACTATAAATTCAGAACTACTTCTTTGCCTTATTATTTTTATTGTTTTTGATATGTTGTTGTGTCAGTGTCAAGAGTTTGCAAGTTTTTTTCATTGAAATACATTCAGAGGCTGTTGAGCAATGAATGTTTCAATTTTTTCTTGCAAGCTTTAGTCATGTTATTATTTTAGAGTCGTTTTTTTCGCGTTATGCGCTTTTGTTATGGTTTGGTTTTGTAGGAATAAAAATTGTGAGACCGTTGGAAAAGAAGTTGGCCCAAGATGGTATGCATATGACATGTGTGCGGCTTACTGCAATATTAGAAGAAAACGTGTGCATCAAATCAGCTAAGTTTCTTACCCCTATGCTTCTTATTCTTTCATTTTTTTAACATTGAGGATAATATTAATGTCTAAGTGGAGGGTAGGAGGCGAAGACTTATGGATGCTTGTTTTTTAGAGCTGATTTTTGATGTATTTGAAAAGAAAAATGCTTAAATATACATTATTTTTAAAATTTTCGATCTTCTATGAATATGTGGATGAGAATATTTTGCATACGTAGTTACATAATACATGAGAAATACCTTTGGAATGATGGATTGATTCAATGTTGAATATATTTTATTCCATGTAATTTGAGAAATTTTGAGCACGTATAGCCATGATCTTGTGATTTGTGGATGATAGTGAAGAATTATGCTTATCATGCATCTTGTGTCATTCTAGAACTTACTTCATTACTTCTCGAGGCGAAATTATTAGATGATTTCAAGTTGACTTAGAGATGACAGTCATAGGCGTTCTTTGGACCGTTTGAGCCTTTCTAGCCATCCTTATAATCATTTTTCCCTAGTACCCTTTTTGAGCCTTATTATTAAGAATGGTGAGACCCCATTCGATTTTCTTTGTTGTTAAACCTCATTAACTTCCCATTTTAGCCTACTTGATAAAAAATTTATATCTTTATATGTCCCTATTTAAGAGAGCTTATATGGCATCATCATTACGTTTGGGATAAAGATAGTGGGTTACGATGATGAGATGAGGTTGAAAGGGTACACAAATATATCGTTACAAGAGATTGGTGATGAAAAAGAAAAATAAAAGTTCAAAGAACGAAAGAAAAAAAAGAAAAAAAAAAGGTGAAAAAACGGCCAAAGAAAAGAAAAAACAATTATATGGCCGATAATATAAAAAGCTTGAAAGTGATTATAGTGATTTGTTCTCACGAAATGGAGAGGGTTTTTGAATTGTAAAAAAGAGTTTGTTTCGTGTGCATGCCATTTTGTTGTGAGCTCTCTTAGATTTTTCTTTGAATCCTTTATCCTTCGTGAAACCAAGTCCCTGGCCTAACGTTACAAGTTTAAAAGTCCTACTTGATCTTTGTTGACTTGACTCATCTATATTAGTGGAGAGCGAGTAAGAAAAGTAAGCCTATGGGATGCTCATGAGTCATAATTTGCATAATTTCAACTGATTGTCTACGGAAAGCTCGAGATTGGCTATTTACACACACACCTCGATTACATGAGATAAGTATAGTTGATATTTGAGTTATAAAGTTATTCTATTGGTTATTTCGATTGTACTTTGTGACTATTTATGTAAAATCATCGCTGATGCATGTTCTTTAGAAGAAAGATTAAGCATATTTTCTTTAAAGTCACTTTATTTGCTCGAGGACGATCAAAGACTAAGTGGAGGGTAGTTGATATAATCAAAATTGATATATAATTTTCATACACTCTACTATTTATATCGAGCAATATTTGGCTAAATTGATGCTAAAAATTGATAATAACAATCAAATTGAAGAATAGAAGTGTTCATGTGATTAAATAGAAAATATTAATTTTGTTAGCTAAATTAACTTCATTTTCTGAGCTTAACCGAATTACCACTTAAATGATGTTAAGGGTTATGTTATTTAGCTAAATGCAATATTTATTTATTTTTAGTTGGACACTACATATTTTATTTAATATTGCAGGAAAAAGAAAAGAAGAGATAAGCTTCAACAAAGGATTGAATCAAGCTGTTAAATGAAATATCAGATATATTTGTTGTTGAGATTTACAAGCAGTTGAGAGAAAGAGGGAGCTAACCAACATGGTTGGCGTGGTGGTTCAGCACCTCGTCCTTTAAGCATGTGGTTGGGGGTTCGATCCCCGCTCATGTGAATAGAGCAAATCATTTGGCCAGTCCCCTACCACTTCGTGTGCTGACCGCAGGGACGGAGGATTAGTCTTCTGGCTTTCGGCTGGGAGGATACCTCGGGGCAACCCATTAAAAAGAAAGAGGGAGCTGATCAGCTTCCTCGGTGCGCTTCGCGTGTATAAATACCGCAGAAGAAACAAGCAAAAACGCAGAGCCTGAGACTAATTCCCACAAGCACGTTTCCCAAGGAATCTTTGACTGCCATTATCATTTCCATCACTATTCATCATTTTAAACAAAGAATAGAAAAAGCAAATAAGGAAGGCTGCAGCGTCCAGGAGGCAGGAGAGAAACTTTCCTGGGCATCTGCATCGCGTCAGCCGTCAGCAGTCCAGGCGCGATTTCCGAGTGCTGGCAGTCAGTTTTTTACACGGTTTCTTTTTCTACTGTTCTTTTATGCGATTATACATGGATATGATGGATAGTATGGATTTGATTTGTGGCTAGATTCTTATTTTCTTGACTAGTTTTTGTGACAGTTGAATTGTTTTGATGTTTTAATGTATTAGTTTTCCCTCTTTGATTTATTTAATTTACTAGTTTATTATCCCAATCGTTAATTGTTGTTGGTGTGTTTATTGCGTCAATAGATTAGCTACCTATTGATAGAATATATAATTAATTTCGAAGGACCGGGAGGTGAAGATTTTAATTACGACCGTGTCAACAACGAACTTGTAGTAAAACTGACTAGGAATAGATTCAGTTTCTAC
Source organism: Eustoma russellianum (assembly GCA_036186865.1). Classification (NCBI taxonomy): domain Eukaryota; kingdom Viridiplantae; phylum Streptophyta; class Magnoliopsida; order Gentianales; family Gentianaceae; genus Eustoma; species Eustoma russellianum. The sequence goes on from AP025043.1 coordinate 4,404,585, forward strand.
GGGTGGATAATTAGAAAATTCTAAGGAAATTAAATGCGACTCGATGGATTAAAATTTGCGTAGGGATACGGAGTTTGTCACACCGAGTTAGGTTTCTACGCCAAGGGATTGGGTAAAAATTAAAATAGAGAATTTCTTCCTTAGCGGTTTGGAATAGAAACTAGTTAATTATTTTGGGTTAAAGAGTGGATTACACTTTAGAAAATGATCAACTGAAACATAAATTAGTCAAGGAAATCTTTAAAGGGAAAAGTTAAGGTTTAGTAATTTAATTAGCAGTTAGTTTTTGTTTTTATCAAATTTTATTGAGTATGTTTAAATTAAGGCGAAAAAATAATTTTGGTACTTAAAACTAGTCCTCGTGGGATCGACAACCCTCTTGCCTGCTACACTTCAATTGTACCTAGTGCACTTGCTAGTTAGTGGTTAAGAAAAAACACATCAGGGGGTCAGGGCAGAGAAAGGACCTCTCTGTTGGCTTCAAAAGCTCACATCCTTTCCTATATGAGGAAGAAAAGTTTGGCAAAGGAACCTAAGCCCCTTGCAGGACCACTCCATAAGAGGGATCCACAACTCTACTGCCTATATCACCATGATATAGGGCATGATACAGAAGACTGTAGGCAACTCGGTAAAGAGATAGCTCGCCAAATTGGGCTCGGCCATCTGCAGTTTCACGATCCGAGATTGAACTTGCGCAGTAGAGGCGACTTAGGCGATCCCTGAGGTGGACGCCAATCCGAGCGGCAGCTCTGAGTTGAAAAAACAGCAAGCTAGGCTGCCTTGACTGTTAACTAAGCTCAAAGTGGGGATCAATTTTCGTATACATCCGAAAACCACCAGTTCGGCCCTATAGTTGGCCTGTACAACAGTCACCTTTTGGTGCATGAAACTTCTCAGCAATAAAAAGTTGGCGTTCATTCAACTCAATGTTGTGGACAGCTTTGCGGAACTGAAGTTTGTTAAAATTTCTCCTCAGCAGGTTCTGGGGAAAGAGCCCACCAGAGGGTTAAAATTTCTCCTCAGCAGGTTCTGAGGAAAGAGCCCGCCAGAGGGTTAAAATTTCTCCTCAGCAGTTTCTGGAGAAAGAGCCCGCCAGAGGGTTAAAATTTCTTCTCAGCAGAATCTGGGGAAAGAGCCCGCCAGAGGGTTAAAATTTCTCCTCAGCAGGTTCTGGGGAAAGAGCCCGCCAGAGGGTTAAAATTTCTCCTCAGCAGGTTCTGAGGAAAGAGCCCGCCAGAGGGTTAAAGATTTCTTCTCAGCAGGTTTGGGAAAGATCTCGCTTGAGGGTTGAAGTTGCATCTCGGCCAGCCCGGGACACCAACTTGCTCGAAACTCGTATGACCTTGGCAAATCTGGATAAGGTCGGGGCAGATCTCTATATCTCACCTCGGCTAGCATACGTCGGATATGCTCGGAATTATCCCTTTAGATGAGATCTCGGCCAAGACAACACGATTCTTTTATTCAAGCTCAGAATGACAAGGTAACTTTTATTTTGTCATCTTTTATTAAAGTTGAGCAGGTTTAGTAAGACCGATATTCAATCTCGGCAATAATAAACTTGGAAAGCTCGAGTTACACTAGTCTGCGGACAGTTTTAAACAGATTTGCTTAAGACTAGTGAGTCCAATGTGTGATCTCGGCAACAAAAAGTTTGAAGAAAATACTGAAAAATGCAAAAAACTCGGAAACAAATGAGAATTGCAAATCAAAGGGGCTGAAACTTTCATTGATGACAGAGTACATTCGTCTTAAGTTCTAATCTAAGTACGAGCCTATATCTGCTCTTCATCTTCTCGCAAGTCTGCCCCATCAGTGAACTTCTGAAACTGGGCTTCGAACTCGGCCTCAGCATTGATATTATAAAGCTCAACCAGCCGAGGATCCTCTTTATTCAACTGGGGGCAGACCTCGGCGCAGATATCAATGGCCCTTGTCTGGCCCATCTGCAGAACTGGGCCTTGCAGCAGCACCATATTCTCTTCAAACAGCTCTGACTTCTTGAACTCGGCCACTGCTTCAGACTTGGCCGCAGCAAGTTGAGCAGAAAAATTTGATGCTTGCTGCTCCAGTTTTTCCTGCAGAGATGTGATTACGGCATCCTTCTGTCCAGACTCCGCCATTACCTGGTTGTAACATTCCTCCAGGTCAGCATTCCTTTTTTCCAGCTCGGCTACTAAGGAGTTGGCTGTAGCCCACTTAACTTCGGCCTCTTCCTTTTGTCCCCGGAGCTTGTCATTTTCAGACTTCAAGGACGTGATGTCTTGGGAAGCTGCTTCAGATTCTTGGACTTTGGCGGCCAGCTGACTTTGTAGCTCTTCACTTCGGTTGATGAGCTCACACAATTGTACCTTCAGCTGGTTTACCAAAATGTTAGTAAACCCTCAAAGGGTATAACAAGATAAAGTTAGTTCATACCATGACAGAATTGATATGAACAGAGTTGATTAAGTTGCCCCAGGATGCGTTTGAGACACGCTGTTTGTCCAAAGGCAGTATTAAGCTGTTCATCTTTTTGGCCACAGCTGGAGTCAACACGCTATCGGTCTCATCAAATTCTCCCACCATTACAGTTTGCTCTTGTGCGGGTGGGACCTCGGCCTCAGGAATGGGGGCGTTTACCCTTGGCCTTTTACCCAGGACAGAGCTCTCAACCAGTTGGGTTTGTCCGGGATTAACTGAAACTGGACTCTTCTGAGGGATCTCAGCCCTTGCCTCTGTTATAATAATCAGGGTAAGAAACCACCCAAGGGAATAATTCAACAGGTTAGGAAATGCATAATACGTGGAGTGGTCGACTCAGACGCTATGGTAATTGCTTGATTCACCTCGGCCTCGGCAGTGCCTTCAGCTGGGGACAGACTTTGAGCGACCTCGGCTCTTGCCTTAGCAGCTTGAGCCTTCTTACGGGATGCAGCCTTAGCAATTTTAGATGCAAACTCTTTGCCTCCAGGAGCCATGGAACCTGCACAAAGTACACAAGGTTAAGTGGGGGCAGACAGAGAACGAAAAAGGAGCACAAGTACCAGAACATACCCCGGACTATTGCCAAATTGTCTGGAGAAAGGGGTTTGTAATGGGGACCTGAAGCTAAGGAGCTCAGGTCGGCTGCCTTTAGAACTGAGTCATTAACTCTATGCCAGTCAATGACTACAGGCGAGGAATACAACTTGGCTGCCTCATCACAAAATTCTGGGCTCGGCTTCATGTTGTCAGCTCTGCCTGACTTCCATATATCAAGTTGGGGTAGCCCTAACTTCTTGATGTAAAAGAACCTACCTTTCCAGTTCTTCTTAAAGGTAGGTATGTGAACAACAAAATTGAACTCTTCAGGAGTTATTTTCTTGGTAAAGTAGTACCAACTCTCAGAGGTCCTACAGGAAAACAGACTCCTAAAGATCCTCTGATCAAAGGGATCTCTGATGCTCTAAGGAAGAGCAGGAAAGACAAAATAATTTTTAAGCTATTAGGCTTGATCTGAGGAAGCCTAAGATTGTAAGAGTGAAGAATTCGAAATAAAGAAACTGGGACGGGAAGACGAAACCCAGAATGAAAGTATTCTTCATAAATAGCCTCATAACCCGCAGGAGGGTCATAGGCTGATTGATTGGGCAAAGGTAAGAGGGGGTCAAATTGTTCAACATCAATATCATACATACCACATATCAAGGAGACGTCCACCTCGGACAGAGTACAAAATGACTCTTGGACCTCGGCTGAAGGAGACCCCCTATAAACAACCCCTACTGGCAGAGTTGAAACCCTAGATCTACTAGGCACCACTGCCGTGCCCGGAGGTGGGATGGTTTCTGCCTGCTCCGGAGAAACCTCAACTACTCTAATAGCTCTGCTCGGCGAAGCCTGGCCGCTAGGGCCGGCATAATCTCCAGCGCCACCTAAGGGCCGAGCTGGAAGACGGTTTCAGAGACAACCGTCCCTTCCGATGATGAACTGAGGTTTCCTACATTACCAACGTAGGAAGCTCCCTCAGAGCAATTTTGGGAATCTGAAGCAGAAGACATGGAAGACAGGACTTACAAGCGATTAGCCGGAAGAGAAGATAGAGGATCGCCGAGATGAAAACGATGCCGGAGCAAGGGGAAACGCCAGAAGAGCTGACACCGGTGAAGAGCAGAGATAAGGAGAACAATTAAAACGCAAAAGGGGAAAAATGAGGAATGAAGCCCTATTTATAGGCAAGTATCAGTCGTTCCAAAGGTCACATCGGGTTAGGCCGACCTCGATTCCCACGCCACCATCAAGACTGGCATCGAATCCTGAACCGACATGATAAAAGCAGAACCGTCGTCACCTCGGTCTGCATAGACAATAATTGCGCAGGACAAACCAATCTGAGATGGACACGTGTCCGGGAAGGTCATTCGTTTGGTCAGTCTGATCCAATCAGTACGGCTACGAATTGATGCTTCGTACACTGCGCTTGATAGGTATGGAGTAATTGGCTTCAAGAGTGACACCTCGGCTGGAGACAACGATATCATCAGATTAGCCTGCCCTCAGCTCAGCTCGGCCAAACTAATCTGGGGGGCAAATGATGAGCTAAATAATATCCCCCGTTAGTCAATGACAGTCAACGCTAAAGCAAGAGTATAGAAATGACTAAGTACCGCAGGTCGGCCTGAAGACTGACCAAGTCATATGCGGACGAATATTCCGTCTCGGCCACAGAGGCCCCTGGTCATCTCGGCTACACGGTCAGCACCCTACTGAAACCAAGGGTTTCACCTCGGCCTAAGGGTTTTGTCTCGGCTTCAGAGCTCTGTCTCAGTTAAGGGATAGTTCGGTCAGAGAACTTTGGCTCAAGCACTTTATTACGGGGCCTCGGCATTTCTGCCCTTTAAAATGGCATCTCGGCCATAACAGATTGGCATCTCAGCCACAGGATCACGGCTAAATGGCACCTCGGCCACAGAGTAGCTCGGCAGTAAAGCCACGGCCTAGACATCTCGGATTAAAGCCTCTGCGCCTCTGCCTGGTTAAATGGCACCTCGGCCATAGCAATCTAGCACCCCTACTGAGGACCTCGGTTAGACAGATCGGTCAAAGGAATCCAGTCAGTTCCCAGGTGCCAATAATCCACCTCGGCCACGGGTCTCTGATTACTGACCTCGGCCGGACTTACAACAGTCATAGTGCTATATGCTACGTGGCCAACATGCAATCCCGACTCTCCAGGTGTCGATCATATGGAGGAAAGTTACCAGCACAGCAATCCCTGATAGCTGCGTGGCCACCATGCAGGCTGGCCAGACGTCTTCGTCTCATCTCTTTGGGACACTCAGCTCCCAACCACACCAAATATAAAAGAGCTTCTCCAACAGTTAGAAGCTCCAAGTCCAAATCTGGGAAAAAACACCCGTTGTTCTCATCTCAGCTCGGCCCACACTTTGGCCGACCTCAAAACAGGTTTCATCAAACCTCTATTTCAGTAAAAGCTATACACTATAATGCTCACAACTGACTTGAGCGTCGGAGGGTTTCCCCGGGGCAGCGCCCTGGGACCCCTAACGCTTTCTTTCCTTTCTCAGGCTTCCTAAGAGAACAATTGACGGAGGAGTGACGGTCTGGACCCCGGATATTTCGACTTTTATACTGGTGATAAATCTGACATCATCACACACTGTCAGATCTCAATGAATAGTGTGTGCATCCATACATGCTACACAATGAATTTGTCTTATTTTCTAATAAACAATTTGTAATTTTGTTCATAAGATGAAGGTTTGAGAGATGATCTCAAAGAATTTGTGATTTTGTTTAGACGATGAAAGCTTGAAAGATGATCTCATTTTCTACTGGTTTAACAATTTCATTTAATTCTAGCACCACAACAATAGCATTATCACATTATCTCACCTATAGTGAGTTATAGGAAGGTCGGATGCATGCAACTATACCATGTGTTAGAACATACAGAGGTTGTTTTCTGATGACCCATAATAAAAATTGCGCCAAGCTGTGTCGATCAACTGCTACTTCACAATATAAGAAGTGCATCTAATTTAGTGAGTCATTTTGGTTTATTCCTTTCAGCGGCGTAGCAGACAGTGAGGATAGCCAGCTCACCATCGACGGTCAAATGGTACCACAGGTAAGTAAATTTAAGTACCTAGGATCATTTGTACATCAGAATGGCGACATAGATAATGATGTAGCACATCGAGTTCAAGCAGGCTGGTGTAGATGGAGGGCGGCCTCAGGGATGCTGTGTGAAAAAAATTTCCCAACTAAATTAAAGGGAAAATTTTATAGGGTGGCAGTGCGACCGGTAATGCTATATGGAACAGACTATTGGGCCATCAAGAGGTCACAATTACAGAAGATGGAAGTGACAGAGATGAAGATGTTAAGATGGATGTGTGGGCATACAAGGCTAGATAGAATCAGAAACGAGGTGTTTCGAGAAAGGTTAGGTGTGTCTAGTATAGCAGATAAGATAAGGGAGGGAAGAATGATATGGTTTGGGCATGTCAAGCGGAGACAGACAACGACGTCGGTCAGAGCAATTAAAAGCCTCATTGTAGAGGGGAACATGAGTAAAGGCAGACCCAAACTGATTTGGGATGACCAGATAAGGCACGACCTACTAGATTTGCACCCCTCTGAGGACATGGTCCAAGATAGGAGTTCATGGAGACATAAGATTAAGGTCAACGAGGTATAGGTCATATGTAGGGACAATTTAGAGTATATTTAGGGACATAGATAGTGTCTACGCTTTAGGTTGACTTTCCACTTGGTTACGTATGTTATACCGTTGTTTTACATTACATGTACATATATACTTGATGTGTATGTTAATATCGAAAGTCCTTTCTTTGTATTTCTTGAATTTCCTCACTAACACACCAGCACAACATATCTCTATTATCATGTTATTTATGCCGATACATATAGAGCCGGGGGTCTCACTGGAAGCAGACTCTCTATCCCTTGAGATAGAGGTATTGTCTGCCTACCACTTACCCTCTCCAGACCATAACGATATCTTTTGCTGTCGTTGGGATATACTGGGTCCGGATGATGATGATGATTTTGATTTATTCCTTCATATTCTAAAAAAAAGTGTTTTTCTTTAACTCCATTGAAAATAGAAACTAGAAAAATGAACAAAGTTCCTAAGTTACACCAATTTATTTAATTTATATCTACGGACCCACTAAAACGGACAAAGTTTCCAAAGTTACAACACTTGAGTTTTACTCCTACAAGGGAGGAAAAAGGCTACACATATTTTATAATGCAACTTTAAAAACTTTTTTCGTTTTGATTTGGTTTTACACTAATTAAATGATAATAACGAATATTCTATGCCATAAACAGACTCTAGACTTGCTGAAGGAAAACATGTGCATCGTGCAAACCATTTAGAGCAACTTTATTCGTGGGTGAGATCTCCTGACCTCTTACTTGGACGGTAACAAAGGACCGTACGCCCTCACCAACTCCTGCTGTCACGTGTTGGACGGTCGCAAATAGGGTGAGGGAGCCGGCGGTCAGGAGATCTGAACCACTTTATTCGAGCTATATTTCAAATCAATTAATAAGATAAAGACAACAAGTCATTTTCTCTAGGAGAAAAATGTCTGTCTGAACGAAATTGTCCTATTATTTGCCACTATTTATATACATCTGTACGTACTTCTTTTGCAGACAGAAGGAACCTAATACACAATCTAGTTGGTGCTAGATGTAAATTGGGGGGTGAAAAAGAGGACTCAAAATCGAACAATTTCAAGGGTAACGGCAAACTTTCCCTTAACGCCCTCAACATAAATTATATTTCTATTTAACTGAAGTAGGGTGTCATCAATAATTCGAGTTGAATCAAACATTTTTTAATCGACATGTTGTAAAATAATGTATGCTTGAGATCACTCGAGCATGTTATAAAATCCCATTTTGACTCAAATCAATTATAATGATGTTCGAACTTGACTCAAATATGCTCGATTATTTTTCGAGCATTTAAGTATTAATCAAGCAAGATTGATCACGAGCTGCTCATTTGCTCGAGTCCAGACCAATTACACAATTAACATACTTATGTTTGAATGTTTGACGAACAATCGAGTCAGTTTATTAAATACTCGAGTTTGATTCGATTTATTTAACAAGCCGCTTGAGATCAATTTGAGATTGTTTATCTTCGGTATGAATGAGCCATTTCACAAACCTATCATGAACTATTTAGGAAGGTGTAAAAGATGGCTCGTTGTGGGGCCAATAAAACTTTACCTGTTTAAAGTACTAATCAAGATTTGGCTGCAAAGTTAAAGAGACAATTGGCAGAGTTATTCCACGTCTTTTCCATCGTCTCAAGCAAGTTAAGTATATCACTTCAACAATGATATAATAAAGTAATATTGTCTTAATTTAACTAACTAAAATACATATTTTTGACATTGAAGGAATATTAAAATTTTGTTATCGCCCGTGTATTATATGAATACTTTAAATTGACGTTGAAATCTTAACCTTTATTTAACGTCTACAATATCATATGGTTTGTCTCTAGCTTAACTTGCTTCTTCTTTATAGTGTTAGACTTGTTACTAGACATATATATGATATGATAATGCTTCTATGGAATTTAAACATAGAATGTTAAAAATATTCATATCTTGACTAAAAACTGGATATCTTTAACTTAATTTCAAATACTTACAAAAACAACATTACCCGTTGTCTTAGAGGCTCCCGACTATGACGAGGTATGAGGGGGTCAAATGTACGCAACTATACTCATGTGTTATAAACGCACAGAGATTGTTTTCCGATGACTTATAATGAAAATTGCATGAAGCTGTATCAATCAACTGCTACTTCACAATATGAAAAGCGCAGTTAATTTAGTGAATCATTTTGCTTTATTCTATCATATTCTAAAGTTAAGGAAGAACGTGTTTTGACTCCTTTAAAAATGGAACGAATTAATTTCAAATACTTAACAATTCTAAATACAACTTCAAGATGTGCTTGGCAAACACATTTTTGGATGATCATTGCTATGGAGAGGGGAGAAACTTGGATGGTTTAAATTGCCATTGTGAAAAGGGACGTGAGCTTCTCAATATTATCTCTTAATCTCTTTCCGGTATGAAATTACATAATTTTATTTAAATACTCTGTATAAAAACATATAACACGAGGAGCAGGTGTGTATAGGTCTCACACACATTAATAACCTTTTGGTGTGTTTTTTAAGTAAAATTATATATTTTCATATTAAGGAGAAAGATTCAATCAACCAATCAATCATATCTAGCACATCCCGACGAAGCCAAAGCTATCGTTAGGTTTGGGGAGAGTGAACGACAGAAAAACAATATCTCTATCCCAATAGATAGAGAATTTGCTTCCAGTGAGACCCTGATTCTATATGTATATAAGAACAGAGATTAAAAACACAATGTATTAAAGAAAAGGTTTAATCTTATCTGAAAGATGGAGGTGAGACATTCAAACAATTAAAAAAGAAAGGGCACAGAATATAATTATCCACTCAACTATTTTTAGGAAGAGTTTTGACCATCTATTTATTTTTTATAACACTTTAGCCATTCAAGTATTAAAAAATAACATATTGCCACTTCTGGATAGAAAATAAGACAAAACATAGAATTTAAAAGATAATTATGCCTTTTCAATACATTCAACATAATCTTGGTATTCTCAGTTAATTGCACCTGTTATCCATACTTTTTCACAAAATTTTAAGTAGCATCCATACTTTCGTCTAATTCGCTTAGCAGCCAACTTATTGATGAAATATACACCTGGCATCCGGCAACCGAGAATTGAACTATTTAGTCGGTTTTTATCAAAATTCTTTTTATTTTCCACTTTTCTCCCACTTGGCGCCCAAATTTTACCAACCATGGTTAATTTCAGTTTTCCTCCATTAATTCCAACCCATTCCTCCTGTACCTCTGATTTTCCATCAAACACATGATGGGTTTTGACGAGACCGGATTTGCTCGTCGGGTGGATCGGAGACGATCCGGGTAGAGTGCCGTTAATCTTCCGTCTAACTCCGTCGCTGGAACCTGAGAGGGAAAAGTAACGTTAGAGGTCCCAGGGCGCTACCCCAGGAAAACCCTCCGACGCTTAAGTCAGTTCTGGGTTTTTTAGCGTAGTGCTTAAACTGGAATAAAGGCTGTATAAAACCTGTTTGGGGTCGGCCAAGGTGTAGGCCGAGCTGAGATGAAGTCTGCTGATGACTCACCAGAGACTTGGCCTTCTTACTGTTGAGGAAGCTCCTTTTTATAGTTGTTGAAGTTGAGAACTGAGTGTCCCAAAGGGATGAGATGACGACGCCTGGCTGGCTTGCATGATAACCGCGTGGCAGCTGGGGGTTGCTGTGCTGGCAACTCTCCCCTGTATGGCTGACAACTGGAGAAATAAGACTGCATGACAGCCACGTAGAGCAGTATTTTGGCCGAGATCTTCATCTGGCCGAGATCTTCCACACCGAGATGAGGCCGAGATGAGGCCGAGCTGAGGCCGATATGAGGCCGAGCTGAAGCCTGAACTCAGCATGAGAAAGGAGCTGAGGGCCGACATCTTCAAAATGGCCAAGAATCATAATTGGCCGAAATATGCCAATGTGATAAAATGATCTTTGAAATGGAAATGCTAAGGCCCCTTTTTGAGGCCTGATGTTAAAGGTGCTGAGATGCTATTTTGGCACTTTTGTTCTGCTGCCGAGCTCTCCTTTGGCCGAGGTGCTGAGGCCGAACTGAGGCCTGACCTCAGACTCATTGTGGCTGGGCTGAGACCTGGCCGAGACCAGCCGTGAAGGATTTCGGCCTCTGGCCGAGAATGATGGGAGCCGAGGTTGACCAGTCAACTGCCTGAGGTGGCCTTATGTTGACCGCTATCGACCAACTTGAGTCTTGTCTTTATCCAAGCAGGTGGATTTGGGTCTCATCATTATGCCCCCAGATTAGTCTGGCCGAACCGAACAGGAAGGGCAGACTAATCTATTCAGAGTATCAATGTGCTTGTCGCGTCGAATTGGCGTGTCGACTTTTAGTGACGGTGTATTTGCATCCAAGGTTGCCGAGATCGTAGCTCGGAAGAAAACCCAGAAGACCCAAAAAATAAACAGCGGCCGAGAATCCACTATGGCCGGGCTGAGCATTCGCCGAGCTGAAGCTTGGCCTTGCTGAGGTTTGGCCGAAACCAAGTGTGGCCGAGGACAAAGGTGGCCAATTTGATATAAATGCTGAGGCCTCATATTATATAAAAATTTAAACAATTTGATGGAAAAAATTTGAGGCCTTTTGAGGCCTTTCACTAAACGTTTGACAGAGAGGCCTTATGCCCAGGCCTGCCCGAGATACTTTGGCCAAGGCGCTTTGGCCGGGTTGAAGCCTAGCTGAGATTCATTCCAGCCGGGCTGAGGTCTGGCCGACTTCTTATTTGCCGAGGCCAAGAATTTTACTGGTGCTCTGCTTTGTACTCGACAATTTTTACGCCTGCAGACAGTTTTTATAAAAATAAACTGTTTAAGCTTTAAAAGGTAGAATAAACCTGTTATTCTGCCGAGCTGAATCAAAATAGATAAAGCATGAATCCTGCACTGCTTCAGCTGAGCTTCAAAAAGCTTAAAGTTTTGTACTTGAGTGCAGTTCTGCCCAGTCCTGCTAGGTCTAAAGAGGTGCATGTACACTGACTCTTTACTTCTGCCCCTAGCATCGGAAGTTTCATGAAAGCCTATTCATATAAGTTTACCCTTTGACGAGTTTTCGCCCCGGTCCTGCCGAGGTCTTTTGCCTCAGACCTGCTGAGGTCTTGGGATACCCTTTAGCGGGCATTTGCCTCGAACCTGCGAGGTCTTTTGCCTCAGACCTGCTGAGGTCTTGGGATACCCTTTAGCGGGCATTTGCCTCGAACCTGCGAGGTCTTTTGCCTCAGACCTGCTGAGGTCTTGGGATACCCTTTAGCGGGCATTTGCCTCGAACCTGCGAGGTCTTTCCGGGAAACCTGTCCCGTGAAGTCTCGATGAGATCGATCTTCGGATAATATGAGGCCTAGCTGAGCTGAGCCAGAGATCTGATCAGAGATTGGCCTTTTAATAATATAAGGCCGAGATCACTATGGCGGGGTCAAGGGCTGGCCGAGATCCCATGGCCGAGAACCACGGAATTGCTGAAGACCCGTGGCCAAGAACCAATATGGTCGAAATGTCATAGTGGCCGAGATGTTCTTTTCTGCAATGGCCCATATCCAGGATTGCCTTAGTGATTGGCCATATTGTTTTGGCTGAGAACCATTTTGGCAATTTAATACACAGCTCCTCAAATCAATATTGCCAAATATTAATTCATTCTCGTCACCCTGAGGCCGGACTGAAGCCACTTTGTGAGAAGCGAATAAACCAAAACGTGAAATGAGTAGAGGGGTCAACTGATCATTATACAGCTCATAATAGTTGAGTTGAGGCGAGAGTTTAAAAGTACGGAGCTCCACGAAGAGCTGCGCCGAGTATTTGAGTGCTCAGATTATTCGAATCCAGAGTTCGTCATATCTGTTCTGAGCAAAATTCAACCTGCCTACATTAGCCCGAGATACGAGCTCAGCACCCTTTCTTCGGGCGAGCAATAAACCTCAGAATAGCCATTTATCAAGAGCAAATAAAAACTGTCGATCGTAAAATGCGTCGATATCCAAGCTTAAGTTGACAGAACTTTCCTCATATATGAGGATTAGATAGGCTGAGCTGGACCAGAGGTTTATCCGAGGCTTTTTGATGAAACCCACAGCTGAAATCACTTTTCATACCAGAGGATATCACAGGTCGGCTGAATTTGGCTTCTTCAGAAACCCACCGCCGAAATCCAAGGGGCCGAGATTCTTCAATGATAAAAGGCCACTCGATGGACCTTGTTATGTGAATTGGCTTTGTACACTCCTTTCTATAAATTTGGTCCTTTAAGAGTTCTCGGTCTACTCTATTGTCCGAGATTAATGAGGCCGAAGACAAGATATTGGCTCTGCGGCAGCCTCATCATTTACACATTAGTCATCAGAATGCATCCACTTCGGTCACATGTCAGTTCCGTGATGGTATAGTGGATATTCATGGACGGAGGTTGATGCCCTCCTTCTAGCGCCAATTGACGAGACCGGATTTGCTCGTCGGGTGGATCGGAGACGATCCGGGTAGAGTGCCGTTAATCTTCCGTCTAACTCCGTCGCTGGAACCTGAGAGGGAAAAGTAACGTTAGAGGTCCCAGGGCGCTACCCCGGGAAAACCCTCCGACGCTTAAGTCAGTTCTGGGTTTTTTAGCGTAGTGCTTAAACTGGAATAAAGGCTGTATAAAACCTGTTTGGGGTCGGCCAAGGTGTAGGCCGAGCTGAGATGAAGTCTGCTGATGACTCACCAGAGACTTGGCCTTCTTACTGTTGAGGAAGCTCCTTTTTATAGTTGTTGAAGTTGAGAACTGAGTGTCCCAAAGGGATGAGATGACGACGCCTGGCTGGCTTGCATGATAGCCGCGTGGCAGCTGGGGGTTGCTGTGCTGGCAACTCTCCCCTGTATGGCTGACAACTGGAGAAATAAGACTGCATGACAGCCACGTAGAGCAGTATTTTGGCCGAGATCTTCATCTGGCCGAGATCTTCCACACCGAGATGAGGCCGAGCTGAGGCCGATATGAGGCCGAGCTGAAGCCTGAACTCAGCATGAGAAAGGAGCTGAGGGCCGACATCTTCAAAATGGCCAAGAATCATAATTGGCCGAAATATGCCAATGTGATAAAATGATCTTTGAAATGGAAATGCTAAGGCCCCTTTTTGAGGCCTGATGTTAAAGGTGCTGAGATGCTATTTTGGCACTTTTGTTCTGCTGCCGAGCTCTCCTTTGGCCGAGGTGCTGAGGCCGAACTGAGGCCTGACCTCAGACTCATTGTGGCTGGGCTGAGACCTGGCCGAGACCAGCCGTGAAGGATTTCGGCCTCTGGCCGAGAATGATGGGAGCCGAGGTTGACCAGTCAACTGCCTAAGGTGGCCTTATGTTGACCGCTATCGACCAACTTGAGTCTTGTCTTTATCCAAGCAGGTGGATTTGGGTCTCATCAGGTTTGTTGTCCATAATAAGCATGTTCGTTCAATTGGTTGGCGTATTCATACCCATACCCATACCCAGCAGTAGAGGAATTAGCAGGAACGGCGGGTTGTGCTGGCGACTGCTGCATCTGAGTATTGTTGAGATATTGCTGCTGAAACTGAGCGGAAGGGACATTGATCAAAGTAGGAGTAGTTGTAACCCTGTAGTAATTTGTGGGCTTCCTGGATAAAGTGGTGGCCGGATTTCGTTGTAAATTGTTGATGAAGGAATGGTGGATTGATTTGGTGGTGGTGTTGTAGAGTTATCAGGAATGTTGGGTTGGACTGTGAGGTCACTTAGGTGGCATTGCTGAGCTTGAGGTGCTTGTAGGAGGTAAGTTTGGTATTGCTGATCAAGTGTTTGATGAAATTCTTGTGAGGGAGAGGGTACGTATATCGGATAGTAAGAAGGCATTTGAGGATTTGTGGGAGGGTGCTGTATGTAATGCAGAGTAGGTTGCATAAGTTGTTGCTGGTTATGTTGCTGCAGAAAAAGAGCCATGGATTCCTGACCGGGCTGATATTGGACGTGAGAGCTTGTAGCAGGAACGTTGTTCTGTGTTTCCATGGCTGCATCTGAGAGTTGGTTTTTCGGTGTTTGCAGTAGGATTTGCCTCCGGGTAAACTGCATACTTCTTCAAGGATGCACAGGACATCGTACTTGAATCACTGAAAAGGAAGATGAAAGGGGGGTGTGAACAAAAGTAAATAGGCAAAACGCAGAGATAGGCAATATGCAGGAAATTTTCTGTATATTCAAATTGTGTATTACACCATTTTTACATGCATTCTTATAGCTAGACTCCATCATGATAATCAATCATAATATTCTACCTTTACACCTTTACCTTTTTTACTATTTTGGAATATCTATAATTATGGGAGCCTACACTCATGATGTGCCTGTAATCACGGGATTCTAATTCTAACACTCCCCCTCAAGTTGAACCATGGGATCAACGACGTTCAACTTGCACAAGATATCTTCATACGATCGTCCATTGACTGCTTTGGTCAACACATCGGCAAGCTGATCTTCCGATCGGATAAAGGGCAACTCAATAAGTCCTCCTTCCAGCTTTTCTTTTATAAAGTGTCGGTCTATTTCCACATGCTTAGTCCGATCGTGCTGCACCGGATTCTCAGATATGCTAATAGAAGCCTTATTATCACACCATAGAGGAGTAGGCAAATTAACTGGCAAACCAATATCTCTGAACAACTTCTGTATCCATAATACTTCAGTAATCCCTTTCACTATCCCCCGGAACTCAGCTTCTGCACTTGATAGTGCGACCACCTTTTGTTTCTTGCTTCTCCAAGTGACAAGATTGCCTCCTACAGTCGTGAGATACCCGGATGTAGACTTGCGATCCAACAAACTGCCAGCCCAATCTGCATCTGTATATGCTTGGATATCTAAATTCCCATTATTTTGAAAAATAATACCTCGTCCTGGAGTGTACTTTAGATATCGCAAAATCCGCATTACTGCATCCATATGTTGTTCTTGAGGACTATGCATAAACTGACTCACTGAACTAACAGCAAATGCAATATCGGGTCTCGTATGAGACAGATAGATCAATTTACCAACCAAACGCTGATATTGCCCCTTCTCTGCAGGTGTCGCTCCCTCTTCCATTTTTAGTTTCTGATTTACCGCCATAGGCGTATCACACGGCTTACAGTCAAGCATTCCAACCTCAGCGAGTAGATCCAGAATATACTTTCGCTGAGATATATAAATTCCATTCTTTGATCTCAATACTTCGATACCAAGAAAGTACTTCAGGCCTCCAAGATCCTTCATTTCGAACTTCGCGAACAGATGCTTTCGGAGACGAGCAATCTCCTCAGAGTCATTTCCAGTGATAATCATGTCATCTACATAAATAATTAGGCACGTCACTAACCCATTCCTCCTCTTTACGAACAGAGTATGATCCGCATTGCTTTGTCGATACCCATCTTGCTTCATGACCCCTGTGAATCTTCCAAACCAGGCTCTGGGAGACTGCTTCAGTCCATACAGCGCCTTTCGTAACCTGCAAACTTCTTTTTCCTTAAAATCTATCGAGAAACCTGGAGGTGGGTCCATATACACTTCTTCTTCTAAATCGCCATGTAAGAACGCATTTTTAACGTCAAACTGATGGAGTGGCCAGTTTTGGTTTGTAGCAACAGAGAATAATACCCGTATTGTGTCAATTCTAGCCACAGGCGAAAAAGTCTCTGAGTAGTCGATACCGTAAGTTTGAGTATATCCTTTAGCCACTAGTCGCGCCTTGTGTCGCTCAATACTTCCGTCAGATTTATATTTGATTGTAAATACCCATCGACACCCCACAGCTCTTTTCCCGGGAGGAAGGACACACTTTTCCCATGTCAGATTTTTTTCAAGTGCTTTCATTTCAGTTACCATAGCCTCTCTCCACAATGGTTGACTCTGTGCCTCTTCTGTTGTCCTTGGTATCTGTTCTGAGTACAGTGACACAAAGAAACTTCGAGCCATGTCAGATACTTTATTGAATGATATATTAACTGGATACCTGGATGAGATTGAGGCTTTGGCCGGAGAATATCGTTCCGGAGGAATTCCCCGCTTTGTCCTTGGAGGCAGGACCCTTACACGTTGTTGCTCACATGACACGTCCCCATTTCGTTCTGGAGCAGCGGATTGGTCGGATGTGACATGTGTGACACTATTATCTGTGTGGGTAGGGGAATCAACAATCTCAAGAATAGGAGTATTATCATGATTATCATGAGGTTCAGAGATAAATTGCATGTCACTTGTATCGGAAATTATTACCTCTTGTAATTCATTCACTGGTGGCGGATCATTCGAGAGTACTGGCGTCACGAGTGGTATTCTGCCTGGAGTGTCAGCACAATCGGCACCATCTACTTGTCCTGTTGGAACAGTCGTAGAGCAAGTGTGTGGTGACACCAACCAGTCTAGGGTTCCATCATCTTGGGTCTCCCCCTGAACCCGAGAGTGGGGGGTGTAATAGTATTCGGTTTCAAGGAATGTGCAATTCATGGTTATGTGAATTCGATTGGTATGAGGGTTATAGCAGCGGTACCCTTTTTGGGTGGTTGCGTAACCAACAAAAACACACTTTTCGGCACAGGGGTCAAGCTTTGTACGTTCATGTTTGGGTGTATGAATAAATACAGTACATCCAAACACTTTGGGTGGTAGTGTAAGGAATGAGGGAAGGGTATGTTGTGTGGACAAGACTTGAAGTGGGGTTTTGTAGTCAAGAGTTTTTGTAGGTAGGCGATTGATAAGGTATGTTGCTGTGGTTACGGCCTCCGGCCAGAGACTCATAGGAACATGGGAATCTACCATCATAGCTCGTGTCATTTCAAGAATAGTACGGTTTCGTCGTTCGGCAACCCCATTTTGCTCAGGTGTATAAGGGCAGGAAGTTTGATGTATAATACCGTGATCATGAAAGTACTGTTTAAATTCCCCCGTAAGATATTCACCCCCATTATCTGAGCGAAAAATTTTGATACTGGTATTGAATTGAGTATGGATCATATTGGCAAAATGCACAAATTTTTGATACACTTCGGACTTGTGTTTCATGATGTACATCCATGTCATCCGAGAAAAATCATCGATAAAAATAACATAATAGCGAAAGCCAAGAGAAGTAGCATATGGGGAAGGTCCCCAAACATCGGAATGCACTAAGGTAAACATTTGACCAACACGAGTATTATTAGGTAAATAAGATGCTCGAGTCTGTTTGGCTCGGAGGCACGTATCACAGGCAAAGTTATTTGGTTTTGAGGTAAACAAGGTAGGAAATAAATGTTGTAAATAAGAAAATGACGGATGACCTAACCGACGATGCCACAACCACACTTGCCGGTCAACCGTCCCGGTGGCAAGATTAGACTGTCCTTGTTGTGCCACCGCATCGACATAATACAACCCTTGGCGCTCAGTACCACGCCCAATGATCGCCTCCGTATGAATGTCCTGCACGAGGCAAAAGTTAGGATACATAATAACACGACAATCTAGCTCTTTGGTTAATTGACTGATAGACAATAATTTAGTCGATAAAGAGGGTACAAACAGACAATTATTGAGGGTAATATCAGGAGTGATAGAAATGGATCCACTGCCCATAACGGGAATAGATTCACCATTGGCTGTTTCAACGGTAGTTTTAAATGGTGCAGAATGGGTATTAAAATCAGAGACATTGTGGGTCATCGTGTCGGTGGCCCCACAATCAAATATCCATTGTGAGGGTAAAACAGTCATTAATCCTTTGCTAGGGGTATTATTGAGGTTAGGATTAAGAATATTGGACTGAGGTGGCATTTGTGATAGACTGAGGGGTTTAGATGAGTATTGTGTGGAATCTGGGGGCTCATCTGTAGTTTTAGGAAATTCTGGGGTGCGGACGCTATTTTCTGAAGTCATGGGGGCAATGTCATGTTTTACAACTAATGCAGGGTCCTCAAGTGTTATTCCTGGGCTATTTAAATGATGAGGGTTAGGGTTAACCCTAACCCTCTTACCTGCACCCGCCGCTTCTCCATTTTTTCCTCTGTTTTCTCCGCCTGCTGCTGGCATGTCGTCTTCCTTCTCTGTGCTGCCTACTCCGGTGGCCTGAGCAAGGGAAGCTTTTCCTTTCTTCTTAAAATCCTCCCACCAGTCTGGATATCCATGTAGCTTGAAACATCTCTCACGGTTATGGCCTTTGCGTTTGCAATGGCTACATTCTTGATTCTTGTCTTCACCACCACGCCGTGATGGCTGGCCTGAGCGTGGTGGTGTTGTCCCTTTCGCGGCTAGCCCCTGTCCAACCCCAAATGATGATTTCGAATCTGATGGGGTTACAGTTAATACCCTATTTTGAATTTCTGTTCTCCGAAGTTCATTATAGGCGTTTTCAACAGTTGGCCTGGGTTCTCTCTTGAGTAACTCCTTCTTTGCGTCTGCGAGATGGTCATTAACTGCCAGGAGCAGTTGATACAATCTCTGCTCCTGGACTTTTCGGTTATACATGGCTATGTCCCTGGGTGACTCCATGGGATTGGGTTCCATGGTGTCTATGGTCATCCATAGGCCCTGGAAATGGTCCCAGAGAGCCTCAAGTGATTGGCTGCCCTGCTTGATAGTGTAACATTTTTTATGCAGATCAAAAATCTGCAGAGGATCCGTTCCTGACCCATATGTGACGGCCAGTCCGTCCCACAAGGCTTTTGCGGTTGAATACTTTGAAACATTATTGACAAGGCTGTCATCAATGTTATCTATTAGCCATGTAAAGACCAGTTGGTCACTTTGCTCCCAAGTGGGGTACGACGGGTCAGTTGGTAGGGGGGTGGAGGTACCCCAGTAATGTGGGAGCTCCTCCCCCTGCCACCTAACGCAATTTTCATTAGCCTACTCCATAAATTATAGTTGTTTGCAGTGAGTTTCACCTTTAATGTCAGATTTGCAGAAGGTACAGGAGATGGTGCAGTTAGACTTTGTTGCAAGAATTTCGCAAATTGCTCGGACAGATCGAAATTCGTAGAGAAGTTTGGTTTGGTTTCTGAGGTTTCTGGCAGAGTTTCAGTAGTTTCTTGATGTTGTGACATTTTGGATATTGTTGCAGGTATGTATAAACTGACTGGAACGAGACGGGACGGATAAAAATAGGCAATGAAGAAATCTGAGCCTCAGACAAGAACAGACCACTTGATCTGAGTTCAAATACGGGCAGGTAAAAAAGGCAATGAGGGCAGATTTCCTGAGCCTTAACACAATGAGGTCTTGGCAATGAGGAGTTAATCAAAAAATCTGAGCCAACGATTTCTTAAAACAGAACAGGATTCCAGAAACTTGGAACCTGCTCTGATACCATGAACAAAAGTAAATAGGCAAAACGCAGAGATAGGCAATATGCAGGAAATTTTCTGTATATTCAAATTGTGTATTACACCATTTTTACATGCATTCTTATAGCTAGACTCCATCATGATAATCAATCATAATATTCTACCTTTACACCTTTACCTTTTTTACTATTTTGGAATATCTATAATTATGGGAGCCTACACTCATGATGTGCCTGTAATCACGGGATTCTAATTCTAACAGGGTGGGGATCACGTGAGGTGGTGGTGTTCTTTTTTTATTTGTGAATTATTTTTTCTTAAACTTTTAATTTTTTTGATTTTATTATTTTATTGATCTTAAACCTGGTTCACGTCGGGTAAAATGTGGGTTAAATCAGGTCAACGCTCAATTTGACCAGTCAACGGTAAACCAATAGGTCATTCGGATGCGAGATGTACATTTTACGAATAAGTATGGTTGCTAGGCGAATTAGACCAGCAGGTCATTCGGATGCCAGATGTACATTTCACGAATAAGTATGGCTGCTAAACGAATTAGATGAAAGTATGGATGCTACTTAAAACTTTGTAGAAAATTATTAATCCATATGCAATTAAATCATTCTCAGAATAACCACCATCAAAAGCCACCGTATGCCGGCGCCTACTCTTCCCGGCCGTCTGCAAAAGCTCATTCTACTCCCACTTACAGTTTGTTTTATAGCCCATCAAGCATAACAAGAACATGGTTCAGGCACCTCATAACGAAATGAACACTCGATTTTTGACTTCAGAAATTGGTGAACTCAGAAATTATTTTTCTAACTACACTGCAAGTTGTCTAAAATATGTAAACGCTGTTCTTCTTTCTCTTTGAGTCACTTGGTTTCGCTTACTCTTCTGCACCTTTCTTTACCGCCAGTGAGACACCACCAGCCATCTATTTCGCCGGCGACTTTCTCTAAGTGGCTTTCCACCAGCGGCACTGACTTGTACTTTTCCAGTGACCATCTGGTATTTCTTCAGCTCCGGTGCCCACCAGCGAGCAACCAGAGTTCAACGCTGCTGCTCCTCTTCCAGCAATGATGGTGGTTATTTTGAGAATATGAAGTCGAAGAGAAAGCATTGAAAAGACGCAATTATTCTTCGAAACCGGCAAATTTTCGGAAATTGTCCTCTGATAAAATGCTACGTTTTTAACAGTTGACTGACCAAAATATAACAAAAAATAGTTTAACGATCAAAGCGTTACCACATAAATAGTTTATTGGTGACTGATATCCTTCGCTAAATTCTGAGTAATAAGTCAAACAAAAACCTTAAAGACATTGGTCTATTAGGCCATCTCTAACACAAAACACCAAATTTTACACTAAATCACATATTTGGTGCAATAAACAGCAAAGAGTACTCCAACCACAAACACCAAATCCAGCACCAAATAAGAATATTCTTTAAAGATTCTTACATCATTCTATTTTTAATTCATTATTATAAATAATTTAACATAAATTTAATATTCAAATAAATTTAATGTAAGTATTCATTAATTCATTATTCATTGATTTAACTGAGGTGGATTGTTTCTTAACGTGTTCCTATAAATCTAAAAATAAAAAATAAAAAATTAAATTATAAATAAAAATTAAATTAAGTTAAAATTATTATAACGAAATTAACGAAATTAAAATTTTCTTAAGATAATTAAAATGGTGATGTAGCGGATGAATAGTCATTTTAGTGCACTGAATAGTGTTGGTGCAACATTATTCATTTTCACCTATTAAGTGTTGGGTTTGGCGCTTGGTTGGAGTGGATTTTTACACCATATGGATGTTTTGGTGTATCAATTGGAGATGAACTTAGGAATAAAAACATTACACTTGCACGATATAACTCAACAAAAACGTATCAGAATGTTATATGGCGGCCATGGTACATGATCGTGTATAGATTCGAAATCAAATCAAATATTTGAATTTAGATTTGTATGTTGAGATAATACAGCTTCTATAAAATTGTTCATGTAAACACATCCATCAATTATTTAATCCACAAAATCCTGCAACTTATTCAAGACAAGAATTTTTTTGGTACATGCTTAAGAGTTTGATTCCAAAGACACGCACAGTATAGATGTTTTCTACTGCTGTTAGGCCAAAAACTTAGTTTACGGAGACACCTTATTTGAGTTACTACGTAAGTCATCATCTAACTTAAAGACACCTTGTTTGAGTTACTACGTAAATCATCATCTAACTTACAAAGTCGTTAAACTCTTGATTTGCATCTTTTACTATGCTCATTAACATCGGTACGGTTGGACTCTCAAAGCTAAGGTATCGCTATTGATGCATGAATTTTCGTTTTTTCATGTGAAAAAGTTTTTAAACTTCAGGTTGAATTCAGTTGACTGGACCCAAACGGAAAATATCTTTTATAAAAAAAACTTTAGCAAAACCGCTTGACTAAAATATAGAGATCATTCCTTTTTGGGTTAATTACCTTTTACACCCTTCATGTATTGCCTAATCTCCCTTTGCCCATCTAATGTTTAAAAATACATCCTTACCCCCCTGATGTTTGAAAAATAAACCCTTACCCCCTTGATTTAATTAATAAAATGTTATTTGAATATATAAAATAGGAATTGACCCTTTTGCCCTTCTCTTTTCATCTTATTCCTATTTCCACTAGTCGCCGCCCTAAGCTCCTTCTCCTCCGCCCTGCCCCCACCAGCCGCCGCCCATCTTTGACCTTACAACCGTAGAGATTCAATATCTACCTGGCTCTCCTTTTAAAAGATCTAACAATTCTAATGACATTGATGCTCGTGGAAAACGGAGTTGACACCGTTGGTGATTGTAACTTATCGCGACGAGCTGTCAAAGACTTGGGACAAACTGCAGATAAGAGGTTCCACTTGGGTGCTGGTGTCTTGCTTCTATCTGTGGAAGCTTTCATCCTTGTAGCTTCTGATTGAGGTGTTGCCGGAACATTCTTTGACATCTTAGCTGAAGCAGGCATATTTGGAGTCCTCAAGGGACTGATGCAAGCTTGAAATGCCTTGTAAGTAGCAGAACCAACTCAGGAACTTGGTGTCTTAGGATTTGAAGGGGCAATTAATCTATCAGGGGTTTTAGCAGGAGTGAAATTCATATAAGATGCCACTGGTTTTTTATTTTCTTTTCTCTCCACGAACTTTGATGTGGACTTCTTAGCCATGGGAGTAAGATTGTGTTCCTTTCTGGCAAGTGGCATCACCATCTTTGCAGGAGAAGCTGAAAATTTAGATGTTTTAGGATGAATTGATGACTTGAATGAAGAAAATGCAGACATTTTCTTGCTCTTCACTGAGGGATGATCTCCGTCACATCCAAAATTCTTAAGCAGGGGCTTCTCTATTTGGGGTGTTCCACTCATTTAGTTTGAAATGGTGTTTTCATCATGGTGGGGGCGGGGTGGAGCAGGGGAGAGGGTGGAAATTTGACGCCGGGCGGCGGCTGGTGGAGGCGGGCAGGGGAGGGGGAAGACGTGTGGTGGTGATAGGAAGAAGATGAATAGAGTAGGGGCATTATTGGCTTTTTCTTAAAAAATTTTTGTTTTACATTTTAAAATGTCATTTTACCTTTTAGTCCAAACATCATGGAGGGTAAGTGTGTATTTTTAAACATTAGGGAGGCAAAGGGAGATTAGGCAATACATGAAGGGTGTAAAAGGTAATTAACCCTTCCTTTTTAAATCTAGATCTTCAAAATCAAAGATTCTATTAAATTTTCTTTCAAAAATCATCTCAATATTCATAATTTCTTCATAAAAAAAATCGACTATCCAATCCCGCTAAATAAAAAAAATGAGTTTACCCCAAATCCACTCGGTCACTCATAAATATTAAATCATCATACATGCACCTTGGCTAAACTGAGGGGATAAGATACCCTCACCGTAAATGGAGTGCGGTGACGCGTGACCGTGCGACACGTGGCAGCAAGAGAGGGTGGTGAGGCTAGATGAGGGTCACCCGCATCTAGCCTCACCATCCTTCTTTGTTGCCATGTGTCGTGTGGTCACAAAATGGGTGAGGAAAGTGGGGTTAGAAGATCCCAACCCTAAACTGAGACCCATCGAACATTGAAGGTAGGTCCGATGCTCATATGGTCCTAAAGTATGGCGATCACACGAATCCATCAAAAGCTCAGCCGAAAGCTACTGCTGTGAACAACAACAACAACAAAAGTTGTCTGAATCAATCGGGTTCAAATCAGGAGAGGCAGGAAGTGAGGCACAACATGAAGACTCCAATTACGTGCTGCTACGTGTACATGCAACTCTTTTTTAAAAACAAAAAAATTTTAAACATCTTCCCTTTTTGTACACGTGGCAGCACGTAATTGGATGCTTCATGTTTTGTCTCACTTTCTGCCTCGCTTGATCACAACCGGAATCAGAATGACAAAACAACCAGCTTATAGATTCTCACAAAAGCTAAACAAGAGCTTCAAACGCCAATAGGATGAGTGAAGGATCCTGCCAATGCTGTTCAATGTTACCGATCTCCTTGTTGCTTCTGGTATAATTCCTAAAACTTCATCCTTCACTCGTGTTTAAATCAGATGAAGAATGGAATAACACAACACAACGTACTCTACTAGTGTGAATGGCTGAAGAACACTTTTCTGTTTCCACTGCTCAAACTCGTACTTTAAAACCAGCATCCAAGTCAGATGAATCTTGAAAAGCTACGAGCTAAGATGCTGCTTATCCTTCATTCCAAATCCGCGCTTTAACTTCTCAACACTGTTGCAAATGTACTGGTTACACACGTCTTAAAATACGCCATAAAACAGGAAAACAGGATGTTTAATGCTTTTACTATTCACTATATCCGAAAGGTAGTGTAGAGATGTAAATCAGGTACCCAATGACCCGCTAGCAGGAACTTGGTCATATACACAGTAGTCTGCATAACGAGCTTCCAAGCACTGCAGGCAAGCCTACAGGCCAAGGAGCTCCACACTATGCACTTGCTGGAAAGAGACTCTCTTGCCTTTGGCAAGAATTAAACCCATTATCTCCTTTTCGAGAACTCCTGTCCGGAACCAGTTGGGCTATGTCCTGAATGATTATTTGAAGTTTGCCAACATGAAACTACCGTGTGAAAATGTCAAAATTTCATCTCTCTTGTGCCAAACCTAAGGGACGGTATATATTCACTCTTATAAACAACTGATATATCCCTATCAATAGTTTTTGATGCCGTTAGAATATCCAGACTGATATATATCGCTTAGTAGTTATTTATGTTTCCACGAGAAGGGTCTATCAAGGCCATTGGTAGAGCCAGATATTTAAAAATCGTATAAAAATGATATACAACAACAACATTACCCTATTGCCTTAGAATCTTCTGTTTATGACGGGGTATGAGAAGTCAGATATACGCAAGGATATTCATGTGTTAGAAACACACAAGAGTTGTTTCCGGATGACCAAATTTGCGTCAAACTGTGTCGATCAACTGCTACTTCACAATATAAAAAACGCAGCCAATTTAGTGAGTCATTTTGCATTATTCCATCACAGATGAAGGTTAATCCTGTCAAGTTTCCAAGACAAACTAAGATGATGCAAATACCTGAACAAGCAAATCATCGATTATTCTTTTTTGTTATTTATTTCTTAGAATGCTATAAGATTTAAAGTATATCATTTGTATGTGATTCTTAAGGGGAAATGAGGTCGAATTCTTTAGCTTTAAAGTAAACAACAACAACATTATTCTTTAGAGGCTCCTGCTTATGGCGAGGTATGGAGAGTCGGATATACGCAACTATATTCATGTGTTATAAATACACAGAGGTTGTTTCCGATGACTTATAATAAAAATTGTTTCCAATGACCTATAATAAAAATTGCGCCAAGGTGTAAATTAAAGTGTAGCTAATTCATTTAGAAGAAAGGAGAAACCGTTGAGAAGGGAGTATAGACTTACCTGGGAGCAAGTTTTCCTAGGTTTTTCAGCTCTTCGCCAGTATCTTCATCTATAACTCTTCCAGAGATCTCTATTATGTATGATCTATCTCTTTCATCCGGGAGCCCTCTTCTAGCTAGCAACTTCAAATCTTTCGGGTGAAGCTCTCTCCCATTTACAAGAACACCAGTTTTTCCCCCAGTGCAAGTTTTTGGCATGGGGTAGTTGAATTCTTCAATGAAGGGCTGCAAGAAAAAAAAAAAGAATGGCATAATCTGATCAAGGAAGAAGAATTCAGGAAAAGCTTAGCTATCATAATATTTGGATTGCCAAATCTTACTGGGATTATGCCTGAGCAAGGACCACCCATCACGCCCCAAAATCCAGCTCGGAAATCATACCTGGGAGTGGAAAACCAATCATAATAGAGAGACATACTATTCCTTGACTTTGGAATATGATGGAATAAATCAAAATGAATCACTAAGTTAGCTACGCTTCTTATATTGTGAAGTAGCAGTTGATCGACATAACTTGACGCATCATTATGGGTCATCGGGAAACAACCTCTGTGTGTTTTTAACACATGGGTATGATTGCGTACATCCGACCCCGCGTACTCCGCCATGGGCGGGAGCCTATAAAGCAATAAGGTAATGTTGTTGTTGTTGATGAATAGAGAGAGAGAGATTATAACAAAAGATGCTATGGAAAAATGAGACAACGCTATAAAAGAGAGAAAAAAGGAGTAACCAAGTTCAGAATGCACAAAATGTTCCATATGGCTTGAATTCTATGTTCGAATCTCTCTCAAAGCAATGCACGGGAAGGGCGAAGAGTCTATCACCATAAATAGTGGATTGAAGGTGTACAAGCTTACCAGTAATGTCCAGAATGAATTGGTCCAGCTTGTTCTTCAGCCTTTTTAATAAGCCTATCTGGTATAAGATTCCCATTGATTGTAACAGCAACCATTTCCTGAGCTTTTGACTCATTGAAGTTCCCAGAGCTAGTTTTCATCTCAGCAAGAAGAGATTCAGGTCCTTTGATGACAGCCTCTTTGATTGCTCCACAAGAATCCAAAGTACTCGCGGTGTTTATGAGCTCATTAGATGGTATGTCAATCTCAATTTCTGATCCAGCTTTTGCCGTATCCTGCCTTGATATACCACTCTGTTTTGGTGATTCATTTGGGTCATAGAGTCTGCTTATTTTACCATGACGACCACCCAAACGCTGCATCACTCTAAATTTGTCGGAATAATCGAAGTACACTTGAAGAGGTGAACCTGCAGGAGGTGGGGATATTCTAGCCTTAACAAGCATTTCTGTAGAATTTGAGTCTTTTTCCCTGGCAAGTTTTTCAGCTTTATTTGAGGAAGAGGAATATACAGAACGCACACTACGGACTTCACCAGACTTGCTTAAACTTACATCGCCTGTTGGCCTTGAATCTAGTTCTTCCCCTGGTTGAAAAACAGAATCACAAGGGTGACATTCTTCTGAGGAAAAGCTCATTTCTTTCCGAGCAGAATGCCCAAGGGCAGTAGAACTCTGATTGATGCTTATATCAGGCTCCTGATAAGTTTGATGGTCTTCTGAACAAACAGAAAGAACGATTTTATTGGCATCAAGAACAAGCAATAGTATAGCTGAGCATGCACCACATTGCAATTTCTTTTCATTTTTACTCCCACTAAGCAATTTCTTAGGTAGCTGCAGTATCAAAAAACACTTCAGACATGTCAAGAATGGAGCACCACCAGCAATAGGTTGGCACAGATGTGCACTATTTTCTATCACAAATCGTGGAGGATGACTAGATACAACCCCATCCATCTGTCCTGAATGAGACTCAGAGTGATAAGATTCAACTGAAGAAAGACCAGAAGCTTTTGAAACGGTCCCTTGTCGCTGTAATCCATTTACACTTCCATAATGATAGGGTGCTTGATCCTCTCTATCATGATGAGGAAACAACCTGTTGCCATATGCAATCATAGGGACTTTGTTTTTACCATTGCAATGAAGGCAGGAGCATAACGGATCATGGTGTTTCATATTTGGTGGATATGATTCAAATGAATCCATGTGCATTAAATTTCTATCTGTGTATGAACCAGAAAAGTGTGCATCATACAACTTATGTTCAAAGGGAGCATACGGTTCGTGCATACCTCTCTGGAGCTGTTGAGACATGAAACAATGCTCACAATCGCTACCATGGCCACAACCATAAGTGGACGGAAATAATTCATCCTCTTCACCATAGGGAGATTGGTTGGCATAGTGATCAATGTATGGCATTCTTGCAGTGTATTTCTCATGGAAAGCCATTGAGGAACCACTCGCTACTGAAACGCCTTGAGGAATCCCTTTATCACGCCTGTAGTAAGAATCACGAGAATCCATCCTCCTATAAGGCAAAACCTTGTCTTTAGATTTGTTATCAAAGTCACATGTTTGTCTAATTTTATCTCTCAGTTCATCCAATTTCCTCAAAAGCTCAGCTGGATCATCTACAAGATACCCCACATCATCAAACCTATCCTTTTGATAACTTTTCTCCAATGAATTATCTAAACTATAACTGCTCTGTGCCAAGTGCTTCTTTCCCTCCTGTAAGTAGCTGGATGTTGAAGGTCCCATATTTAGGACACCCCTCCTGTGAGACATCCTTACGCCCTGCATCGCATTTTTCTCCCTAGTTTGCCACTCTTGCATTTCTCCTGACCCTTGCAATACCATAGCATTCTCCTCTTGGGGCCTTATATCTCTGGCAATCAAATCAGTGCCATAATTTTCATATTCATCATTAGAATAGTAGTTGTTTTGAAACCTGGTAAATCTGCTAGTCATCTCAGAAAATCTTTCTGAATCTTTCCAAGTTCAAGACTTTCTGCATAAGACTTCTCAGCTAATGCTTCCTCATCACTTTTGGTTCTCTGGGCTGTTTATTTGGTCAAGAACCAATCAGACACTAGTTTATGCTTGCGGACTACATAAAAGCTATGTCATAAAAATGCCAAAGTCAACGAACAAAATGCATGCCAAATCTTCTAAATACAAAATTGATCTGAAAAAGACGACTTAAAAGTTGAATTAAAAGAAAAAGACGACTTAAAAGTTGGCCAAAGCCTCAAGTCAACAAGTATAAAAGATTAAAGAGAATAATGTTCAGAATAAATGCAATTTGGGACAAAGAACTAAACGAACTTTAGCTGCTTGAATCAAGAACCCCATATGAGTCTGATGAGGACGGATCCTCACCAGATGGATTAGAGGTGATCCGGAGATAACGTCGCTAACACCTTGTTAAAGCCTTTTTCTATAACATGAGAGGGGAAAGACAACGTTAGAGGCCCAGGGCTACTGCTCCAGGGAAAACCCTCCTGCGCTCAAGTCAATTATGGACATATTTGTATGAATTTATATTAGAAGTAGAGGTTGAAGCAACCTGGAAAGTGCTTTCTTTTGATAGAGGGTATTTTAATTGGGTAGAGCTGTGTTCAGTGTGAGTGAGCGTAAACTGGGCTTGATCTGTTCTCAAATGAAGAGGTGCTCCTTTTATAGACGTTGGGAATACATCGTGCTAGCAGTTCTCGTTTGAATAGTGGCCACGTGTTGCCACATGTCGCACTGTGAGGCCAAGGTTGCTGGCTGGCAGGAGTCTGCTTAAGCATGTTGAGGCCGAACTGAGGTGCTTCATGATCAAATCAGCTAGGAAACCGAGGTGAGGGTAGCACGTCTGAAGTTGGTCAAGAGGGCTCTGCCGAGCTGACCTGGATGAGCTAATCTAAAAGATGCTGCCATATGCGCTCTTGCCGGGCTCGTCTGAGATAAGCTCTGACTTGATCTAATCTTTGGCCCAGCTGAATTGAAAAGCATTGCCCTTGTCTCTCTAGCTGAGTTGAATGTGAGCTGAACTGCGAGGCCCTTTATGGTCATGGCCTGCACTAAACTGAACTGGGCTCATGGGGAGGTTGGCCTCCTAGGCAGTACTAAGTTGGCCAGGCCGAATTGGCCAAGGCCTGCTGATGAAGTTCATCTTCTATGCACATTTGGCCTGTTAGTTCGCAGGACGGAATGGAACTAGACTGGTCGGGCTGAACTGAGCTACGACCAGCAGTGAGCCAAGCAACTTGACTTGCTGACTGACGTGAAAATACTTGTCGTTTCTGGCAGTTGGTTTTTGGATTCATCAGAGTCTTAGATCAAACCCATGTTATAAATCTTGTTTGCCACCAAAGATCTGTAAATTTTTAACCAGCTGGGAAAATCTGAGACAGCTCAGCATAAATAAAATTAAACTATTGTAAAAGTCACCGACACCAGAAAGAAAGAAACTTTGAGGTGCGTGATGCTGTCTTTTTCTTGGTAGCTAAACGTCCTAAAGGAGAAAGCTGACTTTTATTTAATTCTCCATTTATTATTTTTTGCTCATATCTTCCATTTTTTCAGTACTTGTCTCCCACTTGCATTTTTGGTAGGGGAAGGAGAAGGAATGAGTTTGTACGGTACAATGCAACTAGAGGAAGAATTTAATTGACACGACTTTCCAAATGCAAGCAATGACTGAATATAGAAACTAGAAATGTTAGATAAAATAACAATCAAAGTGTAGGTGGAGCGCAATTTAATTATTTTATACAGTTGTTTTCCTTATAAAAAGTCAAAAGAAGTTATCAATATTTTATTGATGTGAATTCGGTAAAGATGAGAGTAAAAATAAATAAAATTAGGGTCATTTAGATTAAGTCACCTCCACGGAACTTGAAGGAGAATACACACTTATTCTACGTGTATATCTGCATATATACACGTGTGTGTGTATATACACACACTTTTAACTTTTAAGGGCTTTCTTACATCCAAAATACTGAAGCCGAGGAACAACTCAGGATGTACGGACGACAAATTTAGAAAGGGTGCAGCCGGTGCAGCCATTAATTTTTTAAAAAAAATTTGTGGTTGTGTTGTATCTTCCTCATCTTATGTTCTATCTAAGCCATTTTATGTTATTAGCATATGTTAGGAATGTAGTGTGGTAAGATATATACAACTGCTTGCATCTCTCAAGTTTTTGGTGAATGTACACGTTTCAGATTTAATAGTTTCCTAGTCAGTTTCTTTCTATTTTCAATGGACCCAATGACATATTTTTTATTTACTTTAGAATATGATAAAATAAAGCAAAATGTCTCATTAAATTGGTTGCGTTTCTTATATTGTGAAGTAGCAGCTTAGAACAATAGAGGGTTGAAGCAAAACGGATCCAAGCCCACCAAGCCTCTCAACCAACCAGTTTGCATTCAGCTAGGTATATAAACACACTTCCACAAGCGATTTCAACTCATTTAGGCAAGAATTAACCATCCTAAATGATATCTCGCAGTTGATTGACATAGCTTGACGCAATTTTTATTATGGGTCATCGGGAAACAACTTCTGAGCGTTTTTAACACATGAGTATGGTTGTACACATCCGACCTCCCATACCCCGTCATAGACAGAAGTTTTTAAAAGAATGGAGTAATGTTGTTGTAACATGCTAGTCAGTTGATTCCAATAACATTTTTTTTGTTCTCTAATTTTTTGGTTTATAGATACGTAGAAGATTCTATACAGCATAAAACACGTGCAATCTACTAATATTTCTTGTAAGCAACAAGATTCTTGTATACAGAATATTGTATTTTGGAGCAAAAGGCCATACTATGGTTCTGAGGGTTTCCACCGTCCCAGCTTCAACGAGCATTGTAGAATATGCAAATCAGGAGCTCAGCGGCCTTCTAGATTGGGTGAAGAGTTAGACAGTGACCCACAGAAGGTGTTCCCATGCAAACTACGTCTTCGGCCTAGTAGCAGTGGAACAATCACACTGTACGTGTCTTTGGAATCGAACTCTTGATTTTTTGGAACAAATTCCAACTCGAGTACCAACTGAGGTATGCCCTGAAAACTATAATATTGTATTTTAACTTTGAGAGCCTTTATCACTCCGGTATCAGATCATTAGAAAACTTAGTTGTTCTTTATATCACATGATCCATTCATTTTAAGTTTCCAAAGCGACAATTCCTATAATCATATATCATTCCAATGGAAACTCTTGCCATCCCCTCAAACTTCTCGCTTCCACCATGTCAAATTTCTTCCATCTATGCTTTTTTCAACAAAAGAATCACCCATCACATGAAGCGGTTTCCCTTAGAGCACCTTTATTTTGTGTCTATATCAACTCTAACTTTCCTGATCCTTTAAGTTCATGAGCCCAAGAACTGAATTTAACCTAAGAAACATAGCCCTTTTCTTCACTTCTGTTTCAGTTGCTACTGTCTCTAGCTTGTCCACTGTTGAAATGGAAGTATTCTCCGATACTCAACTCATTGTGATGGTATTCTTGATGTTCATGGGTAGTGAGGTCCTTATTTATATAGTGGAACTTCATATGAGGAGCTTCAGAATAAGAAAAAGTTGCCAATACTTACCTCAGTCACTAGTAAATCTATCTTTTCTAATCATTCAGATCTTGTTCACCATATTGCATCCTAATGTGGTTTCTTTGGATGGTTCTAGTCACCACTTTCTTGATGACTCTATAAAATTTTTGGGTTTTGTTAATCTTGGCTATCTACTTAGTGTATTTCATGTTCTTGGCATCTCATTTGTCCTCCTAGTCACAGATCTTGAAGCAAAGTGTCACTACAACAACGCTCAAACTTTTTCCTTATTACGTGGGATCGGTTATATGAATCAATTATATAATTGTGTTTTATTTACTCTTTATTTTTTGTTTGCTTTTTTGATTTGTAGCCTAAATCTTAACGTCCTTTTATTTGTTCTAGTACCTAATGCATAATACATGCATTTTGAACACGCATCTTTTCAAAAATCTCATATTATCTCAACCATGATTCCAGTCTAAGTATCTAAAATTATCACTTAAATCTTATATTATATAGCTACATGAGCTTATAAAAAAAACATAGGTTATATAAATTAACTGCCTCTGCCGTGCTCTATCTGCAAGTGACAATAATTTGCTTTAAGAAAAAGGTATTAATCAACTCACCTTTGCTATTTTCATCAGTGTCTCAACTTTTTCAAACTGTGGTTTCATCCCAATGAATGAAAACATGATAGTTTTTAATAAGCATTCAGGTGTTTTTTTAATACTCATCCCACCACAAAAAAATTGTGTTTTGGCGACGAAAAAATCACCGACGAACAACGATTAGTCGTTGTTTCGTCGGTAATAGCGACGAGACTGCGACAAAAACAATGTAGTCGCTAATTGCGACGAAACTACGATGAAATTTGTTGTCGCTAATAGAAAAATAGTCAGTCAGGTGAATTACGTCGGTGTCCCGTCGCTATTCTGCGTGTTTCGTCGCTATTCTGAGTGTTTTTATTCGTCGGTATTTAGTTTGTAACGGTTCGTCGCTATGTCGTCGCAATTGTGTCGCTAAAATGTATAAAACAAATTCGTCGTCCACTAAGTTCTTGGAGTTGTGTATCGTCGTTTTTTTGTCAATGAAACCCGTATGTGGCAAATGTTTTGAATTACTTTCCGTTGGTAATTCGGTTTGTTGTTGTGTCGTCGCAGATACATCGAGAATCAAACACGTGTATTGATTAAGGAAAAAGAAAGCGGTAATTGGGAAAAATACTCATTCATTTAATAATAAGAATTTACATTATGAAACGAAAATAAAAAAAAAATCTAAAAAGAGATGCGGAGATGGGCCGTTCACTCTTCGTCATCGGACGAAAGAGTGGCCGCGACATTCTCCGCAAACTCTTTGAGAAGGCGCTTGAGCTTGTAGTATCTAAATTTCATCTTCCGCAGCCTTCTAGTCATGTAGTGCAGTTGCCGCGACTGCTGATGCATGTTTGCCATCAGCATACGGAAGTCGGCGTCCTGCACCGGCATTTGTTCTTGATCATCCTGATGCGGCGGTGGGCCATAGACAGATACAGAACCCTCTCGCTCAACCGATGGTGGTTGAGGAGGAGGCCCTTCTGGAGGGGCACTGTTTGCCCGTCCACCACGCCTTGGGGTTCTTTTAAAACGACGCGGCATATTTTGATTATTTATAACGTTCTATGTGTGTATGTATAACAGCGGATGTTTGGGGTATAAATAGTGAAATGAGCGACGACATAGCGACGACATAGCGACGCAGTGAATGTGACCGTTGGGAATGTGCAGTGAAGTGCAGTGAATGTGCAGTGAAGTGCAGTGAATGTGCAGTGATGACCTTTCGGAAGTTATAGCGACGACGTAGCGACGAATTAGCGACGTATGTTTATCGTACGATGCAACCGTTGGGAACTGAACTGACACTGCCGAATAGCGACAACTTGGCGACGGAATAGCGACGAAACGCGTCGAATAATGTGAAGAGACGTTTTCCGTCGCTGTTTCGTCGGTAAAGCGTCGGTAAAATCAAAAAAAAAAACCGCGAACCCCGTTCTTCCCATCGTATTTAGTTTTTCCCTTTTTCGTCGATACGGTTAGTAGGTTTTTGTCGTTCTATTAAGTTTCGTCGGAGATATAGTTAGGTTTCGACGATACGGTTAATAGGTTTTTGTCGTTCTATTAAGTTTCGTCGAAGATATATATAGTTAGTAGGTTTTCGTTGTTGTATTAGGTTTCGTCGGTATATAGTTGATGTTTAGTCGGTGAATTAGTCGGAACAAATTTTTCTTAACCACATTTCGCGTATACAGGTGCGTCGTCAGGATTCGTAAGAGATTAAACACGTGTTATAATTATTAAGAAAACAAATACGATATTAAAAAAACAAACTTCATTAATATATAATTAAAAATTAAAAATTACAAAATATAATAAGAAATATTTAAAAAAAGCTAAATAGCGAAGAGTAGCCACTCACTGTTCGTCATCCGAACAGAGAGAAGCTATACTCTCCGCACACGCCTTCAGTTGGCGTCTCAACTGTGCAGATTTGGATTTAATCCGCATCTGCCTTTTATCTATGCAGTCGAGACGCTCTTCCTGAACCGTGACATGGGCCTTCACCTCATCTAACATTTTCCACAGATCTCGTACTTCTGTTTGGAGTTCGACAATTTGTCGATCCCGGCGATCAGAGGTCTCTGGTGGGGGAGGAGGTGGGGGAGGAACAGTTGAAGAAGAAGGCACTTCAGTTGGCGGTGTTGCCGCCCTACCACCACGTCCACCACGTCGTGCTTGCGCTTTAGTACGAACCATTTTGGATTATAAAATAGTTGTTTTATATGTTGTTGTGGGCACACGCTGATCCACTGTTTATATAGTGAAATCAGCGACGACATAGCGACGAATTAGCGACGCAAAACATCGTAAGTTGTAAGCATGGGGAACTGGACGGACTGTCTTTTACCGACGACGTACCGACGACTTAGCGACGAAACACGTCGTACGGAATGAAGAGACGTTTTGCATATCAAACGACGTGTTTCGTCGCTGGTCGTCGCTAAGTCGTCGGTATATGTGTTTGTTTGTCTCCGGGATTTGTGTTTCTTGTTCGTCGATGTTCGTCGCTAAGTCGTCGGTATATGTGTTTGTTTGTCTCCGGGATTTGTGTTTCTTGTTCGTCGCCGTTCGTCGCTAAGTCGTCGGTATTGTCTTATACTGGGAACGACAAAACCATTGTATTTCTTCTCTTCTTCTCTTCTCCCATTCTTCTCTCATTTCAAACACATCAATCATCAATTTTGAACGAAAATACAGAAGTGTGGAATTTTGATTTTTTTTCTACACACGAAAAAAGATAGCTGCTGTTAGTTTCAAGGTGTAGCGAGAAAATGGATCCGAGGAGAAGCGATAGAAAGTGGATGTACCAGAGAGTAAACAACGGGGAGTGGTGTTTTAGATTTGTTGAAGGTCTCGAAGAATTTATTGATTTTGCGACGAGTAATGAAAGTGGAACGCAGATTAGATGTCCGTGCAAGAAATGCAAGAACCGTAAATATAAGGATCCGGGTGACGTGAGGGTTCACATATTGAAACAAGGTTTCGTCCACAATTACCATACATGGTACTGTCACGGCGAATATGAGGGGGCGTCTACATCTGCAACTGTACACGTCGAAGGGGGACCCGGTCAGGTTAATGCCGAAGAAATAGGCGAGGGATCTCACAACCCATACATGCAGATGGTGACAGACGCAGCCGCTGGCGCATTTACCGGAGAGCAGTTGTTACAAATGCAGGATCCGGATGAACAGACGCGTACATTCGTGGAGGAAGATCCGAACCCTCAGGCGAGACAGTTTTTTGAGATGCTGAACGCCGCCAACACGCCGCTGTATCCTGGTTACGGTAGTCACACACAGATGTCCATGATCGGTCGGATGACGAGCATGAAGACGGAACACCGCATGACGGAGAGATTGTACGATGGGATGTGTCAGCTGATGAGGGAATCTCTTCCTGAAGGGAACACAATGGTCGACAGTTTTTATTCGACGAAGAAACAGCTGCAGGCGTTGGGACTGCCGGTTCAGAAAATCGATTGTTGTTCAGAGGGGTGCATCATATACTGGGGCATCAACGAGGATAAAGACATGTGCAGGGTCTGTGGGACAAGCAGGTGGAGAACGAACAAAAGAAACCGGAACGTGCCAAGAAAACAATTTTACTATTTACCTCTCGCCCCTAGACTGCAGAGGCTATACGCATCCGGTGCCACAGCTAGCCAGATGAGGTGGCACGCGGAGCACTACACGAAAGACGGTGAGATGTGCCATCCATCTGACGGCGAAGCTTGGAGGACGTTCGATGCGACGCATCCGGGTTTTTCGTCGGAGACAAGGAACGTTAGGTTGGGTTTATGCACCGACGGGTTCAACCCGTTTGGACAGTCGGGAGAGCAGTATTCGTCGTGGCCTGTAATCGTGACGCCGTACAATCTACCGCCTTGGATGTGCATGAAGAAGCCTTACATGTTCTTGACTGTGATCGCACCAGGTCCTAGGAATCCGAAACAGAAGATCGACCTATACCTGCAGCCGTTGATACAGGAGCTGAAGTGGTTATGGGAGTTTGGCGTGGAGACGTTCGATGTATCGACTAAACAAAACTTCCAGCTACGCGCCGCGCTGATGTGGACGATCAGTGACTTCCCGGCTTATTCTATGTTGTCGGGGTGGAGCACAGCGGGGAAATACGCTTGCCCTTGCTGCATGAAGCAAGCGAAGACGATGTCCTTGAAACATGGACGTAAGATAAGCTGGTTCGACAGCCATAGGAAGTTCCTGCCCAGACGTCATTCGTACAGAAGGAACGTGACGGCGTTCATGCCTGGCATTGTCGTTAAGGACACAAAGCCCGAGCTCCTCACGGGTGCAGAGGTGCTGCAGGAGATAGACAGTTGTGGATTCGTGGGGGTCGCTGATGATCCGGACGGCAGTCACAACGAAGACCTGGCTCGTTACTGTATCGGGTGGAAGAAGAGAAGCATATTCTGGGAGCTTCCGTACTGGAAGAGCAATATGATCCGACATAACCTGGATGTCATGCATATTGAGAAGAACGTGTTTGACAACATTTTCAATACAGTGCTGAATGTGCCAGGAAAAACAAAAGACAATTCGAAGGCACGACTTGATATGCGCGACCTCAACATGCGACCGGAGCTGCATCCCGTTGGCACATCATACATGCCGAAGTCCTCGTACACGCTGAATGCGGAGCAGGTCAGTGCGTTGTTATCGTGGCTAGGGACGGCTAGATTTCCTGATGGCCATGTTTCGAACCTGTCGAAGAACATCGACGTGAATAAACGCGGTTTGCACGGGATGAAGAGCCACGACTGTCACGTGTTCATGCAACGGTTGATGCCCATTGCATTCCGCGAGCTGCTTCCAACCAATGTATGGGAAGCAATTACCGAGATGAGTCAGTTCTTCAGATGTCTTACAGCCACGAGACTCAGGGCGGATGATATGTCAAGGCTGGAGGGCGAAATCCCAGTGATCATATGCAAGCTGGAAACTATATTCCCTCCGGCCTTCTTTGATTCAATGGAACACCTGCCAGTTCATCTACCATACGAGGCACGTGTTGGTGGTCCTGTTCAGTACAGGTGGATGTATCCTTTCGAGAGGTACTCTTTTTTATGTGCATGACATTCTTATGTGTCTAAGCGATATGCATTTGAACATATATTCACTATATGAACAGATATCTCAGGCATT
Source organism: Eustoma russellianum (assembly GCA_036186865.1). NCBI lineage: Eukaryota > Viridiplantae > Streptophyta > Magnoliopsida > Gentianales > Gentianaceae > Eustoma > Eustoma russellianum. The sequence continues at coordinate 4,442,764 of AP025043.1, forward strand.
TGAAGCTGAACATCAAGAACAAGGCGAAAGTCGAGGCCTCTATGTGCAATGCCTATCTGACGGAGGAAGCATCGACCTTCGTGTCTCATTACTTCGAGCCAGATGTCCCGTCGAGGTGCAGAGATGTTCCCCGGAACGACGACGGCATTTCCAGATCCGGTGTCCTCCCAATATTCACACATCCGATCAGATTTCACGGACAGGGAAAGGAAATGATATTGGGGGACAGCGAGCTGAAGATTGCTCATTCTTATGTTCTGCGCAACTGCCGTCAAGTCGACCGTTTCCAGAGGTATAAACGATTTCCCATTTTATTTTGTAAATACCTTGCGATACTCTATCCATTATGTTACAAATATATACAGGGTACTCATTCGTAATTTGCTTCAGCTTGTTCGTTGATTTATTGCAACACCGTTCACCGGGTATATCGAGCGATGCAATAAACAATGAGTTAGATTCCAAGTTTGCTGATTGGTTCAGGTGGCATGTAAGTTTAGTATTTGCCTGTTACGTGTACGATATGTGATACACATTTATTGCCCCGTTGATGTATATTTACTTGTCCTTTTACAGGCGAGCAAAGGTCATCTGGCTGACGATGAGTACGGTTACATTCTGACGCCAGTAGCCGAGGGTCCATTGAACAGAGTCACGCGACACGACATGTGTTTTGTCAACGGGTATAGATTCCACACAGTCTCCCATGCCAGCCGAAAATCATCGGAGAACAGCGGTGTGTGTGTCAAGCGTTATGACAATAGCCCGGACGAGGATGACTTCTACGGCTACCTTACTGACATCATTGAGCTCGAATATCCCGCATTGCCTATAAAGCGGGTGGTCTTATTCAAATGCGAATGGTACGATCCAACTCGAGAAGGTTATCGCGTTGGCACAAAGGTCCACGACCAATATAAGTTGGTAGACATACACCAAGGGCGACGGTACAGAAAATACGATCCATACGTTTTGGCTAGTCAAGCGTCCCAGGTGTACTATCTATCGTATCCAACAACGAGGATGAATGCGAGCTCAAAAGACTGGCGAGCTGTGTGCAAAGTGAAATCGAGCAAGTTTGATGTGAGTATACAGACAGTTTCAGATGGTATGGACGCCGCATTTCAAGAAGAAAACCCGTCCGTTCTAGATACGACACATGTTGAACTGCACGACCTCCCTCTAAATGACCCCAACGGCGGTTTTATCGAAATTCATCTCAACATACAACCGCCTGACAATATTGAAGACGTAGTCGAAGACGAATACGAGGATGAAGAGGACGACGAGCATGTAGATGAAGATGAAGATGAAGACGAAGATGAAGATGCGTATGAGGATGCAGATGACCAGGAAGATTGACGTTAGCCAAAATTTTTTATGTACCTCTTTATATGAAAGTGTGTATGTGTTGATGCACTTATATTCATGTATATACTACTTTATATTTTGTATTATTTTTTTTTCGAAAATGATAACACCGACGAGTTACCGACGAAATGTTTCGTCGCCAAATTTGAAATAACGACGAACCATGAAAAATAGCGACGAAACTAAATAGCGACGGACGTTCCGTCGCTATTTCGTCGCAAAATTTCGAAGATAAACTGAACTCCCCCTTCTTCTTCCCCATTTCCCTCCCCCGCAAAAAATCTCCCCCCCGGCCTCCCCCGCAAAAACTCTCCCCCCTCCCACCGGCGAACTTCGCTCTGAGGACCCCCGGCAAAATCTCCTCCCTGCAACGGTTAGTTTTTCTTCCTATTTCTTTTTAAATGATTTTAAGTAGGTATAGATTGAATTCTTTGTTGTGGGTGTTGGTGGTGGGTTGTGGGCGGGGGTGGAGGGATTGTGCTGGGGTGGAGGGATTCGGGCTGGGTGGGGCGGTGTGGGACTGGGTGTTGGATGGGACGGCGGAGGGTGGTTGTGGGTGGGGCTGCCTGGCTGCTGGTTGTGGTCGGGGGTGGGGGTTGGGTGGTGGTGCGGCGGTGGTGCTGGGTGTGGGCTGGGGCTGATTGTGGTCGGGGTGGGGGCTGGGTTGTGTGGGGGTGGGGGCCTGGAGCTGGTTGTGGTCGGGGGTGGGGGTTGGGTGGTGGTGCGGCGGTGGTGCTGGGTGTGGGCTGGGGCTGATTGTGGTCGGGGTGGGGGCTGGGTTGTGCGGGGGTGGGGGCCTGGAGCTGGTTGTGGTCGGGGGTGGGGGCTGGGTGGTGGTGCGGCGGTGGTGCCTGGGTGTGGGTGGGCTGATTGTGGTCGGGGTGGGGGCTGGGTTGTGCGGGGGTGGGGGCCTGGAGCTGGTTGTGGTCGGGGGTGGGGGCTGGGTGGTGGTGCGGCGGTGGTGCCTGGGTGTGGGTGGGCTTGGGTGGCTGTGGGTGGCATATATATGTATATAGTATATATATGTATATACGGTATATATATATATGTATATATGGTATATATATATGTATGTATGTATATACGGTATATATATACATATATGTATATACGGTATATATATATGTATATACGGTATATATATATATATGTATGTATATACGGTATATATATATACATATATGTATATACGGTATATGTATGTATATACGGTATATATACATACATATATACACGCACATATACATATATACGGTACACGCACATATACATATATACGGTATATGTATGTATATGTTTTTAATAGATTTGTAAATGTATGTATATATATGTATATGTATGTATATGTATGTATATGTATAAGTATATGTATGTATATGTTTTTAATACATATATACACGCACAAATACATATATACGGTACATATATTTAATTTCGTATTTAAATATAGTTAAATTTGTAAAAACTGTTTTTAATAGATTTGTAATATATCTTTTGTAATGTTTGTATATAAATATATGTAAAATTATTACAAACTGTTTTTTTTGGTATAATTATGTATGTATATATATTTTTCCTATTTAAATATATTTATAATTATATAATCTATTTTTGGTACATATATGTATATGGTATATATATGTATATACGGTGTATATATATATATATGCATATGCGGGTATATATATGTATATACGGGTATATATGTATATGGTATATATATGTATGTACAGGTATATACGGGTATATATGGTATATATGGTATATATATGTATATACGGTATATATAAATGATTTATTTTTTTGTGCCCTCCGTTTAAAAATTATTAATATGTTCCTCTCAGATCTGATGGCTAGTGACGGTTTACCGACGAGATCCACATACCCACCATCTGCACAGGACCTTCAAGGAGAGTTCGATGCTTTCATTTCTCAGCATGATACGTATGCCTCGGTTTCGACCGCCGCTCTGGCTGCGGACTCAGACCTTTTACGGTCTGCCGACATGTCCGCACCCCCCAGACATACGACGCCACCCACACCCAGCGTTTCAGCACCTCATCCGGCGTCTGATGCGGCATCGGACCAGGGTGTCATATCAGGACGTCGTCCCCTCCCTTGGTCAAATGATACCCATACGTAAGTGATGATTAATTTATTTAACATGTTTTCAAATATATTTCACGCGTTATTTTTTCCTAACAACTTAAACTCTTTCAGGTTTGGATCGGACAATGGCGCGCTTTCCGGTTGCATCACCCGGTCCTTCCACCTGAGGCTTGACCCATCTGGATATACCTGGGGCCGTGTCACCCCGGAGACACGTAGCTTCTACTGGGATGAGTTTCAGGTATTCAAATTTGATGAATTTCACTTTTTGATGCGTAATCAATCATTACTTTTCTAACCACACTTTTATTATTCCTCCGTATGATAATTGCAGAAGTCGTACAGCTGGCCAGCCGACATCGCCCGCGACGTAGAGCAGGCCTGGCGGCATAGGGCCGCCAAACGCTACGGGGACTTCGTCAACTCCCTCAAGACCAAGTCGGAGCGTGACCCCACGTGGGTAAGGCCTGCCTACGTATCCGAGGCCGTCTGGGCGGCGTGGGTAGCAGGGTGGAGGGACCCTGCTTACCAAGCCCGCAGCGCCCGGAACGCGGCGAACCGGCGCAGCGGCAACATACAGGGCCCAGCACCTGCCACACACTCAGGTGGTTCGGTTTCCCACGCCACCACGATGCGTTCTATGGTGAGTATTTTAATATTGGATTATAACGACCTTCATTGATTTCATTGGATTATTTACATTCATCGACTTAATTGGATTATTTACATTCAGTGAGTTAAGTGGATTATCTATATTCGTTGATTACTTATGTTGCGCTGTTGTTTTTTTGGTATTCGTATATGGTTACTTTAAGTTGGTACATGTGATTTGACTTGGGAGAGGCCTTTAAGGCCGGGATACCTCCGATAAACGAATAGGTCATGCCGAAATTTTTAAAAATTCTGCATATCACTAACATATTTTATTTCATTCTTTCAGCAACAGGAGACGGGGGAGTGGCCAGCCTCCTACGATCTCTTCTACAAGACGCATCGGAAGAGAGCCTCCGACGGAACGGAGGACTGGATCACGACGAAGGCCCGCGACATCAGTGTAAGTAGACTACGATATCATTTGTTTTTTTTCCTTAGTTTGTTTTATTGCTAAACCATAACAATTCATATTCTCATTTCAGGACGAGTACAACAGATTACTCGCAGATAGGGGCGAACAGGCCGACAAGAACCGCGCTTATTGGGATGCGGTTCGGACCGTCGGCCCTCAGAATAAGAAGAAGAAGGAGGTGTACGGGGTTGGATCAGCAGCGCCGCGATTCTTTCCCGAAGTTCTGCATCCAGGTGCTTCCTCTGAGGCCAGCACCTCCGCGCCTTCTGCGACGCCAGAGGATATTTCGCGCCTGGAAGCAGATAATGCGGCGCTGCAGCGTGAGATAGAGTCCATCAGGACGAGGCAAGAGGAGAGTTTACAGGCACTGCAGTCGCAGCAGCAGGCGATGCAGCAGGCGCTTCAGCAGGCGTTTGAGCAGGCGCAGCATCAGACGATGCAGGTGCAGCAGGCAACGAACCAGCAAATCTTCCAGCTGTCGCAGGTCGTCATGACTTTCATTTCCAACTCATCGCAGCCTCAGCCTCAGCCTCAGCCTCAGCCTCAGCCTCAGCCTCAGCCTCAGCCTCCTGATGGTCACTCTTCTCCGCATGATCCCCCTCCATCTTCCTCTTCATAGTTTTTTATTTTTTCATTGTTTGTACAGTCTATTTCATTTGTTGTATTGACATTTTCTTTGTACTTTTATATATTCTATCTGACAATTTTACGCATTCTATTTCGTTTGTGTTGTTTAATTATACGAACTTGAATGCGCAAATACCGTATTACTGTATAATATTTGTACAAATGATTTAATATACAAAATAAAATATATTATAGAAATTAAATAATAATAATAAAATCTTTTTAATTAATAATGTATTAATATTATTAATAAATCAAAAAAAATTTAAAATTTAATATTAAATAGTGTATTTAAAATAATTATTAGTAAATTTAATATTTTTAAAAATAAAAAATACCGACGAACCAGCGACGAAATTGGTCTGTCGCAGATCGGAAATAAAAAACAAAAATTTAAAATTAGCGACGACAAGACATATTAACGACGACATTTTGCGACGAAATAAAACGGAAACAAAAAATAAAAAAATAATAAATAGCGACGGTAAAACATATACCGACGAAATTTTGCGACGAAATTATTTGTCGCAGAACATTAATAAAAAAAATAAAAAATACGAAATAGCGACGAAATAATTTACCGACGAAACAGCGACAACAGAATAAAGGTCGCAGACCTGACATTTTCTCGTCGCAGTTTTGCGACGATACACCGACGCAATTTGTTTTCGTCGCAATACAGCGACGCATTGCCGACGAAATTTGCTTAGCGACAAGCCGTATAACGACATTCATTTTTCGTCGCTATTTCGTCGCTATATGCCTGTAGCGACGAAATAGCGACGTTTTTTGTCCGTCGCTATATGCTCTTTTTTTTGTTGTGTCCCTCAAATCCTCTTTGGAGGCACATTGTCTCTTTGTTTGAGATTTTGCCTTTGGTTTATGGCCAAATATTTCAATAATTTAGAAGCCAAATATTTCAATAATTTAGAGAAGCCAAATATTTGTTGGACAACACTGTAGACATTAAATTCTTTCATTTTTGCTTCCGGGACTTCATACTTGGCTCCTGGTAGCCACCGTTTTGAGATTCTTGTTGGTGCAATTTATAATTTTTTTTTTTCCACTTTGGAAAGGAATTCTACGTTTTGGACGGCCTCGGCAGTTTTCAGAAAATTGTTTGACTGTCATTTAAGTGTTCTCTACTCTGCTAAGACAAAGGTGAATTTTGTTTCAAGGGCATATGAAGTTTTTCGAAACAAGGCTTGCAGGACTCCTTGGTATCGCATTGTTTGGGCCTCAACCAGCACTCCCAAACATTGCTTCATTTTTTGGCTAGCGACGAGAGACAGACTTCCTACAAGGGACAAATTGCACTATGTGATAAATGATATTTCCTGTCCAAGCTGTGGTTCTGCAGTTGAGACGCAAGACCATTTGCTCTTTAATTGTCCAAAGTCTCGGCAGGTATGGAGGATGGTCCTTAATTGGTTTTGTATATCAAAGGATTTTATGTCTTTGAAGGAGTTGATTAGATGGGCTCTTAACAACACAAGAAGACGTTGTTTAAGGTCCAAGCTCATTAAGTCCACCTTTGCGACAATAGTTTACTTTTTATGGAATGCTAGGAACCTTAAAATTTTTGAGGATCAGGTAATCAATGTACAGGATGTGGTTCATAGAATTATTACTCATGTATATAGGGCTATGCCGGACCGAGTAGATTTTTGGTGATTGTATGACCTGCATCCTGGGTATGCCCAGTGGAACTGTAAATGTACTGATCCTATTTGATCATTGGTTATATGAATTTTCACATTTTAACCAAAAAAAAAAAAAACTCTCTACTTCGTAATGATGTTAGTTCATGCCAGCCTGACAGCGTCATCTAGAGCATGGGATGCGATTGCCAGGGCCGTCTAGAGACTAGGACGTGTCTGTCAGTGTCGTCTTAGGTCTAAATGGTTTTGCATCATTCCAATACCGCGAAACCACTTTTCCTACGAGTGCATATGCTAGTATCTTCTACTGGTAAATTCTTGAACGCAATTGACATCCTGGTCCAGTGTGCATTAAGACGGTTTTGATAGTTTAAGTCTGGATTGTTCAAAAAAAAATTTCAATTTGTACCTTATTTGTATTAAAAGTATAATATTTTATGAATAGCGTATATTTAAACTTGAGCCTTTTGACAAACGTCATATGCCCTGATTTAGTCATCATTTCTCTCTTTTGAAATGTTTTAAAACTAATTGTGCACCAAAGCTATATTTGTTGCTTTTTCATAATATTAAATATTTTTGATCATTAAAACTAAATATCCTGAAATAAAAAAAATATTTTATTTCTTAAATGCCATCGCAGTTGATGTAAATTTCACTATGTTGACAAATCAACAGCGACATATTTTTAAGACGGAATGGGTATATAATTTCAGAAATCTCATAATTTATATAACTAACACATTTCATTAATCGTGTCAAGGCTATATCTTCATAACTCGGTTAAAGTATTTGTAATACCACTTTAAAAATCTTGAAGGGGTCGGAATCTCCTAACCACACTTTCTTCACCCACTTTGTGACCACGCGACACGTGGCAGCAAAGAGGGATGATGAGGCTAGATGCGGGTGACCCTCATCTAACCTCATCATCCTCCTTGCTGTCACGTGTCACGCGGTCATACGTCACCGCACCCCATTTGCGGTGAGGGGATCCTATCCCATCATGAAGTGGTAATGGGCCTTTGAATTGCTACAAGTTGACTGCAAAATATGGTTTGGGCCACAATTTATGGCACATCTAATAAAAGTCGTACACTTGGTCGTTTCTCCCTTCATCCTTAGCCGACTTACCATCCTTCCGATAAGAAAGGCTCGCTTAATAATAGCCCACGTCATAGTCCAATTGATACTCGGCTTATTCAAGAGGTTAAGTTCGAATCTAGAGACCTGTACAATATGGGTGCTCCACTGCTGCTAGATCAAAGACCTAGTTTCTGGAGACATCTTGTGTGTGTCACTGCGTAGGTCTTCATCCAACTTAAAAAACAGTTAGACTCCTAATTTACATCTTTCACGGTGCTCTTTGTGACTGAGACAGTAAGGGTCTATGAAGATTAGGGATTTCAGCTTTTACTTCAAACTCGCTTAATAGTTGCATACTACTGTCTCCGGGAAAAAAAAAAGAGTAGCATTTGAAGACGCATAAATGCATAATTAGAAAACAGGTTACACCCGTTTTTTTCATGTAATTGCAGCAGCAGTCGAGAATGAAACTTGCTAGACAAGTTTTATGGTGATGAATAAGTAGCTATTAAATATTAATGATCTAATTAAACAAAAAATATTTTATATTTGACGGTAATAAGTGTGCAAACAGAAATATATGTCTCTTATTATTTTGTAGTATTAAGATTTCGTCATTCATCACTATAAAATTTATCAATGGGATAACATTCTAGCATATGTGTTTGTTGTCACAATAGCTGATCTACATTGAATAAAGCAACCGTTTTTCAATAAAAAAAAGGATATCGATGTATAAATTATTCTAGTTGACGCTTCAATTTTAATTTTTTTTTAGAACAATACCAGTTTGGTTTTAATAAGTCTAACCCCAATACATACGTTTTCTCTTCTATTTGATTAAAATCTTTTTTTTCCTTATCAAGATAGATAATATATGTTACATGCATAGATCGCCTTAAAACTTGTGTTTATATTTAATACAAATTTCATCCGCAATCTAAATCAAATATATGTAAATGAGCACTTGACATATATTTACATGATGAAACAATAACATTTCCCGATTTTGGGATGAGGATGAACATGGACCATAACGTGCTTCCAATATGGATTGCCACTAACCACGCTGTTTAATCATTGTCCTTTCACTATCCTCAACCATCCCCCCCCCCCCCCCCCCACTAGTTTAAGTGGCCGGTGCTGGTGGAGGAGATGAGATCTCCTCACCGCGCGGCCCAGGACGCGACACGTGGCAGCAGTAGGGGTGGTGAGGCTGGATGAGGGTTACCCTCACCCAGCCTCACCAACCTCCCTTTTTGCCACGTGTCGCGCGGTCACGCACGCGGTGAGGGGATCCTATCCCCTGGTGGAGCACCATTCTCTCTTTTTTTTTTTTGAAGGATAGCCACCATCTTAAGAAATTTAAGTTTTTTTTCTTCTAAAATTAGAGAGATGGAATGGAACTCAGATCCTGGTATAGAAAAGGACATAGAAAAAATGATACTAAACCGTGACACCTAAAAGTTTTTGGTTAAAAGAGATCAGTTTCGTCCATCATAATTCAGAAATAGAAAGCATGTAAACATGTTCTTAAGAATTTAAATGAAAATTATATAAATAAAGATGGGACACTTTACAGATCACATGAAAGCACACTTTACAAATTATATAAATAACACTTTACTTAATAATAAAATGTTATACTAGAACGAGGTATCCTTACAAATACAACATATCTACAGATATCATATCATCTAATTTGACAAATAATTTAATCCATCTATCTCAATAAAAGGTACAGTTAAACAACTAATACACGGCGCAATAAAACACACAAAACACCACACAAATCGAGACGGAATGAAAGACGAAAGATATGCAGCCATGTTCAGGCGGCCACTTTACAGATCACATGAAAGCACTCTTCATTCCTCCGCACTAATCTACAAACAAACTTTTATTATTGTCTGTTGGTTTCAGAAGATGGAACCTGTAACGTTTTTTTAACCGGGAGAACTAATTGGATTGTTGGGAGGAGAACGAATGAGACGTGCTTTGGAAGAAACAATTTGTTACCGAGCCACCTTATTAGGAATAACAAGAGCATTTCTCAATACTCAGCTTCATATTTGAAGCGAGTTTTCAAGAAACTGCTCGGGTTTTAGCAAAAGCATCTCTACGGAGCCGTATCGATTGTTTGAAAGGTTTGAAAGGAAATGTTGTTTTGGGGGATATGTTACCCGGCGTGAACCAACAACAACATTATTTCATTGCTTTAAAAATTTTCGTCTATGATAAAGTTTGAGGAGTCAGATGTACATGACTAACTAAAAAGTAGTTTAATATTTATAATAGATGGACCATTTGTTTTAAGTACATTTACCAGCAGTGTCATTCGAAAATGACTCTAACTTATATTCGGAAAATAAAAAAATACTACTTAGTCAACTTATATAACTAAATATTTTATGACCAGTACGCATATGATGTTTAATAGTTACCTACTGGATGACCAATAGAATGTTCGATTTTCTTTAACCCCATTGCTTGATGGCTTTTGCCGGCCATCTTCCCTTTCCTCCGCCATGCAGTAAGCCTCCCCACCAGAGATATCACAAATGCTAAAACATTTTCTCCCTTTCGTCTACTCTTCTTTGAGGTGGCAACTGCCTGAACATTGGAAGCCGTCCGGAACGAAAATTCCGACGGATGAGATTTGACGGGCTTCTCCTGCCGTGATCCGCTCAACGACGGCAAAGCCATGACATGTCTATCGATCAAATGGCTCAGTGAAACTAGTTCGTATGCATCGTATAGAGGACTTCCGCAATCCCATCTTCTCTCCTCTGAATCTTCTTCTTCTTCTTTTCTTTCCGCGGAGACTTGCGGATTTCTTCTCATTTCGAATTTTGGAGATGGGATTGCTGTGGAGAGCTTTTTCTGTCGCTTATTTGGGAGTAATATGCTTGAGTGGGCCAAAAGAGATTATACGTTAAGCAAGTGATTTATTGGCTTGCACCTCTTTCGAATTTTTGTTTTTTGTTTTGTTTTTTTATTACTCTTTTTGACGAATCATTTTGGATACATCTTTTAGTTTTTTATCTTTAAACTTTTGGGTTTTTTTAATTAAAATAAAAAACAGATTTTCCATCAAAAAATAACAAAAAATATAATTTTTGTCGACATCGAAAGCGCAAAAGTAAAATATAGGGTGTCAAAGATCATTCGTCAAAACATAAAAAACTAAAACAAACAACAAAAGGTGAAGAGAATTATAATTCTCCATTACTACGTAGATTGGAGCAGCTGATAATGTTGTTGCTTTGTTACTTTTAGGTTACAGGTTCAAGCCGTGGAAACGGCCTCTTACACAAAATGTTCGCGATTCAGCTTCTCTCCAGACTCTGCGTAAACGCGAGAAACTAATGCAATGAGAACGTCTTTTTACATAGAAAATATGGTTTCAGTTTTGCTAAAAAAATACATAAAGCCTCAAGGTCAAAATGATCCAAAGAACATTGGAGGATTTACCAAAAACATATAAGTTCAAAAATTAATTATCTTTTCTCCTTAAGACCTCCATTGTCTTATGAATAATCTTTTTAATTGTCAACCAATCAAATTAAACCCCAAGAAACGTGATTCATGCCTTTTCATTTTACTAAAATTAATTATGAACTTATCACACAAGCACACATAGAGTGTAACGCTTCCGAATTGGGTTTTGACAACACTAATATATGTTATTATATGTTAGAGAAATGTGTTTTTATTTCCGATTGATTTAATGACACACTTTTATTTGATTTTGAAATATGATAGAATAAAATAAAATGACTCATTAAATTAGTTGTAATAGGATGAATTCTCCAAGACAATAAAATAATGTTGTTGTATATGTTAGGGAAATGATTTATTGGCTTGTACTCCTTTTTTTTTTTTTCCTTCTCTGGATATTCTGAAAACCTCCATGGTCAGATGAATAATTTATAATTGTAAACAAATCCAATGAGATAGTTCATGTGACGTGATTCAGGGATAGGATCCCCTCACCGCACCTCTCTCACCGCGTGCGTGACCGTACGACACGTGGCAAAAAGGGGGAGTGGTGAGGCTGGGTGAGGATAACCCTCATCCAGCCTCACCACCCCCTACTGCTGCCACGTGTCGCGTCCTGGACCGCGCGGTGACTCACCGCACGGTGAGGAGATATCATCCCCGTGATTCATGCCTTCGCGTTTTACTAAAATTCGTTATGAACTTATGACACGAACATAAATGGAGTGTGTAATCAATGTTTGATTGTAATTAAGTGTGAACTTCAAAGGGCTTCGAGCTGATTTTCACAAACAACAACAATATTATCATATTGCCTTAACGGATTGCGTCTATGACGCGGTATGGATATGTCGAATGTACTTAATGATTACAAAAATACAGATATTGTTTTCCGATGACCCATAATGACGAGTCAAGTTGTATCGATCAACTATTATTTAGCACAACCAATTTAGTGAATTATTTTGCTTTGATAAAAGTTAGTGTATTCTTTGATGTCAATCATAGTTTAAATTCATGTCTCTCTTTTTCGTATGTGTGGTCTAAGGAAATTAAAATAAAATTGTTAAATCCAAAATATTTTGTACATTAAGTACATCAAGTCATTCGATAATGGTAACTAAAAAAAAGTCAAACGATTTTTGTCAGTTGTGGAAAGTCTGATTTACTCCCTTTGTTATAGTTTTATAGTCTATTAAACTTTTTTAGATAGTCGCCAACTATCTTAAAATAAAACTATTAAATTATGTTTATTTTCAGTTTATCTTTCTAAATAAGAAATATAGACAATACATTAATAGTAAACAACTAATGCATTAAACAGTAAAATTAAAAATTAAAAGCAATTTTAATGACTATATAATGCGTCGAACAATTTTTTCTTATTAGTTAAAATTTACCTTAATAGAATATGAAACTGGGACGCATAAAAAATTATTCATCTATTGCAAACATATCGTTTAGTTATTTATATGTCTTACTGATAATTACATTTTAGTCTCTCATTTTTTAGGGGATCAACACAGTGTATGGGAGCCCCCCCTTTTTTTTTTTTTTACCTTACATCCTATGTTTTTTTTAACCAAAATTGAAACTTGATTTTTGGTCAAAGTTCACAGAAAATACCTTGTTTTTATCTACCTTTCGGCCCTTTTGATTTGAAGAACGATTTTCAGAACCCCTTCAATTTAAATCTTTTTTACTTTTACATTGTGTATTTTTGAACTAAAAAATATAATTTTCTTTAACTTTGATGTAAAATATAATTTCGATTTTAGTTTAACAAAACACAAGTGATCCAAAAGTCCAAAAAAATAGAAGAATCTGGATTGATTTGTCAAAAGAGTGAAAATGTAAGTATACCTTTTTTTTTTTTTGGGGGGGGGGGGATCATTCATGTTATGCACTTTCCTCACTACTGGTTGCATATTTCACAATATATTTTTATTCCTTTTGTCCATATTTTCGTATTCTCAACATTCATAACTAAAGAGCTCATTGACAAAACTCATGTAACATTTTTCTCAGAAAAAAAAACGCCTAACATGATTCTCGACATAGAAAAGTCCCAATAAATTCTTTTTTTGTTGGTTTTTAAAAAAGAGTATAGTGCTCCTTTTAATAAGAATCTGGCTACTATCTCCTGGATAGTTTACAACGCCCCTCATTTACCAAGGCTAGTCTATCGCAAAACAATATTTCTATTTGTCTAACTCCAGCAGCAAAACTAACGATAGCCGTAAACGATGGATACTAGACGCTGTGCGTATCGACTTATGTAGTGTTGTAGCTAACACGTTAAGTATTTCGTCTAGAGAGTACGTTCTCAAGAATGAAATTTAAAAGAATTGATAGGGTACACGCTAGAGTGTTCCTATAAAAAAAATGCATTAGATTTATTATGTTTCCGTTTGCTTGAGTTAGGTTCTCAGTAACAGGAAATCAAGCGTGTTTCTTACATTGGCAAAGAATTCTTGTCTATCATAAACTTGTTATAAAAGCTAAAACAAACGCTCAAGAAATAGAAATTTTATAGAACAGATCAAAAAAAAAAATAGCAAAGGAAAGAGGGATTAAAAAAACATGGAGGTGATGACAAAATCAACTTAGGGAAGTCCAATAGTAATGTCTAGATCTGTGGTCGGCATAAATTTAGACGTTTAAATATAAACTGCATACCTAAGCATAAATTTGGTACGTAGTCAAAATATAATACTGTATTATTTGTGCAAATCAAGAGCATCACAAGTGCAACAATTCTTAATGTCTTAAACATGATTGGGAGAGAATATTGAAGAAGAAGAAGACAGATCTGAATATGTTGATTCACTGTATTGGTCTAACGTAAGGTTTGTCTGTAACTGGATCTACATTACATTCATGTGCATACCACTTAAATTGTTGGTTGAACCCCAACCCAAAAGGACTCCATTGTCATAGCCCCAAGGAGCTGCGTGGTAAATCAGGAATCCAGCGACCTCCTAGATTTGGTGAGATCTTACACAGTTATCCACACAAGTTGTTCCTACAAACCAGACCTTTTGGCCTAATAGCAGATGAACATCCACACTGTGTACGTGCCTCCATACCACTTAAATTGAAAGATACAAAAATGAGGGGACGGGGGGATTTAATATTGAAGTTTATTTTTTTTTTTTTTGGATTCTTTCTTTTCTCCGAAACTATGAGTTTATATAAGTTTTGGTGGTATAGTTGTTTGGATTATTTCTTTTCTCCAAAATGAGTTTATATAAGCTTTGGTGGTGTAGTTATGGTCTATGCGAACCTACTGTCATTTTTGTATAGATGAAAATCTAAATTCGAATTTTGTTGAAATTTCGAACTTTGATCTACTATACCATTGTTTAGTCGCATTTTTTTTTACTAAAACAGCTCCACATCCTGAGGATATAATAGTAATTTTGTTAGCTAATTGCCGTAAAATAAACTAGCCAAGAAAGCTCCTTGAATTATAAAAAATTTCACAAAAGGGCAAAAAGGAAACTTCAAATCTAAGCTGACCAAAAAAGTTTTCCAACTAAAAAAGTTAATGTTGAGTGTAATGTGTTAAACAAAGAGCTGGAGACCTATATTAAGATTTCCATAAGGACACACTAATTAGGTTTGATTTTCACAAATCTGAAATGGATTCTTTCAAAAATAAGATTATGAGGTGATAACTAAAAGGGCGTTTCCGATCTACTATGCTTTCACGTGTAGACAAGGTCTAGGGAAGAGTCTGATCGTTTTGCGATCTGATGTCTGCACCTCACTCTACACTTTGTGCAAGAGGCTACTTACGCAGGTCGAATCCGTGACCTCAAGATTACAAAATAGCAACATTACCCATTCCTCCAAAGCCCGCCATTTTATAACTGATACCTTTTTATCATTTTCCTGGGAAATCTGCATGATTCATGAAACTTATATAGTGCGTTAATCTATCGTCAGAACCACTTAGTCTTTCTTAATCATATCTTCCATTCAATAATTAACGCTGAATTAAGGGTCCAAATTCGTAAGATAGTGACCGTTGCCTTTTAATCATCTCCAATAAAATGCGTTTAAATTGGATTTCGACATGTTCATGAACCTTTAGATTTCATGATTCACAACAGCTCGGTGGACCAGACTGCACTACTCATACTCATGTATGTCTCTAAGCATAGTGCTACAATCATATATTTTATTTTTTTTACTATATTAAGTTTATCTTAGTAATGACGTAAGCCGCATAATATAGTACAATTTCTTCCTAAAAATATTATCTTAATTTGAATGCGACATGTTCAAATTTTTTAATGTTTATACAAATTAAACTCACCATCTCCTTTTATTTCTATTTTTTCATATTTTTTTAATCAACAGCTATTTCCTTTAACATGGCATGATGACATTAGGATTTACGCCATGGGATACTAGGGCGAGAATTTGGTCTAAGATGTTGAGAATCCCACATTGGCTAATTTGAGAAAAAATACACGGCTTATATGAGGATGAGGTACCACCATCCATTGCCTTAAGGTTTTGAGCAGATATGAGCATCACCTCATGTAAGCCCAAGTTTCAACATGTTATCAGAGCAGGTTTAAAATGTGGACTCATCCCTTTCCTGGCCTATGGTTGGCCACTTAATGTTTCCCGTCACCTAAGTCCAGATGTTCATGTCTGGCTTGTGGTTTGTGATTGAGGGCGGTTGGCCTGACCTATGGTTGGCCACTTAATGTTTCCCCTCACCTAAGTCCATATATTCATGCCTGGCTTGTGGTTTGTGATTGAGGGCGCGTTGTAAGGCGCGTGTGTATGTCAAGCCACGTTGCCACGTGAGGGCGGGTGTTGAGAATCCCACATTGGCTAATTTGAGAAAAAATGCACGGTTTATATGAGGATGAGGTACCACCACCCATTGCCTTAAGGTTTTGAGTGGATATGAACATCACCTCATGTAAGCCCAAGTTTCAACACAAGAGGTCAAGAGTTTGATTCTAGGGACACGTATAATGTGTGTCTTCCACTGCTGCTAGGTCGAAGGTCTGGTTTGCAGGAGGCACCTTATGTGGGTCACTGCGTAAATCCTCACCCAACCTGGGAAGACGCTGAACTCCTGATTTGCATCCTCCACAATACTCCTTGGGACTGGAACAGTAAGAGACCCAAGGATGAGGAATTTCGCCTTTGCTCGAAAGATTTACGCCATGGATCCTTCTTCAATGTTTGTCAACGACAAAGTCAATGGCAGATACTACAATGAACTTTTTCCACATGTGAACGTTGCAGCATTCTTCCTCATTGGTTAGGATTTGGTTGGACCTCTCTTACTAAACATATAATGGAATTTCGCGATTTTTATCTGCTATAGTTTAAGATGTACAAGTTGTTAATTTAATAAAATGAAAGAGAAATAGAAGACCCTCTTGTTTTCAAGAAATGAATCCCTTTTTTTATTATAAATTGTACATCAACTTGTACACTTAATCTTTACGTATTGTAAGATTCTCGTACTTAGTCTTTACGTACATTAAAATAGTTTTGTCATACTAACATACAGTAAGATAGTCGTTATATACAGCATAAATCTCGCACTTAGTCCTTACATACAGTAAAATGGTCGTTATGGCCGTTTTAACATACAAAAAATGGTCGTTATACACCGTGTAAATCTTGACCCGACCTTTTATACTTCAACACACATGCATAGCATATGATATAATATAAAGTTGTTCTCAGCCGCAGTGAGTGTGATCATTCAACCAACGCCCTTAAAATATAAAGTAGCCGAGCAGCCCCTATTTCTCCCATAAGCACGAAATGAAACGTATAGTGATGGACATGCACTAATTTATTCTATTATACACTAAGAGAAACGTTGTTGAGAAAATTAACAATGATATTCCATCACAAGGGGAAATTAACATATTGTTCTTTTTTTTATCTAGTTCACTGATTAAAGTTGATGAAGTAGATTCAGTTTAACTATCTACGTATCTTTCAGTTGATGTAGAGCAACCGACTATACAACCTAGGGAGGAATGTTGAAATGTCACACCCTACGGTGAGCCATCAATGTGGTATCCCCGAAGAGAATAAGGCGGGCCTCTCTCTTGCCGAGCAGCCCCCATTTCTCCCATAAGCACGAAATGAGATGTATAGTGATGGACATGCACTAATTTGCACCACTATGAGGAAATGTTTCAGGATAAAAGTTTATGGAGACATAGGATTAAGGTTAGTGAAGTATAGACCATATATAGGGGCACATTAGAGTATATTTAGAGACATAGATAGGCGTAGACAATATATACGCTTTAGGTTGACTTTGCACCTGTTTGTTTATGTTGTCTTTGTTTTGCATTATATGTACATATACACGTTATGAGTATTTTATATCAACAATCTCCTCTTTGTATTCTCTGAATTCCCTCACTAACGCACAACACGTCATATCCTTATTATTGTGCCATTTATATAGGTACATATAGAACCGATGGTCTCATTGGAAGGCATAGAGGTATTGTTTGCGTGTCCAACCTAGCGATAGCTTTTGATGCCGTTGGGATATACTAGGTATGATTGATCATGATAATGATACACTAAGAGAAACGTTCTTGAGAAAATTAACAATGATGTTCCATCACAAGGGAAAGTTAACCTAAGTACAAGAAACAAGCATGTTGCCTCTTGTGTCAACTGTATGCAGTACTAAAATAACTCTTGACCACATTGCTGCAAAGAATTTGAAGCACGGTGCAGTTCGTAGGCGCGACGCAACGCGGGGTCTTGAACTGACTAACCGCGGCGCCGAGTCCTACGTAGTGATCTAGAATCTTCTGGAATGTTTTTGGCTTCACAACTCGGAGCTCGAGTTCTCCAATGGCTTTAGCTTTCCTGGAACCAACGTATCCGCCATCAAGAAAGGATCTGTCTAAGCAATTGCAGCACTCTTGCAGAACTTCATCACTTGTATCGCCGTTTATTTCCCAGAAGATGACGTAGTGGCCTGGTTCGGTGAAGGATTCAACGCGGCTGGTGAAATCGACTATTTCTAGCTTCTCCTCGGCTAAGATTTTGCCGGCGGCTTCAACTGCTAACTGTAAATCTTTCTCTGTGTTCTTGTCAATATTGACAGTCAGCAGAAGATTCCTCCGGCATATGAATTGGAGTTCTGGGGTGGAGTTGTGAAACCCATTCACCTTCACCACATCTCCTAGCCTATAACGATACAACCCTGAAACATTTTGCATATAAGCATCATATAAGATTTTGACATTCAACAGTAGATGAATGAATTACACAGCAGATCTATTGCAAAATTTCATTTTTAACAATCTAAGTGTTTGCACTCGATTAATCTTATGTTCAAAATCCAAATGTAGGTCATGTTTAACTGAAACGTTATTTAGTTAATCTTTTCTTTTCAAGCATTTATCTTTTGAAACTTCTTGTGAACTTGAGGGAAAACAGCCTCTTACACTTTGTGTGTATATCAGATCGTAAAGCGTTTCGACTCTTTTTCAGACCCTGCCGAGCAGTAGCAACAACAACACATACCCAATGTATCCCAACGTCAGCAAAAACTATCGATAGAGTCTGGGGAAGGTTTGCATACTCAACGTACTAAATGTGCTACGGTCTGGGGAAGTTTGCATACTCAACGTTGTACCGACATGAGTATAATAAGTATCAACAGGACTACTAAATAATAAAGAATATCATTTTCACTAGTGCCAGCTTGCAAACAAAAACTACCTTACAGAAGACACTCATTGACCATATGTCTTCATACAAGGACGAAAAAAACAGAGGGGCGCGGCGCAGATCCAGAGACCATAAATGTGGGAAAACAGAAAAACTTGGAGAAAAAGGCCAGACCCTACCGGCCCAGCCTAAAGGAGCATTATGTAGGATACAAATCAGGAGCCCATCGACCTCCCAGATTGGGTGAAAAACAGAAAAACTGAGTGAACATAGTAAACATGAAAATGAATGTAATGGCTATATCAAGTGAAAGGAGCAAAACATAAAATCCCAGGAACAATGGAATTTATTAGAGGCATTATTTATAATTGTTCCACCAAATTTATGCCATCTCATCTGTATATTTACAAATTAAGGCTAGACAAAAACTGAAAGACCTGCACTTATTACCAAAGAACCACAAGACAGAATGCAAGAGAGAAACAACACAAAGATTAAACAACCTCAAACACAAATAAGTTTGTTCTATACTGGCATCCCACACTGAAAAAGAACTGTTAGGTGACAATGGAAGATTTATATTTTTACCTGCAAAACTGGTGACAACAACTTCATACTCTTCCCCAATTTTGACTTCAGTTAAACCAACTGGCTTGGCATCCACAGAGGAATTCTTTTCATCAAGGCCATCAAGACTTTGTTTCAGGGGAATGAACTCAAAATACCCAATATTTGGGAGAACAGCATAGGTAACAAGTTCAGGTGGCAATTTTGGATTTACATTTGCACCAACCCATCCTTCTGAAGACCCATAATCTGCACTCACTAAAGGTAACTCTCCAGCATAGTGCCTCAACTTTTTCAGGTAAGGTTCCATGGAACCAGTCATTATCCCGTAAATGTATCGAGTATTGGGAAAAAGTGCTGGAATCAAGCCATACCAATTGCTTAATCCTTTACACTTGTTCAAGATTTTATCAGCCAATTCTGGGTTTGGTTTTAACAGCTTTGACATTGCTGCTCGTACAGATGGAACAGATATTCTTTCACTAAGGATTCCTTCTCTGATATCAGTACATAGTTCTTCCCAATCCTGTTCAAATGTTCGAAAAGCATGGACAATGCTGTGCGCAAATGTTGAAGATATAACTTGAATTTCATCCCAGAAAATGAGCCCAGACAAAAGATGGCAGTACAATGACTGGTGGAAGTCAGGGCCAAATATCACCTCGTCAGGACTGCAAGATGGGGTCTGCATGGCCTTCATAGTTTTCTTAAACAGAGGATTGCGATATACATTAGTGGTAGCAGTTCCTGCAGCCAAACCTCCTTTGGTTTTGAACTGTTTGCTGCTGTAAATGAATTGCAAACACTTTCCATCTCCAACAGGGAAGCAACTGCAGTTATAATTCGGCATCAGCGCAGCGACGCTTACATCTAACATCGTTTCCAAAGGTTCCAGAAGCAAATAGCCAAGTTCTATTACATATAAAGGCATAAATATGAAAGAAATAAATGCAAAACACTGAATGTTCCACAAGCAGCAATCGAAAGAGTGCCATATTAACGCATAGTTGCCAAGAAAAATTATAGGTATCCTTCGAAATGAGAAGAGGGCAGCAAGAAGAGTGCTATAATGGGAAAGCCAGGGAGATAAAGGAACATAAGATCTTACTCACAGTAGGGAGCTGAACCAAAATGCCTATGTGATTCACTGTAGAGCCACACTCCTGAGCCTTAGCATCGGAAACGGTACACCCGTCCTAGTCTGTTTAGAGAACCACAAGACATCACCGTTTCCGGTGCTAGAGCTCGAGAGCGGCGCTACATTCACACAGGAGTAAGATTATATAGTCAATGGCTTACCGGTTTCTATAGGAGAAAGATGTCTTAAATATTTGCGTGGTCGTCTCCATCAATTCGTCATTGAAAGGCACAAACTTCGGCATTCCCTTAGTGGTGCCAGAGCTGAAAGAGCAAGTACAATATGATAAGTTCATGAAGGAATAGATGGAATAAAACAAAATGAGTCACTAAATTGTATTCGCTCTTATATTGTGAGGTAGCAGTTGATCGACACAACTTGACCCAATTTTCATTACGGGTCATCATAAAACAACATCTCTCTGTGTAACACATAGGCATGATTGTGTTGATCCGACTCCCCTCTTTTAAGGGGATGGGGCAATGTTGTTGTTGAAGTACTATAAAGCATAGCAGTTCTATCGAGCCGAATTCAGTAGGAAAGTGAATTTACCTCAATGAGATGGTTGTAATTGGTTTTCCAGTAAGAATCTGAGAATTATTCCCATCACGACTATCAGCAATCCTCTTGATGTAACATTCCAAATCATCATGAATGACAAGTGGAACACAAGCCTTGAAACTCTCTGGATCAGTCCTCCCATCAAGACCCCATTGTTGCAAATACTCTGTTCTGCCATTTTCCTCCAGAATCTTCTTAAGGGTCTCTTCCTGAACTCTACCAGCATCTTTTGTCATTGCTTCAAATTCAGCTATCACATCTTCTGGATCAAATGTCCTTGGCATCTTCTCCAGCATCCCCATACGGCTCCCAACACCTGATAAAATAATTGAGCAACTAAAATGAGCAACACCGCTAACTACTAAATCTCAACTGCAATGAAAAGAGGACAAAGCAGTTGGGAACAATAATTAGAAAGCAATGTTTGAATTAAGAGGGAGAGAGAAGTGGGTTGAAAAACAAATGTGAAAAGAAAAAGTTCAAAGCAGCCTACAAACAAAATCTCCTGTAAGAACTGATTTTCTCTCCCAGTTTTGAGGATGGAAAGGTGTAATAATTATTGACACGAGTCAACAAATCATCAAAAAGCAAGAAAAGGGCTTACAAAGGGATAGAAGAAAGAACAGATTGAATATTCTTTCTCTTACTACCTAGAACATTAATTGGCTGTATTAGTACATGTTTTCAAAATGAAGAAAATTATGTTTTCACAATGAAGAAAACTGTTTTTCTCTCGTTCATTCATCTCAGCCAAAACGTTGTCTTTATAGTACAACGGGAGTCTAAATTAGGAACTACGGATATTATGAAAATCAATTAAAATCAATTAGAATCAATCAACATAAGTGCCTTATCACAACGGTAGTCTAAATTAGGAACTAGGGATATTATGAAAATCAATTAAAATCAATCAACATAAGTGCCTTATCACACACAAATCACTGTTGATCTTCTCTCCTTGTTTACAATATTTGCTGACAGTACAATTACAGAGTGAACCTGGGAGAATAAAGCACGAAATAGGGAAAAAACAGTTTTTTCGACACTTCGGCCACTCTCTCTCTCTCTAGTATTCATTAACCCTGTCCCCAAGACATATGTAAGTGGTTCTAGGTAGGATGTTTCGAAAACAACGTCAAGTTGAACCCCCTCCAGGCTGGCTGCATAGTGTAGGAGCACTATTGATCCGTAGAATGACCTGATAGCCTGACAGGCCAGCCCGTCAGTTGTTCCTTCGGTGACAATGGGCTCCTTGTGCTGTCGTTGTGCTATGGCAAACTTCTATTAGTGGGCACTGAAAACCTGATTTACATTCCTACACACTCTGTGAAACCGGAGTAGACAGTGACCTTACTGGTTGGGGTTCAACCTTTTTTTAATATTCATGAACCCTCCATGAAATGACTCAAATTCAAAAAAATATTGATACACAGACGTCTAGACGTCTAGAATATATGGAGAATAGTTTACAAATCTTAGGCCATTAATGTTTTAAGGAGGTAATGAGCACTTTCGATGCAAAGTATGAACCTTTAACCATAATTCTGGAAGCACAGTTCTGTTTTATCGAAGGCACGCTATCTTCATATGCCATAAAAGGATGGAAAACAAAGAAGAATCGGTGAGACTACACAAATTTGAGAATATTCTTTGACGAGATTATCATTTGAATAGATAAAAATATATGCAGAGCCATATATAGTGGAACGGTCCCATTAACCTGAATTGCGCTCTTCTATAAATATAAATTGGAAAATATGATTACCAGAGATTTTATGTCGGCTGAGTTTGTTTTTTCCACCGATCGAATTGCAGGCTAAGTTTGTTTTTTCCACCGATCGAATTGCCGGTTGTCATGGTTTTTTTCGAGGGACTTAGAGAGATGAAAATTCGATATTGTTTTTCTAGTATTGCTTCCCTTAAGTTTATAATTAGAAGAAAAAAAAAAAGCAAAAGCAAAAGAGTACTATGAACATTTGTATGTGTATCGTCACATTCATTAAATAGCTCATTTTCTTTTCAAAATCGAAGAAGGAAATCTGTAAAGAATAATAGAAGAGAGACATGGAAAGAACGAAATTATATCATTTGTCGGTTTGAATGGTAAGATTTTGACTAAAGTTGATTTTTCTTGAGTATAAAAAATGAAAACTTACAATTACATGACATTTGCGGTAAATAAATATTTTGTGAATATTTTCTACAAATTTTAGACTAAACTTGTAATAAATTTAATTTTATATATTTTGTGAAACAATTCGCAAACGTGTGATTGAAAATTATGATTAACTCAAATAAAAATATACCCAGTTCCCTCGTAATCTCAAAAATAAAGAATTTTCAACAAAACTGGAAAAAAAAAACGTACTAGTGGGCTCCGGCGATACTCCCGGCGAATAAGGTGACGTGGGAAAGAAGAGTGGGAACAGAGAGTGACGTCAGCAATTATTGTGTGTGAAAGTGCGTGAAAAGCCTTGACTACTGTCGGATTTACTGATTGTAATTATTGGAAAAAGGATTGAGCAATTAAAAAAAGAAAATGGACTGGAAATAATAAAGAAAAAGAGAAGGGGCATCACCAGTTTGAAGAGAAGCACGGCAGATTTCTTTTTCTCTTTGAGTAGAAGAGAGAGAGGTTGGAAGGATGAGAAATGGAGGGATTATAATGGAGATTCCGTGAGGTTTGGTTGATATATACAAGGGCTATATATAATGAAAAAAAAGGTTGTGTCTCTCATACCCAGTCTCAAAGGTAGTATAAGGATATAAATCAGGTATCCAACGGCCTGCTAACAGGAGCTTAGTCATTTACACACTAGTCTGCATAAGGAGCCTCCAAGTACTGCAGACAAGACTACATGCACTTGTTGGAAAGGAAATCTCTTGATTTTGACAAGAATTAAACATCTGATCTCCATTTCGAGAACTCATGCTCGGAACTAGTTGGGATGTCTTTGGAACCAAGGGCTATATATAATGGCTACATAGGTGCGAGGTTGAAGACGCCGTTCCTTTTGGCGCTTAATTTGGAAATTATCTTATAGGACAATACTTTCCCACGGCTGCTCGTGAAATTTTTATTAGCCAAGTTTATGACCATATATTCCAATCGGACCTTATCAGTCTGTCTCATGGTGTAATAAAAATGAAATTAGGTGTCCAATACCCACTATGACAAGATTAAAACTAGTCAGGCAGCCACACAAGGAGTACATTGCAATCATTAGAGCTCCAATAGTATGCGATTACCTGAAAAGATAGTTGAAAATCTTACTTAGGACAAGAATCGAACTCTCGCTAGTCTTTCAAGTCTCCATCACCAAAACCTTTGGACATGTCTGGGAACTTTTATTTGCTAAGTTGCTCGTTTCGTTTAAAGAATATTATCATAATTTTTATTCCGATTGTGTAAAAAATATTGTTTATTTTTAGAAGATAAAAATATATAATTAATCGAAGTTTTTCTATTTCTCTTTCAATTAGTATTATCATGATTAGTTTCTCCATAGCTTTGTCAAAATCTCTGTGCATATTTTTAGATTTATTTCTAAACCATCAATAAAAGTGGTTATTTAATAAAAATATTATACTTTTTTTCCTTTTCTCCATTACTAGTAATAGTCTTTTTTCCGTGAATAGATACGATGAACTGCCGGAGGTAATAAGATGGAAATGTATACAGTTCAAAAATATTTGACAACTAGATTTAGTCCAAAAAAATTCTAATGTGTTTATTTGGAAAATATTTTTGTCACTTATTATTCACCTTAGAAAAGACAATAAAAATATTTATTAACTTTTCCCACTGTATCATTCTTCACTATTACTTTTCAACATAATAAGATTAGTTTGTCAAATATTTTGTGCTATTTCAAACACTATATGAATGATAATCGCTTGTGTATTTTTGTTCTTCAATCGAATAAGTCAATCATGTTGGATTTAATTTAATAAACCCCTGAATAGGACGGTTTAATCGAATCAATGGACAAAGTAACAAAATGCGGAAAAGGTTGTTAATCTGAACACGTACACTGCAACTGCTCCGGCTGATGAAGAATCTGGCGTGATCCAAGGATTCACGACCTCCCACCAATTGTTGATATACCCCTTGAACGGAATCAACAATTCACTGCTTTACCCGATGGAGAGGCTAGACAGTGTGGACTTTATAGAAAACTTGGCACACCTTCCCTCTTTTCTGTATGCAGCCGTTTTTCACCTCTGATAATATGAGGAGGTGAAGCGTTCTTCATATAGAGGGGATGGAAGGATCTGATAGGTCTAAGGTTTTAAATTTAATCTTAAATTTAAAACTCAACCTTATCTTCCTATTAAATATTATCCAATATTTAATTATTGTGCCAATAATTATCTATTAGCCACACGTGGGTTGTCGCCCCTCGGGGACCAGATGTCGTAACTTTATGGTCGTTGCACTTTGAACCCATCCATCGCGGTCTCTGACCATATGACTGTCTACATATTCAGGGTTTCCATTTAGACCACACTATACATCCACGAGTATACCCGATGATCACTTAACATGTGGATGTTTTACGTAACAATTAATATTATTACGTGACATATGTGACATATAATATTATCATACATAACGTCCACCTTATGATTAATTCGTATAAACTTTATCAACGTGCTGCGCATCACACGTATCTCGAATTAATCCCAACAATCTCCCACTTGGACTATGTATGTATCTTAAAGATTATATGTCACCCTTTTGAGCTCATATACCGTATGTCCTTTAGTGTGTCTTTCCTTTTCCGATCCATCAGCAAATGTTAGCAAAAGACTTAAGCCGCACGTCCCCACATTTAATTAGTGACTAGTCCCTCTTAAATCATGATACTAACATTCTACTGAATGACATGGATACTGAAATGGATATGTAGTGTGGAATTAATATGCCAGGTGATCATACATATCTAATTCCAACTTGGCCCTCTTTAGCGAGATCAATAGAATTCAGAATGTATGTCGTAACTGCTTAATGTACATTACTTCTGCAGAAAAACTTTAATATAACCGGAATGTACATTATACTGTATGTCTGAAATAAACAACTTTATTGAACACACAAAAACCTTTACAGACTCCCACTAGGATAAAACATCCTCAACTGGACTAAGACCCATACGGCTAACATGCTTGTGAAACACTACTGGTTCCACGGCATTAGTCAAAGGGTCGGCCACCATAGAGTCTGTACTGATATGCTCAATACTGATCAGACCACTCAGAATTCTTTCTTTAACAGCCAGAGACTTCATCTCTATGTATTTTGCTTTAGATGAACTCTGGTTGTTATTTGAATATAGCACCGCAGCTTTACTGTCACAGTAAATCCTCATTGGAGATGAGATAGTCTCCAATACCTGCAGCCCTGTGACA
>AP025043.1:4474244-4585785 GCA_036186865.1 Eustoma russellianum
TAAAAGGAACTTTAAATAATAATAATAAAAATTATTATTATTATTTACTTTATCCAAAATAATAATAATAAAGCAAATAAATAAATAAAACTGAAAATAAAGGGGCTGGGGCGCGGGTCGGGTCGGGTCAGACATGCCCGGCCCAGTTTCTGATTTCCAGATTTTCCTTTTTTTTTGTTAAATACTGTAGTGGGCCGAAGCCCTTTCTGATCCTGGTCAGGGCCGGGTTAGGAGCCCGGCCCGAATCTGATTTACCTTTTTTTTTTATTGAATAGCCTTTGGGCCGATGCCCTGTTCTGAACCTGGACAGTGCCGGGTTAGGGCCAGGCCCGTCCGGCCCACTGAAATCTGAATTGCCCCTTTTTTTTAATTTATCTGGACTATTATGCCGAAGCCCAATATGAAATCGGGCCGGACTGGGTTATACCAGGATCCGCAGCCCAGACTGAAAGCTGCCAAGAGCAAAAATGGCCCTTGATTGCTGGAGCAGGAATCGAGCCCCTGCCCCCTTCCTCGCTGTACAAGGCAGTGGCCACTTGGCCAGTAGGCTTTTTGTTTAACGTCAAGGATGACTTATATTTATATTAAAAAAAATCAGATTCCAGAAAAACAAAAACCACCGTATTTTTCGCAAGAAGGTTTGAGCACGGGACCTTCAGCTTTCAGGAAGAAGTGCTGGCCACCAGACCAGCAAATCGTTTGTTTGAGAGTAGCGATAAAATTTATTTATTTCGAAAACAACGTTTTTTCTGCACCAAAACTTGTCCCCGAAAAAAAACGTTTTTTCGACCGAAAAATTTCCGTTTTTCAACAAGAACAGATTAACATAATGATTCGATTAGGCCTGCTCTGATACCACTTGTTGGATTTAATTTAATAAACCCCTGAATAGGACCGTTTAATCGAATCAATGGACAAAGTAACAAAATGCGGAAAAGGTTGTTAATCTGAACACGTACACTGCAACTGCTCCGGCTGATGAAGAATCTGGCGTGATCCAAGGATTCACGACCTCCCACCAATTGTTGATATACCCCTTGAACGGAATCAACAATTCACTGCTTTACCCGATGGAGAGGCTAGACAGTGTGGACTTTATAGAAAACTTGGCACACCTTCCCTCTTTTCTGTATGCAGCCGTTTTTCACCTCTGATAATATGAGGAGGTGAAGCGTTCTTCATATAGAGGGGATGGAAGGATCTGATAGGTCTAAGGTTTTAAATTTAATCTTAAATTTAAAACTCAACCTTATCTTCCTATTAAATATTATCCAATATTTAATTATTGTGCCAATAATTATCTATTAGCCACACGTGGGTTGTCGCCCCTCGGGGACCAGATGTCGTAACTTTATGGTCGTTGCACTTTGAACCCATCCATCGCGGTCTCTGACCATATGACTGTCTACATATTCAGGGTTCCATTTAGACCACACTATACATCCACGAGTATACCCGATGATCACTTAACATGTGGATGTTTTACGTAACAATTAATATTATTACGTGACATATGTGACATATAATATTATCATACATAACGTCCACCTTATGATTAATTCGTATAAACTTTATCAACGTGCTGCGCATCACACGTATCTCGAATTAATCCCAACAAATCATTCATGGCGTTCTCTAATTCACGTGTGAACAAAATTAAATAATAGTTGGAGAGGACAAAATAATATTAGTCAATAACAAAGGCATTAATTATAACTACATATCTCATGTCACACAAATTACAGACTCAATTGGTAAGCATATGTTTAGGACAATTCCAATTAAGGCTTGAATCATCTAACCCACCACCGCTTGCATATCTCTTCAGACATGTTTCGGGATCTAACCCGTCACCGTTTATTGTTGATTCTGAAATTGCAGGTATGATAAATGAATAAAAGCAATTTTTCCATAAAAAAATCATGTTTGATACATTAATTCAGTTTCATTCTCTTATTCATATTTCTATTTTTTGTTATCTAGAATTTTTCGTCCATATTCCATAAATTGCAAAAGAAAAGTAGTTATTTACTAATTTTCTCTCATTTTTTTTTTCATTTGGAGAAATACTTTCAATAGATTGAGATAAAAAGAAATTATAATAGGTGTTCATTTGAAAAAATACTCTCTTATTCTTTACCTTCTAAAAGCAAAGGGAAAAAATATTTATTAACTTTTTACATTAATCATTACTCTTCCTGTCTTAAAAATATTGTCATAGTGGTTCGGTCCGTGACAATCACTCTAGAGTGAGGTGAATAAATTGTTGCGCAATTTATAGAGTTTACTCTATTTAGTTCACACACACTCAAATGCTCTCCTAAATAAGAAAGAGGAAGATGACAAAAAATGAATTGAGACACACGATTTAAACTGGTTCGAATTTCTTCGATTCTACTCCGTCACCACCTTGTTTCCAAAGGGGATTTTCAACTGCAACTTTCTTATTACCTTCAACAAAAAGAACAAGTATAACAACAACACTTATACTAACAATTAGTGCAAGCAACAAACACGGCATCACCAATTTATTGAACAAACACTTTGTGTAACATCAACTACAATAACAACTTATCGCACAAATACTTTGTGCAACATCAACAACATCAGCTACAAACAAGAATCACTGTTTGTCTCTTTACGACTTCAACAAAGTTCTACTGAAAAACTTTCATCAAACGGGTTTCGGAAAATAAAATTACACTTTCTAATAAGTATATATCACAAGCAAAAGACCAAATATGTATAGTTACTTTTGTGTTAGACTTCTGCTCTCACAATACAATAATAAAACAAGCAACAAGAACTTAATAAACTTTAAGCACTTTTGCACATTTGTGAGCTTTTTACAATAATGGAGAATGAAGCTTGAAGAGAATGAAAGTGTGTAAGTGTAAACGCTTCATCTGAGCTTCTTCAATATTTAAAGGGTGTGAGCCACGTTTTTGCAGCCTTCATAAAGTGTGTCAATAGTCTTTAGCCACCCCATATCTTAGATTTGATGCTGCATAGCCACCCTAGAGAATTTTAGATATGTTTACTATAATCAAGAAAGCATCATAAATGTTGGGAAAAAGTTCACAATCTACTTGTGTAAGATTGGAGAGAGAAAGCAATTTAAATCTTTCTTGGATTTGTTTGCAATGACTATAAAAATGTGAATTCATGATGACATCGATTGATCTATGTAAGGATATAATGTATATTTTTGATTAATCAAATGTATAGGATATATGTGGATCTATGTAACTTGCTTTATATGTAGGTAAATCTTATCTGATATAATTTTGTTATGTTGTCAGTTGTGCTGAACAACATAAAATTTTTACCGTTTAATATCGCAATCCTACTCAGAGGTAAAGGAAAAAAACGTCATATTTTCTTCCTTCAACCACATTCAATGCATGATTAATTCATTGGCCGCAAACTAGGGACGGTTTAGTCATGATTTTCCTATTTCTTTGGAGAGTTCATACGGAAATAAATGTACGTTTCGTTCAATAGACGAAGCTGAAATTATATGGATGGAAACAAATTCGGTAGGAATTTAAATCTAAAGTCGTATAGTTGGTATTTATGTTTTTCTTTTATGATTTTATTATACGTATAGATTTTAGGTTGTTTATATATATTCGTAATGTGTATTAAATTCTAGATACCAATATGCATGTCATTTTTTTCCTTCTTTTAAACGAGCCATTTTTATTGCGCTAAGCAGCAACAACAACAAGATTACTCATTGCCTTAGAGTCTCTAGCCTATGTCAGTGTATGGGAGATCGGATGTACGCAACCATATCCATTGCAACATTACTCATTGCCTTAGAGTCTCCCGCCTATGTCGGTGTATGAAAGGTCGGATGTACGCAACCATATCGATGTGTTAGAAACATACCGAGATCGATTTTCAATAACCTACATAGAAAATTGCGTCAAAATGTTGACGCAAACTGTTGAACCATGACGAGTCTGAGAGTACACCTGCTGGTAGGTTAGACCCCAAACTGTTGAACAAGAAATATATGTCTAAATATGTCACTTGTGTGACAATGTGACTATTATCTTGAAGATATCTGGTGAGTATGAAAACTTAGATACACTGAATATTGAAAAAAATAGATACAGTGTTGTGCTTTTCATATTGGACTTTTATTTCCATTTTGAATGGAACATACTATTCTTTTAACTTTGGAATATGATAAAATAAAACAAAATGTCTCAACAAATTGGATGTGCTTCGAAGTAGCAGTCGATTGACACAGTTTGATGCAATTTTCATTGATCATCAGAAAATATCTCTGTGTATTTCTGACACATCGGTATAGTTTCGTGCATCCGACTATCATATCTCGTCATAGATGGAAGCCCTAATACAATGTTGTAATGTTGTTGTACTTTTCATATTAGACTTTTATGATAGTTTGTATTTTCTGAGATTGTAGTGAAGTTGACAATGTTTTTCGTTCGTGGACTATCAAAGTGTATAAATTTGACGTGCCTCACCTCAACTACTATTTTTTATGGGGATGGGATCTCCTCACTTTAAATCCTCTCATCCTACTTATGACCACGCGACATGTGGTAGTAGGGTGGGGTGGTGAAGCTAGATGCCGGTGACCCTCATCTAGTCTCATCATTCCTTCTTGTTGACACGTGTCGTGCAGTGACACGTGAAGTGAGAAAAAATGGATGAGGAGATCCTATCTTTTTTATGTTATCCCTCTTTTCAATTGTTTTCTTCCTTTTTTCTTTTCATTTTCAGTTGTTGTCATTAATGATAATGATCAGGCTCTGTTTCAGGACATTTTGAATACAAAATAATTTCTGCATGCATTTCTTATTATTAATTAAGAAAATTGACAGGTTAAAAAGTCTGCAACATATCAACTTTCAAGTTTATATCCTATATACAATTAAGACAGCTATTGTTTTGCCTCCAGAACATAGATTAATTGATACTCAGATTAGGATTTGTTCCAATAGACCAAGAGTTCGAATCCAAGGACATGCATAATTTGGGTGTTCTATTGCTATTAAGCCGAAGGCCTGGTTTACGGGGGTACACCTTGTGTGAGTCACTATGTAAGTCACCATCCAACCTAGAAAGCAGCTTGTCTCCTGATTGTATCCTCCACAATGCTCATTGCGACTGGGGCAGTGAGGACCCTCAAGACCAGAGAATCACCTTTCGCTCCAAGACAACTATTGTTTTGACATTTGACTTATGAATATAATAATAGAAAATTGGTATTAGGTTGACTTTCCACTTGGTGGTGTATGTTTTACCGTTGTTTTACATTACATGTACATATATACGTGATGTGTATTTTAATATCGAAAGGCCTTTATTTGTATTTCTGAATTTACTCACTAACACACTAGCACAACATATCTCTATTATCATATCATTTATGCAGGTAGAGCCGGGGGTCTCACTGGAAGCAGACTCTCTATCCTTTGGGATAGAGGTATTGTCTGGCTACCACTTACCCTCCCCAGACCCTAACGGTAGCTTTTGCTGTCGTTGATTATACTGGGTCCGGATGATGATGATGATTCTTCATTTGATCAAAGTACTTGTTTCAAGTATCATATAGTACTCTACAAATCTTGCACGCTGTACAGTAAATACTACTAGTTTTTGTATTAGCTGTTGCACGAACTTATATAAAAAATATTATTCTAGGTTCCTTAAGTCGTTAGTAGCAGAAATCTCTAGGAATTTCATTAAACGAAATTAATTGCATCGTATATAGTGGTAGGAGTCCTCTTTCATGGAATCCCCTACCAATTCCTCGTCTTCAATACCGTGTCCAACGCCAAAACAATATTGATTTACTAAAAAGTCACAGACAAACACCGTATTAATAAAATAGGATAGAGTGTTCTAATGACATAGGTCAGTTGGTATTAGGTTGAGATATTATAACTAGAAAGATGTAAGTTTGATTTAAGACACCTGCAGCGTGGATACAATATTGCTATCTGTATCAAATAATGGTTTAGGTCATGATATAAGGTCCAAATGAATCAAAAAGTTGCTTGCTTAGTTTGTAATGAGCATATTGTGTGTGTTGTCTAGTAAAAAGCCTTATCAATCTAAGAATCTACTGAGTTTTTAATTTACATCATTCACGAATCTTCTTAGGTCTTGAGTCAAAATATGATTTATTTTTTCCAACTAGAATAAACTAGGACAGATTTTGTGTCTTTATTAGAGCAACACAGGTTTGGCGTTGGACACGGTGTCTTGACATAAACGATGTTGTTTTGTTATTTCAAAACTTACACAAAGACAATAGCATTTTAATCTTTTGAAATTAAAAACCAACTTTTTTTAACATGTATCGTTGGCGGTTTAACACATGCTTACTATAAATTGTTGATAAATAACCATGCTTGTTTGATATGTTAAGTTTCATCCTTGTCCTATTATAGACTAAGGGGCGTTATAATCTACCCTTTATTAATCCAAAATCCTCGTTAAGCTCAATTTAATATCCTAAAAATGGTAAAACTTCAAAGATGTGATTCCATCATCTTTAATTACTTTTATTTAATTAAAGTAATATCCTAAAAATCCTCGTTAAGCTCAATTTAATTACTTTTATTTTTTATTCATAGTGGTATTTGTCGCTCCAGGTTTCCAGAGCACTTTGGTTAAGTATCCACTAAATTCGAAGAGGATTGATGCAAAAATTTTGTGATACGTCTTTCTTTCTTTAGTTGCTAGTTTCTTATTAAGTACGTTCCATGCTTCTAACTTCATCTTCGGAGATAATAAGTCTATCATTTCTTTTGCTGTTTAACGAAATTCCAAGATGAGCTTTTCAGTCATAATTTAGCAAATTATATTATCATATTAATTGTATCTAGAAAACGGTTATTTACTTATCTACTCTTTGTTACAAATTTTATTATTTAAGTGACGAAATTGCCCTCTTGAATTGCCGGGATCCTTTTTAAGATCACTTAAAAAGTCGTGACGGCTTTCTTCATATCTGCTCAAACAGGGAGAGTTGGAGGTTTCAGAGGATGGTTGTCCCTTTCCGTTTTGGGTTTTGCGGATGATTCCTCCTTCGAACAAAGAAAAGAAAAGATTGCGTTTTCAGGACATAGCTCAACTGGTTCCAGGCAGGAGTTCTCGAAAAAGAGGTCAGAGGTTCAATTCTTGTCAATGGCAAGAGAGCCCCTAGTACATAGTGTGGGAGCTTCCATAGTGTGCGAGCTTCCTTGGTCTGTAGGCTTGTCTGCAGTGATAGGGTCTCCTTATGCAGACTACTGTGTAAATGACCAAGCTCCTGCTAGCGAGTCGTTCGGTACTTAATTTACCTTCTTACATTTTGGGACTAGATGTAGCAGGAACCATACTGCTTGGGTTCAACCTGTAAGAAAAGAAAAGATTGCTCCTCAACACATCTGGGAAATTCCGGCAACTCTGCAACTAGGAAAATGGTATTAGGAAATAGGATAGAAAAAGGCTATGGCACAGGCAGATCGTGTCGGTCGAAGAGGGATTTGGCCCCTAACGGCCCTGCCGAAGGTAGCTACCAACGTGTCAGGTAACTTCAGATTGGGTTCTCTGCCAGTGTCCATTTTAGGGATGAACAATGGTCTGGTTCCGGTTCTGCAGTTCTAGAATAGTTGGAACCGGAAATCGTTTAGCATAACATTTTCGGAACCGAACTGGAACTGCGAACTTACGGAACTGTGAAACCGTTTAATATGGTTCGGTTCCGACTCAGAACTGGAACTAGAATAGATTATTATTTAAATTATTAATTATTATTTATATAAAAATATTATTAATTATTATTTATATAAAAAAGTTTTAATTATTTTTACGGGAGAGTTTTAAACTATTATTTATTATTTATATAAAAAATATTAACTATTATTTACTCTAGTAGGTTTTTAAACTTTTAATTAGTTTTTTTAAAGAACTATTAATTATTATTTATATAAAAAGTAAAATTATTATTTATATGTTTCGGTTCTAGCGGTTTATGGAAATTAGGAACCAAACTGGAACCGTGAACCATAAATCCGGTTCAGCAACCGAACCGTTAAAGTTATACAGTTCCAGTTCGGTTTAAAACTCATATTTTCGGTTCGGCTTTGGTCTGGTTTTATAGTTCTAGTTTTTTTGCTCATCTCTAGTCCATCTATCCTATGGGTCTTAAGGATGAAGGTATTCAGAATATTGTGAAACATTGGCCATATTGAGATAAAATACATGTTTATATGAGGATGAGGTACTACCACCCATTACCTTAAGGTTTTGAGTGGTTATGCGTCTCATCTTATGTAAGCCCAAAGTTTTAACATGATATCAGAGCGGGTTTAAAATGTTGATACATACTTTGCCTGCTCATGGTTGACCATTTATTGTGTCTCCTCACCAAGTCCAGATGTTTATGTCTGGCCTTAAGTTTGTGGTTGAAATCAGGTTCTAAGGCGCGTGTATATATCAAACTACGTTACCACGTGAAGGCAGTTATTGAGAATATTGTTCCACGTTGCCATCATTTATGATGGGTTCTAAAACGAGTATGTATGTCAAGTCACGTTGACACGTAAGGGCGGGCATTGATAATATTGTCCTATATTGTCATTATGAGATGAAATGCGTTGGTTATATGAGGATGAAATACCACCAACTATTCTCTTAAGGTTTTGAGTAGATATTGTAGCGCCCCGACCCGGACAGCGGAATCCGAATCGGTACACCCGTCGTAGCTTACTGAGAAGACTACAAGACGTCTCATCTCTCGTTTACACATCATCAATGACGTAAGAGAAATAAGTGCGGAAACATATCTCATAAATCTAAATCATCAAAGCAATACGTCAAAGACAACATGAATACCCAAATGTATATGGTCGCAGCCATCTAACCTCCAATGAAATAAAACCAGAATTAACAGAAACTATCTAGTCAAATCTCTCCATAAGACTTATGCATCCCATTCTGCCCACTCGCCGTCATCCTCAATGAAAATCATATCATAACTGGGTTCATCTGCAAAATCAAAGGCAGTACCCTTAGCGAAAAACGCTAGCAAGTAACCCGCTTATAAGACATACGGGATCATCACATGGCAAGACATGAGTAGTAGATAAACTGAGGGAATTGAGGGGCACATGTCTTGTAAACTTCCAAATATAAATTTGAATACACAGTAAAGCAAGTACGACAATTTGCTCACATTTAACAATTCATAGGCAATCAGGTACCACACCCGTTCATACCACACTGACTCTCGTGATGCATGTCAAGATATGCACTACACTACACATTCTCTTATGCATGAACACTTTCTCTTTTAAAACAGTGCAATGCATGACATAATGCCCGGTCACTTCATATAACTTTATACCCTGTAACGCGCCCCGACTTATATTTCCATCCCGGTTTACGTTACAGCCAACTTTATACCCTGTAATGCACCTCGGCTTATATTTCCATCCCGAGTAGCATTACAGACAACTTTATACCCTGTAACGCGCCCCGGCTTATATTTCCATCCCGGTTTACGTTACAGTCTTTTGTGCCCTACAATGCGCCCCGACTTAAATTTCCATCCCGGTTTACATTGCAGGTCACCTTCGCAAATCTGTGCCGAAGCACCTTTCTTTACAAATCAATATGCAAATGCACGTGCCATGATGCAAGACTCCTCATTTCATTCTCATTTCTCATTCTCGTATGCAATTCACATTCATATAAGTCATTCATGTACACATGCGCAAGTACAAACACACACGAGCTTCACTAACTTACACGTCATCACTTAGGCTTCGACTATCGCGTCAACACTTAGTCATGATCCCAAGATCCATAGCCTAAGGCAAATATCCCTAGCCATTCCTCGTTGAACTCTCAAACACCTCGTACCTTCATCTCCTAACCCGCCTAAGTCAATCCCGTTGACACTCGATTCGAGAACCCATCGAAGTCACCGACATTGGCTCACCATCCTAGGTCATGTTCCCAAGACTTATGCCACCCTTAATCAGGTCTTAAGAAGTCTCTAAAGTCACCCAAAGGTTCCCCGAACGTCCCCCTTTCTTTCTCTATTTTCCACAAAATTTCTGGACTTCATCCCCTATACATCGATCGATCGATGTCCAACTGGGGACATCGATCTCTCACTTCGATCGATCGATGTCCTTCTGAGGACATCGATCTCTCAGGCTCAACCCACATCGATCGATTGATGTCCGTCTGGGGACATCGATCGCTCCAACCTCTTGCACATCGATCGATCGATGTCCTGCTGAGGACATCGATCTCTCCTCAACCCTTACATCGATCGATCGATGTCCTTCTGAGGACATCGATCTCTGACATCGATCGATCGATGTCTGCGTAACCCCCAACTTTTCTCTGCGTTTTCTGCAACCACTGCAGAACCAAAAACACCACACATGTCCAACGTTAATCCACTCAATCAAATCCTAACCCCCGCTATCATTCATGCTTAATCTATAGATTCAGACACTTATACGCATACATACACGATTCAACCCTACCACGCAATCATCCAACTCCTTTAAACCCTCAAAGGTCTCATCTTTTCTCAATCCCACGCAACCACGCAAGCACATCAAGAAGGGATACCGGGGTGGGGATTTGCATGATTTCCCATAATCAACAACAACAACAATTACTTTTCCATATACATTGGCCAAATCTCGAAAACAAATCACATAGATCGTATGCAAATAATCAAAGAACGAATCTACTGCACGGTGATCCAATTTGATAACAAAATAGGCCGATTTTCTTTCGCAAATCGTAAGAACTTATAACCAGATTACTTGCCTTTGATTACTCGAAGACGAAACAAAGATCAAATGAAGATTGGATGGCTTTGTGAGGAAATTCTTCTCCTAGGGTTGAAGGACCTCCCAAGTCGCATAGGGTGATGAGGAAGCGTCGGTTTTCTCTGCGTAAGAGAGAAAACTGACGTCTGTCAGTTTTTTATATGGGATGGGGGAAAGTTTGGTGTTTCTAAATTATAACTATTATCTATTTATCTTAAAGGATAAACTTTAATTATTTAATTCTAAATTAAATATATTTAAATTCTATTATTAATTCCTTCATTAATTTCTATTTAATCCTCTCATTAATGTCTAATTAATTCCCGTTGACCGTCATTAATTTCCGTGAAACCCTTCTTTGTCTTTTAACTACTCCACGGAGGGTGCGGGGCATAACATCCCACCCCCCTTACAAAAAGTTTCGTCCTCGAAACTGACGTACCTTATTGGAAGAGACGTGGATACAGCTCTTTCATTTGCTCTTCAAGCTCCCACGTGGCTTCACGCTCCGTATGGTTACTCCATTGAACTTTGACATACGGAATGACGCGACGTCGTAGGACTTGATCTTTTCTATCCACAATCCTTATTGGCTGCTCTTCATAAGTGACGTTTTCTTTCACATCTAAGGGTTGAGCTTCAAGGACATGGCTCGGGTCTGGTACGTATTTCCGTAGTTGGGATACATGAAATACGTTGTGGACTTGTGACAAATGCGGAGGTAAGGCGAGTCTGTATGCTCTTTCGCCAACTTTACCAAGAACCTTGTAAGGGCCAATATATCTAGGGCTTAACTTGCCCTTCATTCCGAATCTTGCAACTCCCTTAGTTGGCGAAACTCGTAGGTAAACCTTATCGCCCTCCTCAAACTCCAACGGTCGTCTCTTGGTGTCAGCCCAACTTTTACTACGATCTTGAGCCACTTTGAGTTTCTCCCTTATCAACTTGACCTTTTCCACTGTCTGCTCAACCAATTCGGGTGCAGTGATCATCCTTTCTCCGACTTCGTCCCAACAAACCGGGGACCTGCACTTACGCCCATATAACGCTTCAAATGGCGCCATACCAATTGCGCTGTGATAGCTGTTATTATATGAAAACTCCATTAGTTTCAACATGCTATCCCAGTTTCCTTTAAAGTCCAACGCGCATGCTATCAACATGTCCTCCAATGTTTGGATGGTCCTCTCGGATTGTCCATCCGTTTGCGGGTGGTATGCTGTGCTCATCCTCAACTCTGTACCCATAGCTTTCTGGAATGCCCTCCAGAACTTAGAGGTGAACTTGGGGTCACGGTCCGATACGATGCTGACTGGGACTCCATGTAGACTTACAATGTTATCCACATATATATTGGATAACCTCTCATACGAAGTACCATGTGGCATGGCTATAAAGTGAGCCGTCTTCGTTAATCGGTCCACAATTACCCAAATCATCTCGTTTCCATTGCGGGTCTTGGGTAGTCCCATTACGAAATCCATCGTCACGTGCTCCCACTTCCATTCCGGAATCTCCAGTGGCTTCATCAAACCACCAGGTCGTTGATGTTCCGCTTTGACTTGTTGGCATATCAAACATCTCTCAACATATGCCGCTATTGACCTTTTCATCCTTATCCACCAATAGTTTCTTTTGAGGTCCTTATACATCTTAGTACTTCCGGGGTGGATGGACATTCTTGAGTTATGCGCTTCTCGGAGCAATTCTGTTCGGAGCTCGTCTTTACTTGGCACGCATAACCGATTCTGGAACCATAGACTCCCATCTTCTCGCATCTGAAAATCCTTTACCGGTCCCGTGGATAATTTGTCGCGGATCTCTTTCAGTGTCGGGTCCTCATACTGTGCCTCTTTGATTCGGTCTACCAAGTCTGGGCTGATAGACAAAGCTGTGAGGACATTTGCCACTGAATCCACCAATTCCAGGTCAAACTCTTCAATCTCTCTTTCCAATGGAGACTGTCTTGCGTGGCTAGACTTTCTGCTTAATGCGTCCGCCACTCTGTTGGCTTTGCCCGGATGGTAGTTGATGGTCAAGTCATAGTCCTTGAGTAACTCTAACCATCTCCTTTGCCTCATATTCAATTCCTTCTGTGAGAATAGGTATTTCAAACTCTTATGATCCGTGAACACGGCACATTTCTCCCCATATAGGTAGTGTCTCCAGATCATAAGAGCGAATACCACAGCTGCGAGCTCCAAGTCATGCGTCGGATAGTTCTGCTCATATGGTTTCAGTTGTCTTGACACGTACGATATGACTCGTTCGTTTTGCATCAAGACACAACCTATAAACAGAGGGTTAGTTTAGGACTTGCATAAGTATATACAATGCATTAATTGTAATGGTGTACATACCTAGTCCTTTCTTGGACGCGTCACTATAGATCACGAAGCCGTCGGTACCGGAAGGTTGTGCCAACACCGGAGCTGTGGTCAATCTCTTCTTGAGCTCTGTAAAGCTCTGCTCGCATTCAGCAGTCCATTCGAATTTAGTCTTCTTCTGAGTAAGTCGACTCAATGGTACTGCTATCGTTGAGAATCCCTCAACAAACTTCCTATAATAGCCTGCCAAGCCTAGGAAGCTTCTGACTTCGGTCACATTTGTGGGTCTTGGCCATTCAGTGATTGCTTCTATCTTCTTGGGATCCACAGAGATCCCATCTTCGGAAATCACGTGACCAAGGAAGGCTACACTTCTTAGCCAAAATTCACACTTGCTGAATTTGGCATAGAGCCTTTGTTGCCTCAGAATTTGCAACACCACCCTTAAATGTTCAGCATGAGCGTGTTCGTCGGGGGAATAGACCAAGATGTCATCGATGAACACTACTACAAATTGGTCTAACTGTTCTCGGAATACAGTGTTCATCAAATCCATGAAGGCTGCTGGGGCATTAGTTAGTCCAAAAGGCATCACTAAGAATTCATAATGCCCGTATCGAGTCCGAAAAGCCGTTTTAGGTACGTCTCCGGCTTTCACAAGCAACTGATGGTATCCTTGACGGAGGTCAATCTTTGAAAACCATCTAGCTCCCTTTAGCTGATCAAATAGATCCTCGATCCTTGGTAGAGGATATTTATTCTTAATGGTGATCTTGTTCAACTCCCGATAGTCGATGCATAACCTCATGCTGCCATCCTTCTTCTTTACGAATAGAACCGGAGCTCCCCAAGGTGATACACTAGGGCGAATTAACTTCTTGTCCAGCAACTCCTGAAGTTGCCCCTTTAGCTCCTTAAGTTCAGCTGGAGCCATTCTATAAGATGCCTTAGATATAGGCTCTGCTCCGGGTATCAAGTTGATCTCAAACTCCACTTCTCTTGATGGCGGTACTCCCGGTAAGTCATCCGGAAATACGTCCTTAAATTCATTGATTACCGGAATCTGATCCATAGAGGTAACCTCCTGCTTCGCATCTAGAGCATATACCATAAACCCCTCTGCTCCTTTCTGTAAAGCCTTAAAGGCCTTAATCGCCGTCATGTATATTTTCCTTGGAGGTTTGGTTATCTTGGTATTCCCTTGCACAGTGACGTCGTTCATTTCCAGGTCATTGAGAGTCACTTTCTTGAGTTTACAGTCGATATTGGCATGATTCTTGGTCAACCAATCCATGCCCAATATTATGTCAAAGTCCTTCATCGGAATGGGAACTAAGGTCACTGAGAAGAGCTTCCCACCTAATTCCAAATCACAGTCTTTGTACTGATGGTGAGAAATCAGTACTTGTTCTCCTGCTGCATGTACCCTAAATGGGTTCTCAAGCCATTCGTGTAGACAGTCGAGTCCTTTGGCGAATCGCTTAGAAATGAAAGAGTGGCTAGCGCCACTATCAAATAACACGTTTGCAGGCACGTTGTTAACTAAGATCACACCTAACATGAAAGTGCAGCACATAAAGGTCTCATATAAAGCATATTTAATCATCAACTTAAAAGACTAAAATTCAACTTAGGCTACTATTATTAAACTTAAGTTGTATCTGTCACGACGTTGGCATCCTCCTGTACCTCAGCGTCCGTCATCGCATGGACTCTCGCATTGGGCCTGCCTCTCTGCTGTGGCCCCGGCCCGGCTGCTGCCTGAGGTTTAGTATTCCATTCAGGGCAATCTTTAATTCTATGACCCGTCTTCCCACATTTGAAGCACGCTCCACTTACCTTCCAGCATTCGCCCACGTGTCTTTTATGGCAGTGTGGGCATTCTGCAGGTGCTTGCCAATCAGGTTGGTTTAGTTGCGGTGCCCTTTGCACTGGCCCCGCTTGCACTTTCCTAGGGATTTTGACCCAACATCCGGGTCTACTTCCGCTTGATTCTACTCTCGGCCTCTTGC
Source organism: Eustoma russellianum (assembly GCA_036186865.1). Lineage (NCBI taxonomy): Eukaryota > Viridiplantae > Streptophyta > Magnoliopsida > Gentianales > Gentianaceae > Eustoma > Eustoma russellianum. Next base: position 4,489,413 of record AP025043.1, read on the forward strand.
TCGTCTCCTCTCGGGCCTCTCTCGGCTGTGACCTACGCATGTCACTCTCCACTCGGTAACATGCGTCCAGCATCTCCTCAAAAGTCTTCAAGCTCGACCCCGCTATTGCAGTCCGTATGCGGGGATTCAACCCTTCTTCGAATTTCAGTATTTTCATTCTGTTGTTTTCTAAAACCAAGGGTGTGAACTTGCCCAAGGCGTGGAACCTGTCCGCATAGTCAGAAATAGTCATCCTCCCTTGTTCAAATCTGTCAAACTGCCTCATCTTCTCCAAAACGGCAGTCTCAGGCACGTAGTAGTCTTTGTAGGCCTTCACAAACTGACTCCACTGGATGGGAGGAGTCATCTTGGGCAGAATGCCGTTCCACCATGCATTCGCTCTGCCAGTCAGAAAAGGCGTGGCCACATCCACCTTGTGTTCTTCAGGCACTTGCACTAGCCTGAAGCATTTCTCTACTTCGTCCAGCCAAAACCCAGCCACCTCTGGGTCAGTTGTCCCTTCAAAGTTTGGGGCATGCATCTTTCGCATTTCCCCAATATAGTACCTTATGCCATGCTGTGGCGGCGGGGGAGGAGGTTGCTGTGGCTGTTGCTGCTGCTGAGCAACCCCTTGCGCTATCACTGTGATAGCGTCTATCAATGCTTGTGGGACTAGGACTGGTGGTGGTGGTGGAGGGTTATTGTTCCCGTTGCCACCGTTTCCTTGGTTGTCACGTCTAGGAGGCATTTTCTGCAAGATCACATTTATTAGTATCTAGCAGTTCCAAAATAAGTACTTGGGGTCCATAATGTGATACAAGGCGGAATTCATGAACTAAAATAAATAGCATTTATTGCTTACACTTAATCGCGCTCGTACACACACCCATCCCAATCAAACTTAAATCTAAGATTGCGTACTTAGACTAATAGATCAACTTAAGGTAAAGATCATAACTTAGGACTCTACATGTCATAACCTAGGTCTCCGAGGTAGATCTGAAGCCTAGGCTCTGATACCACCTGTAGCGCCCCGACCCGGACAGCGGAATCCGAATCGGTACACCCGTCGTAGCTTACTGAGAAGACTACAAGACGTCTCATCTCTCGTTTACACATCATCAATGACGTAAGAGAAATAAGTGCGGAAACATATCTCATAAATCTAAATCATCAAAGCAATACGTCAAAGACAACATGAATACCCAAATGTATATGGTCGCAGCCATCTAACCTCCAATGAAATAAAACCAGAATTAACAGAAACTATCTAGTCAAATCTCTCCATAAGACTTATGCATCCCATTCTGCCCACTCGCCGTCATCCTCAATGAAAATCATATCATAACTGGGTTCATCTGCAAAATCAAAGGCAGTACCCTTAGCGAAAAACGCTAGCAAGTAACCCGCTTATAAGACATACGGGATCATCACATGGCAAGACATGAGTAGTAGATAAACTGAGGGAATTGAGGGGCACATGTCTTGTAAACTTCCAAATATAAATTTGAATACACAGTAAAGCAAGTACGACAATTTGCTCACATTTAACAATTCATAGGCAATCAGGTACCACACCCGTTCATACCACACTGACTCTCGTGATGCATGTCAAGATATGCACTACACTACACATTCCCTTATGCATGAACACTTTCTCTTTTAAAACAGTGCAATGCATGACATAATGCCCGGTCACTTCATATAACTTTATACCCTGTAACGCGCCCCGGCTTATATTTCCATCCCGGTTTACGTTACAGCCAACTTTATACCCTGTAATGCACCTCGGCTTATATTTCCATCCCGAGTAGTATTACAGACAACTTTATACCCTGTAACGCGCCCCGGCTTATATTTCCATCCCGGTTTACGTTACAGTCTTTTGTGCCCTACAATGCGCCCCGGCTTAAATTTCCATCCCGGTTTACATTGCAGGTCACCTTCGCAAATCTGTGCCGAAGCACCTTTCTTTACAAATCAATATGCAAATGCACGTGCCATGATGCAAGACTCCTCATTTCATTCTCATTTCTCATTCTCGTATGCAATTCACATTCATATAAGTCATTCATGTACACATGCGCAAGTACAAACACACACGAGCTTCACTAACTTACACGTCATCACTTAGGCTTCGACTATCGCGTCAACACTTAGTCATGATCCCAAGATCCATAGCCTAAGGCAAATATCCCTAGCCATTCCTCGTTGAACTCTCAAACACCTCGTACCTTCATCTCCTAACCCGCCTAAGTCAATCCCGTTGACACTCGATTCGAGAACCCATCGAAGTCACCGACATTGGCTCACCATCCTAGGTCATGTTCCCAAGACTTATGCCACCCTTAATCAGGTCTTAAGAAGTCTCTAAAGTCACCCAAAGGTTCCCCGAACGTCCCCCTTTCTTTCTCTATTTTCCACAAAATTTCTGGACTTCATCCCCTATACATCGATCGATCGATGTCCAACTGGGGACATCGATCTCTCACTTCGATCGATCGATGTCCTTCTGAGGACATCGATCTCTCAGGCTCAACCCACATCGATCGATTGATGTCCGTCTGGGGACATCGATCGCTCCAACCTCTTGCACATCGATCGATCGATGTCCTGCTGAGGACATCGATCTCTCCTCAACCCTTACATCGATCGATCGATGTCCTTCTGAGGACATCGATCTCTGACATCGATCGATCGATGTCTGCGTAACCCCCAACTTTTCTCTGCGTTTTCTGCAACCACTGCAGAACCAAAAACACCACACATGTCCAACGTTAATCCACTCAATCCAATCCTAACCCCCGCTATCATTCATGCTTAATCTATAGATTCAGACACTTATACGCATACATACACGATTCAACCCTACCACGCAATCATCCAACTCCTTTAAACCCTCAAAGGTCTCATCTTTTCTCAATCCCACGCAACCACGCAAGCACATCAAGAAGGGATACCGGGGTGGGGATTTGCATGATTTCCCATAATCAACAACAACAACAATTACTTTTCCATATACATTGGCCAAATCTCGAAAACAAATCACATAGATCGTATGCAAATAATCAAAGAACGAATCTACTGCACGGTGATCCAATTTGATAACAAAATAGGCCGATTTTCTTTCGCAAATCGTAAGAACTTATAACCAGATTACTTGCCTTTGATTACTCGAAGACGAAACAAAGATCAAATGAAGATTGGATGGCTTTGTGAGGAAATTCTTCTCCTAGGGTTGAAGGACCTCCCAAGTCGCCTAGGGTGATGAGGAAGCGTCGGTTTTCTCTGCGTAAGAGAGAAAACTGACGTCTGTCAGTTTTTTATATGGGATGGGGAAAGTTTGGTGTTTCTAAATTATAACTATTATCTATTTATCTTAAAGGATAAACTTTAATTATTTAATTCTAAATTAAATATATTTAAATTCTATTATTAATTCCTTCATTAATTTCTATTTAATCCTCTCATTAATGTCTAATTAATTCCCGTTGACCGTCATTAATTTCCGTGAAACCCTTCTTTGTCTTTTAACTACTCCACGGAGGGTGCGGGGCATAACAGATATAAACATCATTTCAAGTGAAAGTTTCAACAACATTCTAATCCAAGGAAGAATGACGACCTGACCAGCGAATCGTTGCCATCGCGAGTCGTGTCAGTCGTTTAATGTGTGATTTGAGAAGCTGGAAAGATGAGTTACAACTGTATATGTTGGGAAATGTCCGGAGGGGGTTAGGATTCCCTCACCACAAATTTCTCACCCCATGTGTCACCGTGCGACACGTGGCAGCATGGATGGGTGGTTAGGCTAGATGCAAGGGGATATGATCCCCTCACCGCAAATGGGATGCGGTGACGCATTGACCGCGCGACACGTGGCAGCAAGAGGGGGTGGTGAGGCTAGATGAGGGTCACCCACATCTAGCATCACCACCCCCCTTTGCTGCTACGTGTCGCGTGGTCACAAAGGGGTGAGAAAAATGGGGTTAGAAGATCCCAAGCCAGATGCAAGTCACCCTCATCTAATTTCACCACACATCCCCTGATGCCACGTGTCGCATGGTGACGCGTGGGGTGGGGGAAAAGTGGATGAGGTGATCTCGAGTGGAGGGAGGAAGAGGAGATTGCAAAAGGTTAATTTTGTCTAATAAATATTAATCTTCACCTATAACCACGCACCAAATACACCAAGAAATATCAAAAACGCAATGCGCATGAAATGTCACACATACTGTACTAGAGCTTGAAATCTATGAAATGTAACATAAGTCAATTTGTAATCTTGTTACCACAAATAATAATTACAAACATTTTAGTTGTTATTTCTTAACTAATAAAATATACATATATCATGTAATCAGTAAAGCTAATCGTGCCTAAAACATTACATTCATTTTTATTGGCCGATCTTTTATTTTTTTAAACTAACTATCTAGAAGCTTACTCACTACTCATTGAACCTTGTACTAAGTAAAAGTGATCGAACAGAAACACAAATTTTTTATTTCTGGTAGTGAAGTTTTATTATTTTAATGTCATAACAGATCATTGAATTACAATATTTTTTTCGAAACTTTGTAAGTTTCTTCTTTTCTATTTGTGTGTGGTTGAATACACCCGAATTTTCCGTACTTTGTCATAAACAGAAGTCTCTAAAGCAATGAAATAAGCAATGGGGTAAGATTGCTGTTGTTGACTTCAACCGACTTCTCAACCTAACGTATTTTATGTCATATTAAAAAAAGATCAATTATAATAGAAAATTTTTTTTTTTTTGTTAACTTGAGATTACATTCTCTTGAAAGTTGATTTTACATGCACTTCTTCTCTCTTTATTTAGTAAAGTCTCGACAGTCTGACATAAGTCTGTTGATAGCACATGATTAGATCGTGAGATCTGATGTTCTAGTGCAGAGATGTATGAAGCAGAATACAAACCAAAGTATTAAAGATTTTTCGTCCATAAAAAAAGACATAATTCGAACCCCAAATCTAACATATCAACTTAAATACTATCTGGTCGATCATTGGATCATACGTTGGTGTCCCTATCTTGTGTTGTTTTGTTTATTGCATTATAGGATGATGAAATTCCAAAAGCAAACCCATCGGTATAGAGACGGATCAAATATTCCATGTGTTGCACATTCGCATGTCCTCAGCCTTGCGAAATGCCGACATTATCTTTCTCCCGTTTATTTTCCTTCCAACAAAATTGGTCCAATGCTACATGTCGACGTCAAGATGTTTGCATAGTCTTGTAGCATTGTAGCAAAAGGTTGTTTCCCTAACCCCAAGGGTCTCCCGTACCTCGGCCCGACGAGGCAGTTGAGATGATGTAAATCAGGTACTCAGCGACTCGCTAAGAGAAGTCACAAGACCTACAAAGAGCCCACCCTCAAAGCCTCTCATTGGAGTCTGAAGATGTTGTTTCCACACTGCAAACTGTTGGATTCGAACATTGCACCTTGTAGCAAATCTGTCCCTACAGAACCAACTGAGTTATGGTCTGCCGGCATGTTTGCATAGTCTCTTCAGTTTTGCTGACATTTTGCTTGAACGAATTTAGTCGACGTCAAAATGTTTGCATGGTTTGTTTACTTTTCAATTACTATATGCTTTAAGAATTTTCCTTTAATTATATTTGACTAAATAAATTTAATAATTTTATGATTCGATTAGATCAATTGACTTAATAAATATAATACAAAACATGATTAGATTTAAAGCATAAAATATTTAAAACAAAACTCATTTTAATTAAAATAATACATTTTTTTTGAGATGATAAAAAATATGAGAGAGAAGAAAAAAGAATCAAACCTCCCGTTGGATGATGTCTCATGTATTTACATATATCCTAAAAACAATGAAATGCAGATGAGGGGGAAAATGCGGTTTTTTTTTTTTTTTTTTTTACTTGTTAATATGGACGACCTGCACAACAATTTCCCTGGGATACAATAGCAGCATAGCATGCCGCTGTTAAGGTGGAATGTGGACTTGGAATATTGCGTTCTTAGTCTCGTGTTTGTACATGATTTCGGGATCGGCCAGATTGCTTTGCGATCTGATATACGCAGTCTTACCCTACACTTTGTGCAATAGGTTGTGTCTGCAACTCAAACCCGTGACATCAAGGTCACAAAATAGCAATCTTATCATTTGATACAAGGCCCGTCCTTTTGGAATAGGGAAACACGTTAAAATGTCAATAATGGAATCTACAAAATTCCGAATCCATCCAAAGTCAAATTGGGTAACAATGTTCAAAGATGTTCACTTTTCCTACCACACTTGTAGCCCTCCCTCTTCATGCCAGGGCTATAATATTGGTGGAATATACGAATTTCAACATATATCTTAAAAATATATTTATCTTGTTTTGTTTTTAAAAGATAGAATTTTTATATCTTCAATCCAAGAGGTTTTTGTTGTCCTCTTCATAGTTATTTCAAAGATATAAATCGAGAGATATATTATATTTTAGCATTGACTTTACCTAACAAATTCAGAAGATATATACATATAAATCACAGGCAAGATTTGAACTATTACACTGCAAACCGTCTATTTAACTAATAGTAGATTATATTGATATTTTTTCAGTGAACTATGCCAATGTGCATAATTGGAAGAAAAAAAACTGTTTTTCCACCGTACCGATATAATTAGTTTTTAAAATAAGACATTTAATTTTCAAGGAACGAAATTCACTGTGTTCAGCCTTTAAACAGGGATAGGATCCTCTCACCGCTCCCTCCCTCACCGCGTGCGTGATCGCGCGACACGTGGCAAAAAAGGGCGAGTGGTGATGCTGGGTGAGGATAACCCTCATCCAGCCTTACCACCCCTACTACTGCCACGTGTCGCGTCCTGGACCGCGCGGTGAGGAGATCTCATCTCCTTTAAACATGCTTTTGTTGCATCTATTTGCTAAACTTTCTGATTTTTTTTTCAGACAAGAATTATTGAATTATAACTTTGAAGCAAAGTCTTGATCCATTTAGAAAGGCCCATTTCGTTCTCTATGATTCTACGATTACTACTTCTCTTGACTTGGAGGCTGGAAAAAGAAGGCCCATTTAAACTTCGTGCTTGGCCCATTACTCATTCCCACGACCAAGCCTTTGAACAGCCACAGGACCCACTCCACAAAAAGACTCACTAAATTGGCTGCGCTTCTTATATTGTGACATAGTAGTTGATCGACACACCATGACGCAATTTTTATTATGGGTCATCGGAAAACAACCTCTGTATGTTTCTAACACATGGATATAATTGCGTACTTTCGACCCCTTTATATCCTGCCATAGACGGGAGCCTCTAAGTCAATGGGGGTAATGTTGTTGTTGTTTGCAAAGTATCTTCATAATCTTGAAATTTATTTTTAAACCTGTGCTACCGTTCTAGGTAACTAATTAAAGCTGAACCCTAAAATCAAAAACTGGAATTTAGTGACCTGGTTCTTCATTAGTCAAAGTTATAAGTCATAAAAGACGTTTTTTGTGCACTAGGCTCCTGCGCTGGTACAGGATCCGAAGAGGGGTCGGATCACTTCGCGATCTGATATACGCAATCTTACCCTAAACATTTTTGCGCATAAGTTATAAGTCATACTTATGGTTTATTATTTTTACAAATGTGCTTATGCATATGACATAAAGGTAAAAAAAAATAACCAAAACATATACGAAAGAACACCCAAAAACATACAAAAATTACATAAAAAACTTTAAAAAAATGACAAATAAAGTATATTAAAAAATAAAAAAATACTAAAATCATCCATGATATACAAGTACGCTCAAGTATAAAACAAAATGAACCGAGAAGAAAAAACCCTTATGAACTGGTTGGGTTTAGTGGCCATATCGGTTTATAGGTCAATATTGTTTTTTTTAAGCTGTTCAAAATTGCTAGTCTGTTGTTTTAAATGATCAAAAAATATATATATGTTTTTACTAACTTGATATCGGTAAAATATAAAGTTTTAAAACAGCAAAACATAAATTATAATAAAAACTTAGAAAATACAAACAATAATTGATCTTCTAACCAAGAATTTTTTTTTGTGGACAAAATCCTAACCAAATTTTTATAAAACCGACCCTGAACTGCCGACATCCATATGGCTATACATCTTCCCAGGAAATTTTTAAATGCCTACCAATATGTAATACAAGAAACCCATTATAGAATGCTTTTTCGTCCATAACTGATGAGCCAAAAATACCCCCGTTAGTCAATAACGGTCAACGGTAGAGTATGGACATAAAAATGTTAAAGTCCCACGGGTCGGCCCACAATTTGACCAGGTCATATGCGGACAAACGGTTCATCTCGGCCAAAACGGCTACAACGACATCTCGGCCTAAAGGCCTCATCTCGGTCTTCTGCTCCATCTCGGCCATAGAGTAACTTGGCCAAAGGGCTGTATTCGGCCTCAGTTTCGTTTTACTCGACGATCTCGGACCATACTTGTGACGTCAGCGGCGGACATCATAAAAGACCTACCCATGTTCTTTGAGGTCGGCCACCTTCGTCTCAGCAAGCTGACCCCACACCCTAAGTCATCTTGGGTACTTCTGAGTACTTCTCGAAGATTTGACCTCGACTCTAGGAGTTTACCCTAGGTAAGTCTGCCAGGTGAAACTCCTAGCCAGGTGTCCTAAACTAGCTTACTCAGTTCAGTACCGAGCCACGTGGTGAGTAAGCAAAAGCAGGAGTCATCCGTATGACCTCCTTGCCTGTCACGATTTCCGGGCTCTGCCCATGCATTGGCCCAAGCCGCCATATAAAAGGCAGAGAAGCAGGAGAGAGAAGGGGGGTAACATTTTCACAGCTTACTGCAATCAGTCATCTTCCTCACGGTGAAATCACAGGTTTACCAGAAAACCTTTACTTAAAACTTTCATCAATATATAAACCTCTCCAAAAAATGGGCTCAACTGATTTGACCGTCGGAGGGTATTACCCGGGGCCATAGATCCCGGGTCCTCTGACCTCGTTCCTTTGTGCAGGTCGGCCAATCGCCTATTACAGACAACTGACGGAGAGTGGACGGCATAACCCACCACATCACACTTAATACTTGGTGATATATCTGACATCATCAATAACAAAGTGGGAGGTAATTTCCATTTCTAATGGGTCAAGGACACACTCTTCCTTGACTTTGTAATATGATGGAATAAAGCAAAATGATTCACTAAATTGGTTGCGCTTCTTATATTGTGAAGTAGCAGTTGATCGACACATCTTGATGCAATTTTCATTATGGGCCATCAGAAAACAACCCCTGTGTGTTTCTAACACATGGATATGGTCGCGTACATCCGACCCCTCATACTCCGTCATAGGCAGGAGACTCTAAGACAATAAAGTAATGTTGTTGTTGTAACAAATTGAAAGGTAGACTTTGGGCAGGAGTACCAAGTAAGCAAACTCCATCTAGCTGGATTTGTATGTAGCATTTGGCTTTGTCATGTGTAAAAAAATTACACATCTTTATCTTTGAATAAATTACACATTTCTATCTTTGAATAGATGTTTAGCATGACCAGTTCAGCCAATATATTTTTCCCTATTATGAAAAAGAAAAACAATAAAAAGAGCAACCATCCGGCATTTTGACCAAGCTTTTCATTATGCTACTAGGCCAACCATGTATGATGGAGACTTCTTGCATGTTTGGATCAATGTTTGTGGATTGATGCAATTTTTTTGAGAATATGGAAGACAATATTTTCGCAAGACCTTAGTTGTCTTGGTCATGATTTTTTGACATTGTATTTTAATATTTGTGTATATACATAGTTATGACTATTTTAATATCGAACACTTTCTATTTGTATTAGCTAAATTCTTTCACTAACATACTATCATACCATATTCTTATTATTTTGTTATTTAATCAGGTACATATAGAGTCATAGGTCTCACTGAAATCAAATTCTCTATCTTTTGGGATTGATGTATTGTTGTAGTGTGAGAACATGAAAAGTGAAACGGTCAATTTGTGAATGATACATCTCCTACTCCAACGCTCAAATTTAATATGGTACTCCAGGTGTTTTTACACAAACAGAATTTTTTTTATTCATTTTAATTAAAACATAAACAACGGGTTGTTTATAGATTAGAATAGTTTGGAGTAATATGTTGAACTACCCATCCTCAATTGGTACCCTATCCTCAATTGGGGAAGGCGCAAAACCCAAAAGTGAATTACAACAACCACCATTATACACAATATATCCTAACGACATTAAAAACTATCGCTATGGTCTAAAGAAGATGTAAAACAGACAAACAATACTTCCATCTCAGGAGATAGAAAGTTTGCTTCTAGTTATTCTCTAGCTCTATATGTACATGCATATATGATACAATAATAAGAATATGATGTGCTAATGTACCAGTGAAAGAATTTAGCAAACACAAATAGAAAATTTCTAAGGTTAAGATAGTCATAATTATATATATACACAAATAATGAAATACATATACAAAAATAAAAAATTGAAAATAATGGTTACGTGAAACTTGAAAATGATGCACAGAATTTGGAGATGAGTACCAAAAGGGTAAACACTAGTAGCATTTAGGTTTGTACACATCATCTTGCTTTCTCACGTAATTCTTCCACTTCAGTTCAATTTTACAGTCCAGTAAAATTTTTTGGGGTAAAATTTTAAAATACTTTGTCATTTCTATAATAAGTCTATTATTATCGTTGTAAACAATCAATTGAAAAAAAAATAACATTTAAAAAATGAAAATGAAAATTAGATATAATTTTAGTGACATGACAAAAGAACGTCATGTTATTAAATCATATTTCTCAAGTCAAACTATTAAACTGAGAATAAAAGTTATCAATAAATTCCATATCTTTTAATTTATAATAGATGTCTAGAGTGACCAATTCAGCCAGCATAATTCCGTATAAATTTCAAAACAAAAAACAAAAACAAATAATCCAAATATTTGACAAAATCAAGCTGCTTACTTGTTACCAGGCACAAGCCACTAGACCAAGCACGTAATGTTCCTCCCACGCCCTCGACGCGCACGAGTGTTTTTTTTTTTTTTCCTTTTTTCTTTGCATTTTCTCCTCTTTGGAATCATACAATTAAAGAACTGGCCAACGCGTTTTGCAAATGAAATCTAATTGAAAGCGATATATATTTGCATTTTACGTCGTGGGAATTTTTTTTTTTTTTTTAAGGGGAGTAGGCAGGCGTGTTTAACGAATCAAGCTACTTGCGATCAGTTCAAGTTAGACTCGTGTTTTGTTCGAGTTCGAAATGAATCAAATTTAAACACCTTATTAGATTTGTTTAATCAACGCGACAAATCAAACTGAGCCATGTTTGGCTTGTTTACAGAGGTATAACAATATCGAGATTAACTTGAACAAATCTTTAGATTCGACATATTAGACGTGTCCAGCCAAGCCAGTTTGTTAATCTTATCAAACTGAACTCAAAAACCTATTATTCCGCTTGTCTTGACTCGTTAGAGATCTTTTATTACAATTTATGTGATACTAGCTAAGATAATATTATATATATAAAAATGATTATTTACTTAATGTATTAGTTTAATAAAAATGTTATATTTCCACCTAATATCATAGAAGATGGATAACCCAGGCTTTTTTTTCAGAAAGGCTCGATTTTCATTGATACTGAAAAAATGCTCATATTTACATCAAGATGAATACACCAGAAAAAGTCAAAAAGCTATCCAACACCTACATGTGTTTCTATACAATCAATACCATAAGTAACTTGTAAAGCCTTAACCCTACGTAAGATTGCAGTGGCAAACACCCAAGGTGGTGCACGATCCGGTCTACGACCATGTAAGCATCTATTCCGCCAGAACCAAATCTCATACGCTGCCTCACGGTATAAATAAGGCCAACAAACCTCTCCTACTGAATCGGCCAAGTTTCTCGTCACATTAATATAAACCCAAATTGGCACACTAACTGTCGCAAAAAATAGGTGATAATGATTGCGACGGACAAGTCTCCGCCAAATTTGTGAAGCCCACGTACAATCTCGCAGCTCATACAAACTGTCAGCAGTTGATTGGTCACACAACGAGCAAGTAGCTGAACTCGACAAATGCCTCTGCCAAAGGAAACTCATTGAGGGTAATGTGTTATGACGCAGTCTCCATAGAAAAAAGTTCATACAGAGGGGTCCTTTCAACTTCCAAATACTATGCCAAGCTTGGGAAGACAGTGATTCGGTCTCAGATGTTAAAAGCTTATAGGCACTCGCAACACAGAACTTGCCTGAGGTAACGGGTCTCCACTGATAAACGGGATTCTGGTCCCCAAAAGAATCATGCACGATTTCCAACCCTTTCAACATAGCCGGACACAAATGCGTATTCCATGTCAAACTAAAGAAACGTTACTACAGCACATGTACTGATTGGGGATCCATACTTACTCCACAAAAACTTTGCCCACAATTGCTCTCGGTTTACTAACAATGACCAACACAGCTTCATAAGGAGTGATGCATTCACCGGATAACCCGGCTTTGGAAAACAAAAACTATGGTCACTAGTAACTAACTAAGTAAACTGATTTATGATCAACAATTTGCCGTTTAGCATGCCTTTCATTCAAATCTAAGTTAAACCTCACCTTTAAAAAAATGTAAGTTCTACCCATTGACGTATATACATGGGCTATTTCTCTCTAGAAGTATTTGGATATATAAGAGCAAGAACGATACTATTCTATTGCCTTAGAGGCTCCCGCATATAGCGGGATATAGAGGGTCAGATGTACGCAACTATACCTATGTGTTGAAAATATACAGAGTTGTTTTCCGATGACCCATAATGAAAATTGCGTGTCGATCAACTGCTACTTCACAATATAGCGCAGCCAATTTAAAGAGTCATTTTGTTTTATTCTGTCATGTTCCAAAGTCAAGAAAGAGTGTGTTTTGACTTTATTGAAAATGGAAATAAGTATTTGGATATACATTTTGCTTTTTCACAGATAATTCAATAAAGAAGATTAAACACTTTTTTTATTCTTTTTGTAATTTATTTATTTGAACATTTCTCTCTCTATATACATATATTATCTTGGAATCTCACTAGCTGCCAGAAACCAAAGAATTAGATGCCTCCCCAAAAGATTCTCCACACACTTACAAAATAGACAGATATTGCCAGATCACTCCAGGGATTGCAGCACATGCACTCAAATTCATCCCTCTATCTCTTTTGTATTTTTTTTTCCTTTCAAATTCCTCATCACTTTGGCTAACTATAAATACTATATCATATTTTTCCTTCGTGCTCACTCCCACATCCCCTCCAATTTGGTTCTTCTTCATACTTTTCTTTTTCTTTTTTCTTTTTCTGTTCACAAAAAGTTTGGAGAAGTCAACTAAACATGGCTGCATCCTTTAAAATCTCCAAGATATCCACTGTTGCAGTCATGTTCGTGTCTATGATGGCAATTGCCTTGGTTCCATGTGCTCAGGCAAACGCACCTGCACCGGCTCCGGCTCCGGCTCCGGCTCCGGCTGCCACAAGCGATGGTACGTTTCTCATACCCGAAACTTATCGAGTCCTGACTACTAATCTTGTCACTCAAACTTGTGCGTCCAAGTGACACGAAGTCTCGTATAATCATAGATCAAGAAGTACAATGATATTGCCCCCAGGGGCATAGTCCAGTGGTAGGTGGCAAAGGTGATTGGGGTTAGAACCCTGACGTCCCGAGTTCGAGTCCGTGTGGAGACAATCCTTGTTGAAATATTACAAGGGTTGCTTCTGGGCTGACTGAGTATCGAGTGTCCTCTCCCTTTGCAGGGCTGCCGGTGGAGCACATCCCTCGATTTACATCCCACCTGGCTAAGGGGCCTCTGGTACAGGTGGGGGGAGAACCCACTCCCTCATCAAAGAAGTACAATGATATTGTTCCACATTACCTAGAAAAAAATATATGGGTTATATGAAGATGATGTACCATCAATTGTTGACTTAAGCTTTTGAGTGGATATGAGCATCACATCATGTAAGCCAAAGTTTTGATATGGTATTAGAGCCAGTTTAAAATATGGACTCACTCCTTGACTGGCTCATAGTTGGCCATTTATTGTCTCTCTTCAACCCAAGTCCAGATGTTTATACTTGGCTTGTGATTTGTGATTAAGAGAGGTTCTAAGGTGGGTGTGTATATCAAGCCACGTTGTCACGTGGGGTGTGTGTTGAAAATATTGTCCCACATTGCCAATTTAAGAAAAAAATATATAAATTATATGAGAATGATGTATCATCACCTATTGGCCCTCATGTAAGCACAAGTTTCAAGACGCAATTACCATCAACTTCCTTTAGAGTTGCATTATATATAACGATAGTTAATATTTCTTTCATTCAACACAGGCACAGCAATTGACCAAGGGATAGCATATGTGCTGATGGTTCTGGCTTTGGTTCTCACTTACATAATCCACCTCTCGGGCTTCCACATTTAAGGAACCTTTTTGTTGTCTTTCTTATTGGAAATGAATTAATTTGTCGACATAGTGATTCTTTGCTGATCTGAGAAGTCGTTAGCACCTTTTGCAGTGCAAATTTTCATTGCCATTGTTGCTTCATTTATCAATTGAATACAGTTGTATTTTTGCATGTCTCTCTTGTTCATAGCTCCCTCTATAATGTGCTACAAAATCCTCCTGTCGAACATGTTTGAGCACCGAAAACAGCCTCTTTCATAAAGTGTAGGGTAAAATGCGTACATTAGATAGCGAAGCGATCCGTCTTTTTCCGAATCTTATATAAAATCAGAACTTTAGTGCATTAAGAACGTCCTTTTATACGCACCATATTTTGTGATTTTCGGTTGGGTTTGACCGAGGGAAGAAAAGTTTCAGAAAATAGTTTGATGGTCTTATCAAACGGATTTCTGGGCATATTAGTTTTGATCTATCAAGAAATCTCGAATCAGAAATGTTGATCTCCGCCCAAAGGTTTCTTACCGAATTAGCAATTAAGCTAGCATATATTTTGTTATGATCATTGATGAACTAGTGAGTAGTTTATTAATTGACAAATTACTACTAGAGAGTTTAAAACTGGATTAAAAACAACAGATCATAAAATAATTTAGAATATGAAATATACAAAAGAATTCAATAAAAAGAGAGCCAGAAAGCATTAAGTTTATTGTTCTCACATACAAATGAATTGATACAAACGTTTATTTACAACCAAAACATCCAAGTGTGATGTCCTAGTATAAGAAATCGATTGATACAAAGTAGCTTTGACTAAAATAAACAATACCAAATATAAGATACAAACTTTTATAAATTCAAACAAAAATACAAAGAGAACAAGAAGATTGTATAAGATATATCTTCAAGGTGTACCAATCCATACAAGAATGTGTCCTATTTACAGGACATGGAAAATGTAACATCTTCTAAGGATTAATACCCACTAACACCATGATCCTTAGTGGGTGTTAATAGCCTTAGTGGGTGTTAATATTTAGACATCCACTATCTCCACTAACACCATAATAATTCATAATACTCCCCCTTGGATGTCCAAATTTTATAGAATATGCCTCGTTAAAACCTTGCCAAGAAAAACCCAGTGGGATAAAAACTTGGTCGAAGGAAAAAGAGTACACATTCATAAAATTGGTAAGTGTGATATACTGCCTCGTTAAAACCTTGCCAAGAAACCCCTGTGGGACAAAAACTTGGACGAAGGAAAAAGAGTACAGTATGTATGGTAATCACACTCCCCCTGATGCTGACAAGAGGTCTTTGAGTTGACGCATTCCAATGCTGTAGACCATCTTTCTAAATGTAGTTGTTGGTAGTGCTTTGGTGAACAAATCTGCAAAATTCTTATTTGATTGTATCTGCTGGATATCAATGTCGCCATTCTTCTCAAGATCATGAGTGTAGAAAAATTTTGGCGATATATGCTTCGTTCTGTCTCCTTTGATATAGCCATTCTTAATTTGAGCAATACATGCAGCATTATCTTCAAACAATATCGTCGGAGTCTTTCTTAGTGAAGATAATCCACATGATTCTTGAATATGTTGAATCATCGACCTTAACCATACACATTCACGACTCGCTTCATGTAATGATAAAATCTCAGAATGGTTGGAAGATGTAGCTGTTAATGTCTGCTTCACTGATCTCCATGATATAGCTGTACCTCCACAAGTAAAAACATATCCACTCTGTGATCTTCCCTTATGAGGGTCAGATAGATAGCCAGCATCAGCATATCCCAACAACTGTGACTCAGAATTCTTTGAATAGAATAAACCCATATCTATTGTTCCACGAAGATAGCGTAAAATATGCTTGACACCATTCCAATGTCTTCGTGTTGGTGTAGAGCTATATCTCGCCAATAAATTCACTGAGAATGCTATATCTGGTCTCGAACAATTTGCAAGATACATTAAAGCACCAATAGCACTAAGATAAGGTACTTCTGGACCTAATAATTCCTCATTATCTTCTGGTGGTCGGAATGGATCTTTCCTTACGTCTAATGATCTTACTACCATAGGACTACTCAATGGGTGAGCTTTATCCATATAAAATCTCTTCAAGATCTTCTCTGTGTACGTAGATTGATGAAGAAAGATTCCATTAGGCAAATGCTCGATCTGCAGGCCGAGACAAAATTTGGTTTTTCCGAGATCTTTCATCTCAAACTCTTTCATGAGATAATTAGCAGTTCTGGTAAGCTCTTCAGGAGTTCCAACAAGATTCAAATCATCAACGTATACAGCAATTATAGAGAACCCATTTTCAGATCTCTTGATAAATACACATGGACAAATTAGATTGTTTATATATCCTTCTCTAATGAGATACTCACTGAGACGATTATACCACATCCTGCCAGATTGTTTTAGTCCAATACAAGGATCTTTGTAATTTGATTGAGTATAACCCATGTGTCTTTTGATCACATTTTGTAGGCAATTTTAATCCTTCGGGGATCTTCATATAAATATCATTATCTAAAAATCCATATAAGTATGCGGTAACCACATCCATTAACCGCATATCAAGGTTTTTAGCAACTGCCAGGCTGATTAGATATCGTAATGTTATGACATCAATTACTGGGGAATATGTTTCATCGTAATCAAGCACAGGTCTTTGTGAAAAACCTTGCGCAACAAGACGTGCCTTGTATCGCACAATCTCATTTTTCTCATTGCGTTTTCGTACAAAAACCCATTTATATCCAATAGGTTTTATCCCTTCAGGGGTTTGAACTACAGGTCCAAATACTTTGCGACTTTCTAATGATTTCAGTTCTGCTTGGATTGCATCTTTCCACTTTGGCCAATCATTTCTTTGTCGACATTGTTCAATGGATCTCGGTTCAGGATCCTCATTTACAATTTCACATGCAATACCATAAGCAAAAACATGATCAATAAAGACCTTTTGTCTATCCCAATTTTCTCTTGAACTTACATAATTCAAAGAGATTTCTTCAAAATTTTGTTCACTTGCTTCTTCAGGAGCAACTTGTTTATCAATTTTAGACTGATCAGTTTCAATTTCTATAGCGCTTTCAGGTTGTGAACTTCTTTGCTCTTCTGGAGTATTCTCTTCCGGAGCATTAACTTGCACCCTTCTCTTTCGAGGGTTTTTATCTTTTGCACCGATAGGGCGCCCACGTTTTAGACTTGCTTTTAGTATACCATTATCACGTCTTTCAGAGACATCAAGTCGAATTGGCGTATTCATCGCCGGAACGTGGGATTTCGTTACCTTTTGACTATCAGTAAATGCGTCAGGCAAGGGTTTTTATCTTTTGCACCGATAGGGCGCCCACGTTTTAGACTTGCTTTAGTATACCATTATCACGTCTTTCAGAGACATCAAGTCGAATTGGCGTATTCATCGCCGGAACGTGGGATTTCGTTACCTTTTGACTATCAGTAAATGCGTCAGGCAACTGATTTGCAACATTTTGTATATGAATTATCCTTCTTACTTCTTTGCCTCGCATTGATTTGTTCGTGGGTCAAGATGAGAAAGTGAAGGAACATTCCATGTAATTTCACGTCGTTCTTCAGGAAACGGTACTTTGTCTCCCCCTAACGACGGGAAAACTTTCTCATCAAAATGACAATCGGCATATCGTGCCTTAAATAAATCACCCGTCAGGGGCTCAATATATCTCACAATAGAAGGAGAATCAAAACCCACATATATTCCTAAACGTCTTGAGGACCCAGTTTTGTCCGTTGTGGTTGGGCAATCGGAACATAAATCGCACACCCCAAAATCTTTAAAATGGGAAATATCAGGCTGCAGGCCCGATACCATCTGTAGTGGCGAGTATGGTTGAAACGAACTGGGTCTAAGCCGGACCAAAGCAGATGCATGCAAAATTGCATGTCCCCAAGCCGATGTGGGTAAATTTGACCTAAAAGCATAGGTCGAGCAATCAGTTGTAAACGTTTGATAAATGACTCTGCCAGGCCATTTTGAGTGTGCACATGTGCCACTGAATGCTCGACTTCAATCCCAATCGACATACAATAATCATTAAAAGCTTGAGAAGTAAATTCACCCGGCATTATCAAGACGAATAGACTTAATCGGATAATCTGGAAATTGTGCTCTTAAACGTATAATCTGAGCAAGAAGCTTGGCAAATGCTACTGTTCGTGTCGAAAGCAAACTCACATGAGACCATCGTGAAGAGGCATCTATAAAACCATAAAATATCGAAATGGTCCACAGGGGGATCAATAGGTCCACAAATATCTCCTTGTATTCTTTGTAAAAATATAGGAGATTCAACATGAACCTTCATCGGAGATGGCCTCTTGATTAATTTCCCTCGTGAACAAGCAACACACACATAATCACGAGGTAAAGAATCTTCTGGTTCTTTAAAGGATGTCCATGTGAGTTTTGTACAATTCTACGCATCATTACCGATCCTGGATGGCCAAGTCGATCATGCCATAACACGAATAATGTTGGATCATTGAACTTCCGGTTCATCACAATATTAGATTCTACTGGATGTATAGTCGCATAATACAATCCAGATGAGAAAATTGGAAATTGTTCTTTTACAAAGCTTCTGGCCTGATTGTTCGTATGTAATACATAAAAATTCTATATCCCTTTATTCATGGTTTCAATATGAAAACCATTAAGACGTATGTCTTTGAAACTCAACAAGTTTCGTCTCGACTTGGTAGAAAATAACGCCATATTTATCAATATATGTGTACCACCTGGTAGTATAATAGTTGCTCTTCCAGAGCCCTCAATCAATGATGTAGTTGCCTGAAATTGTACTAACATTTGCTTTTGTCAATTGCAATGTCGAAAAATATTTTCGATCACGAAGAATTGTGTGTGTCGTTCCACTGTCAACCAGACAGATGTCCCCACCATTCATCCTGAATATTTGTCTAGCATAAACATATATAATTTTCATAATTAAATTTAATTCCAAAGAATCAATATATAAATGGAAATGTAGATGACAAAGAAATTTTATTTATGCTGATAGATACGTTTAAATTGAAACAAACTTACATGCTCAGACATTATAAACTAAATGAAAACTTATCCAAAAAAATATGACTAATAACTAGATATCCTACATAATTATGCCTGACCATGGTTAATTTGTAACATCATCCACAAACTGGATTCCATTGCCATCCATACTCCGGTCCCATAAGATAATCTTCAAGATCTAAATCATCAAAATGATTGGGGATTGTGTCATCATTATCTGCTATGTTCCCAAAGTCTGCAAAATTACTCTGTTTCCCCTTGCCTTTATCCTTCTGGGATGCCTGATAAAGATCAACCAAATGTTTGGTGTACGGCAAGTACGAGACCAATGCCCGTGAGATCCGCATCGATAACATGTCTCATCATGTTGCTTAACGTTGGCACCATCTTTTACAGCTTTTGTATTGTTCACGTGGCTTCTCATTATTTTCCCCACTTCTGGTGGTATGTGCAAAACTTCTACCATTGCCACAACTCTACCGCTGCCACGGCCACGGCCACGACCACGGCCACTGCCACGACCACGGCCACGACCACAGTCCTCTACCACGACCATTAAAAGTTGCATTCACTTCATGGAATGGTTTTGACCCAATCGGGTGAGAAGTGTGGTTTTTTCATTAACAGTTCATTGTTTTGTTCAGCAACTAAGAGACATGAAATTAGCTGGGAATATTTTTCAAAATGTCGTTCCCTGTATTGCTTGCTGCAGGAGCATGTTCGATGCATGAAAGTAGTGAATGTTTTTTCTAACATGTCAGCATCAGTAACTTTATCTCCACACAACCTCAATTGGGAGACAATCGAAAACATAGCAGAATTATATTCATTGACTGTTTTGTAATCTTGCAACCTCAGGTGCAACCAGTCATAACGAGCCTTTGGAAGGATAACACTTTTATAATGATCATATCGTTCCTCCAGATTTTTTCCACAATTCCCGAGGCTCTTTCACCCCCAAGGTATTCGGATTTCAGCCCGTCGTGGAGGTGATGTCGAATGAATATCATGGCTTTAGCCTTATCTTGCTCACTAGCCACAACATCATCCTTAATTGTATGCCCAAGGTTCATGGCCATCAAATGGATTTCAGCATCAAGAACCCATGCCATGTAATTTCTGCCAGAAATATCAAGGGCAGCAAATTCCAGTTTGGTGATGTTCGCCATTAGTCTGATTTATACATAAGAAAATATATCAGAAGACGATTTAACTCGGGTTGATGTGTTGGTGAACATGTGCTACATATATCGCCTTTTTTTTAGATTACTACAAACAATGAGTCAATATAAACAAAAAGGATGTAGTTTGAAAATTACACGATCCTATTGTGAACTAAATACCACAAGAAATTAGTATTATATCCCAAACACTCTGCTATAAAACCGAAGCCAGAAACAACTATAAATGATCAATTACCGAAGAACAATCACACCCTCAGATATGTCTATATAAAAGAGTATCAATAGAATTACAACTATGACTAAAAACCCAAAAACTATAACCCGAAGCTGAGGAATAAAAACTTGTTCATTCAATTTTGTATGGTTTTGAGCAATCTAATGCAAATACATATGCTTTATATGTTTTAAAAATATTGTATCAGTTGCCATACATACTCTTTCCTCTCTTCGTCAAAAATAAAGACATACATACATATATCTACCCACACATACATACATTGTATGTAATGCAACAAATGTTTAAACAACAAATAGCAAAGCGTACACATACAACATATTGAAATTCAACAATAAAGTAAATAGGCTAATTTATTTAACCGAAAAACTCCAGTATTCATACAAATACATAATATACCAGTGAACCCATAAATGCTCATGTGTATGATGTTTATCAAACATAATAGTGCTATGACCAAATATAACCAAAAATAACAAATAATACGTGTACGACAAACTAAATCAAGTTTTGCTTCCTGGTATACAAGTATGTAAGAAAGCTTACCACGATGAATCTTTCTACTGCAAGTAAAGCGTCGTGCTGATAACATTTTATAAATTGAAACAAAAATACAAAGAGAACAAGAAGATTGTATAAGATAAATCTTCAAGGTGTACCAATCCATACAAGAATGTGTCCTATTTATAGGACATGGAAATGTAACATCTTCTAAGGATTAATACCCACTAACACCATGATCCTAGTGGGTGTAATAGCCTTAGTGGGTGTTAATATTTGGACATCCACTATCCTCCACTAACACCATAATAATTCATAAATACAAACTTTAATTTTTTTATAATAGCCTAGCCGGCGTTACATTTGTTGGATTGCAATATATATGTGTATATTAAAAAATGCATGGTAGTTACCAAAAGTCTTGGCCGGTGTCTTATGTCCCAAAAATCACATATTTGCCAAATTAGATGGACCCAGGCTGTGTAAAGGCTACGTATATCAGATCGCGAAACGATCTGATTTCTCTCTTTATACTATGTAAATGCGGTAGTCTACTGCATCGAGAATGATTTGTTAGCGATGACTTAGGTAAACGGCCGTTGTGGTTTAAAAAATGAAATTTACGCCAAATTTCTGCTCCCTAAAATTCGAATTAAAATACGAAAATTTGGAATCCAGTTTACCGGTATGAAAGATAAAAAAGACTAAAAATTTAGGTTCTTTTTCGACTGAAAAATAATTTTTTTCTTGACTGAAAATGAGCTCATTGAACAAATAGGTTATGATTCTATAGTATTATGAATACACCATGTCAAGGGTAATTTCCTTTGGCAAAATCTTCAAAAGTTTTTATTTTTTTATGAAAAATTTCAGAAAATTAGATGCTCTGGATTAGGATTTTAAGTTATGGGTTCGGGCCATGATTTCAATTTTCCTTCTGCTGATAAGGTTCGATATTGTGGGAAAAGGATTTGCTGCTGACCAATATTTCATTTTCCACTACTACTCTTTGTTTGCCTGCACTTACCCTCCTCAGACTCTATAAACTTTTGTTATCGTTAAAAAATACTAGGTACGAAAAATCCTGGGTACGATTGATTGATTTACTCTTTCAACCAATGAGTCAACACAAATATTCTTGAATCACGAAGGTTGTTAGGGTTTGGGTTGTAGAAAATAGCCTTTGTAGGATATATATTTGCGTTTGAGATTTCTAACTGGCGTACGATTTTGGTTGTCAAATTACTATTGATAATTGCTCAACTAATAGATTGGTGACTAATTAATCAATAATCATAATAAATTTGTGATACCTCAAACTTCGCCACCATCAAAAAGTACCCCCTAATTAATCACCCTAAATCATGCAACTAAATATGGATTTTCCATGAAATCACTCATATCTTCTACTGATGACCATGACTCAAAATCAACATCAAATTTTGAAGGTGCTTTCTCAAAATTAATTTCCTCCAAAATACCATTTTCCAAAACCATTTCTTCATATCTCAAAGGTGATGGAGACCTAAAATCAAACATGTCATTTGAACACAACTGATCCAAAGGTAAACCATCATCTTAACCCTTCCCCCGCCCCCCACATCCCGATCCACTTAAACAACACCCTTTACTCCCGGTTGAGATCAGAGGAGGCAAAAAGTGAGGTAAAATTGAGGTTTCCCAATCACACGTCGCCAAGTGTACAGAAAGAAGAGGGGTTTAAAAGATTTTTCCGTTTTTAAAAAAAACAGTTTGTACACGTGGCGATGCGTGATTAGAGGCCTCATATTTTACCTCAGCGTTTTGCCTCCTCTGATCTCAACCGCTTTACTCCTCCCATATTCAGGTTCGACGCTTTAGCCCTATAATTACAATTATACCCTCCCACATTTCTCGCAAAATTCTCCTTTTTAGTCATTTTCTCCTCATTATTGTACTATTCTTATTAACTTCAAAATTCAAAACAGAGGTCGGAGTCATTGTCGCATTCGTTACGGGAGTCATATCCAGAACCCTGCCCGACATTAATGGAGTAATTGTTTTTTTTCATCAAACCTAAACTCTAATATAGAGCCATTGCAGCCACCAACAGATTTTACAAACACATAATGAATAATAATCAACAATCCAAATGATAAAGAATGTGTAATAAATCAATAAAGTGAAACAATACGGTATAATAAATCAACAAATCAAAATAGTAACAAGTATCGGCACTGTATAAGACAGGAGATTCACGTCAGAGATCTTTGAGTTTGTTTCATAACTGATGAATTTGTGCTTCGGAGATTCTGACTTCGTAACAAGGTTGTCACAAGTTGTATGCTCCAAACAAGGAGGAAAAAGTAAAAACAAGCTGCTTGACCCAAATATATGTTGTTGCCCTTATTTCCAATGCTAAATTTATAGAGCGTGATTGTTGCAAATAGTAGAGATAATGACCATTTTGTAAATTTATTTGGTTCTTGAACGTAAGTTAGATTAGTCAAGTTATAATTTTATTAATTAATGTTAATGCTAGTATTTAAAGCGATAAGAGATACATTAAAAGGTACTAACTGAATTACGTCACAGGACTTTGAGGTTCCACCGTGGTTTTATTCTTCAGTGTCCAGATGAGTATAAAATAACAATGTGTGTGTGCACGTGTGGATGTATTTATATATGTGTGTGTATGAGTGTGTGTATGCATGATACATACATGCATGCATACATAATAGCTACATATATACACATATACATACACATACATATATATGTGTGTGGTGTGTATATGCATGTATTTACATATGTATGAATGTGTGTATGCATAATATATACATGCTGCAAACATACATAAACAGGTACATATATATACACACACACACACCACACACACACATATATATATATCTGTATATATGCATGCATATGAGTGTGTGTGTGTGTGTTGTGTGTATATATGTATGTATACATACATATATGCACATAAACAGCTATATACACACACATACACACACGAGAAGAGTGTGTGTGTGTATGCACATACATATTCATACGTAGATACATACATGTATACACGTACGATATTTGTGTATATATATGTATATGTATGTATATATGTATATAAACACACATATATATATATACATATATACATATATTTATATATATAGATACATAGTTATATATGTATGTATATATATGTATATATATACACATAAATATATTATATGTATGTATATTTATATATTTATATTCTATATGTGTGTATATGTATATTATATATAGGTGTGTGTTGTGTCTGTGTGTACATATTGGATGTATGTGCGTCTGTGTGTGCCTATGCACGTGGAGTGAACAATATATGTATGCAAGTTAATTATAAGGTTGCAAATGAAGCAAGACGCTTGTGAGCAGCTTGTATTGTGTTTAGCTCACTCAAATCAAAGATAACAATCTTGAGTCAATCTCAAACAAATTCTTAGCTAAGACGAGCTAAACTCGAACATATAAAAAACTATCTTATCTACAGAGATGAAACTTCAAAGTCCGATACATTTTAAGACTAGGTGATGTTCAAAGATATGAAGGGTGCCCAAAGAAATTTTAGATGACAAGTAGGACTTCAACCAAACGACCTGCCGCACACATCTTAACATGCGTCATTTTTTTGTTTCTTTATTATCTTTATGTCTATTTTTGTGGCTTGAATACCAAGTATTTGATAAGAAAACCATGACAAACTAAAAAATTAAATAGTGCACCTAAAAATCATGTTCATGCTATAGTATTCAAGTCATCAACTCATATCAGAACATTATTTAGCCCGTTAACTGCACTTTGAGCACACAACCCATTTAAGAAGCAGCAAGTTCTTCAATTTAATTAATACTTGCTATTCCAAAAATATTCTCATTTTTTAACGTGTGTAATTTATATTGAAAAATCAACGAAGACAACATTTTTTGAAATCAATTGAGTAATTGTTTTCTTTCTTTTCATCAAACCTAAACCCTAATGTGGAGCCCTTGCAGCCACCAACAGATTTTACAATATAATAATAAATCAACAAATCCAAAATTATGAGATGTGTAGTAAATCAACAAATTAATACAATAACAAGTATAATAAGTCAACAAAATTGAACAGTAACAAGTACCGGCACGGTATGAGACAGAAGATTCATGTCAAAGATCTTTGAGTTGTTTCATAACTGATGAATTCGTGCTTCAGCGATTCTGACTTTGTAACAAGGTTGCCACAAAAAGATTTAATTGTATGCTCCAAACAAGGAGGAAAACGTAAAACAAGCTGCTTGACCCAAATATATGTTTGTTGCCCTCGTTTCCAATGCTAAATTTATAGAGCGTGACTGTTGCAAACAGTAGAACTAGTGACCATTTTGCCAAGTTATAATTTGGTTCCTCAATGTAAGTTAGATTATGTCAAGTTATAATTTTATTAATTGATATTAATGCTTGTATTTAAAGCGGTGGGAGATATGTTAAAAGAGACTAACTGAATTATGTGGTATGGACTTTTGAAGTTCCATCTTGGTTTTATTTTTTAGTGTCCAAATGAGTATAAATAACAGTGTCTGTGTGTGCACATATGCATATATTTATATATGTGTGTACGAATGTGTGTATGCATGATACATACATGCATGCATACATAAATAGCTACATATATATACAATACATACATAGATATAGATATATGCGTGTCTGTGTATATATATGCATGCATGTATGTATGTATGTATATATATATGAGTGTGTGTATGCATGATATACACATGCATGCAAAACATACATAAATAGGTACATATATAACACATATACATACACATACATATGTGTGTGTATATATATGTATGTATATATAGTGTGTGTGTGCACATAAATATTCATACGAATATACATGCATATATACACACATATATTTGTGTGCATATATATATATGTGTGTATATGTATATGTATGTATGTATGTTTATATATGTATGCAAGTTGGAATGTTCTCCATGAAATTGTTTGGAATTATTTGATTTCTACATAAAGTATATTTTAATTTCTCATACAATTTCTATTGGAATTTAGATGCTGAAATCAGTTTATTGACCTTCTTCTTTTTTGATTTTGTCTTCTTTCTTCTAAAATATAACTATAATGCTGATAAGGACAGATTGAAGTGTCCTATCTATACGACTGATGAAGTATTTGACAGGACTAAAGACCTGCTGGAACATCAAAGGAAAAAAGCATAAGGCGCATAAAAGAGACAGCTGGCCCAAGTGTTCCATCAGATTTGAGACCTTTGATGACATCAAGAACCATGTGGCAACTCATCACCACAGATTTTAAAGAGCTATGTACAAATAAATGGAACATACCAGTAGTTTGGAGATTTTATGCTATATGAGGGCATTCTGAATTTGCCAATAGCGTTCTTTAGAATGTGCTACTGATTTCTCTGGTAGAAACTAGAAATGCTTGTTTTCATACAAACTGTGCTACTGGCTTCCTTGTACAAATACTGGTTTTTCGATTAGGAGCCACAACAGTAGAACCATGATGCTCTATGGTTTTTTAGATGTCATTTAGCAGGTTAAATTTTGGTACAAAAAAATATATGCTTGCAAGTTAATTATAAGGTTGCCAATGAAACAAGACGCTTCTTAGGAGCCTGTATTTGTGTTCGGCTCACTCAAATCAAAGAGGAACAATCTTGAGTCGATCTCAAACAATTTCTTAACTAAGATGAGCCAACTCGAGCATATAAACACATGCCTCAGGTTATTTGTCAAACATTTGAGCATCATGCTACCTGATGAATTCGTGCTTCAGCGTATTCTGACTTTGTAACAAGGTTGCCACAAAAAAGATTTAATTGTATGCTCCAACACAAGGAGGAGGAAAACGTAAAACAAGCTGCTTGACCCAAATATATGTGTTGTTGCCTCGTTTCCAATGCTAAAATTATAGAGCGTGACTGTTGCAAACAGTAGAACTAGTGACCATTTTGCCAAGTTATAATTTGGTTCCTCAATGTAAGTTAGATTATGTCAAGTTATAATTTTATTAATTGATATTAATGCTTGTATTTAAAGCGGTGGGAGATATGTTAAAAGAGACTAACTGAATTACTGTGGTATGGACTTTTGAAGTTCCATCTTGGTTTTATTTTTTAGTGTCCAAATGAGTATAAATAACAGTGTCTGTGTGTGCACATATGCATATATTTATATATGTGTGTGTACGAATGTGTGTATGCATGATACATACATGCAGGCATACATAAATAGCTACATATATATACACATACACATAGATATAGATATTATGGCGTGTCTGTGTATATATATGCATGCATGTATGTATGTATGTATAGTATATATGAGTGTGTGTATGCATGATATACACATGCATGCAAACATACATAAATAGGTACATATATAACCACATATACATACACATACCTATGTTTGTGTATATATATGTATGTATATATATGTGTGTGTGTGCACATAAATATTCATACGAATATACATGCATATATACACACATATATTTGTGTGCATATATATATAATATATATATATATATATATATGTGTGTGTGTGTGTGTGTGTGGTGTGTGTGTGTATGTATATGTATGTATGTAGTTTATATATGTATGCAAGTTGGAATGTTCTCCATGAAATTGTTGGAGTTATTTGATTTCTACATAAGTATATTTTAATTTCTCCTACAATTTCTATTGAATTATGATGCTGAAATCAGTTTATTGACCTTCTTCTTTTTTGATTTTGTCTTCTTTCTTCTAAAATATAACTATAATGCTGATAAGGACAGATTGAAGTGTCCTATCTATACGACTGATGAAGTATTTGACCGGACTAAAGACCTGCTGGAACATCAAAGGAAAAAAGCATAAGGAGCAGAAAAGAGACAGCTGGGCCCCAAGTGTTCCATCAGATTTTGAGACCTTTGATGACATCAAGAACCATGTGGCAACTCATCACCACAGATTTATTAAAGAGCTATGTACAAATAAATGGAACATACCAGTAGTTTGGAGATTTTATGCTATATGAGGGCATTCTGAATTTGCCAATAGCGTTCTTTAGAATGTGCTACTGATTTCTCTTGTAGAAACTAGAAATGCTTGTTTTCATACAAACTGTGCTACTGGCTTTCCTTTGTTACAAATACTGGTTTTTTCGATTAGGAGCCCACACAGTAGAACCATGATGCTCTATGGTTTTTTAGATGTCATTTAGCAGGTTAAATTTTGGTACAAAAAAAATATATGCTTGCAAGTTAATTATAAGGTTGCCAATGAAACAAGACGCTTCTTAGGAGCCTGTATTTGTGTTCGGCTCACTCAAATCAAAGATGAACAATCTTGAGTCGATCTCAAACAATTTCTTAACTAAGATGAGCCAACTCGAGCATATAAAAAACTGCCTCAGTTATTTGTCAAACATTTGAGCATCATGCTAATTGATACATATAATGTGATCCCGGCCATTAATCACCCAATGCCAATTAACCATTAATCACCCTATGCCAATAACGTACAACCATTAGATCAGATTATCCCAAGGAAAAAAAACTATCTTAGTCCATTTGATCGATTACAAAAGCATGTTTTCAGATCCAAATATATCTTGCAGTGGCTCGTATATGGCATTGTCTTTACATATAGCTAGAATATCTAGCCTCTACGATATAGTTCAGTTGGTTTTCGAGTGTGAAAATTTCTCCCGGAAAGATGGCAGGTTCGAACCAAAACATGTGCAGAATAGGAGCAACACTGCTATTTATGCCTGAAGTCGCCCTAATTGGATGCAAAATTACATGTATGGTTTACAGTAAACTCTTTGTATAAGTTCTGGCAATATCTTACCAATTTATGAAACTAATGAACTCATGATTTGTATAATCCAAAACGCTCCATAAAACTCGGCTACTAAAGGACCAGGGCCCAAGAATTTGAGCTTTTCCTTCAAGAAATGTGGCACCAAGGAAACCTCTATGTTTGGATGATTCAAAAGTAAACATATGGACGTCAACAGTAAGACAAATACACAAATCTTTTCCATGGCTTTTTTATGTGATGAGAGACTTGTGTTAAAAATAATAATAGATAAAGGAGACCTAAAGCATGCTGAAGAAATGTAAATCTCGTAAAGCCAGGACGAATTCTTTTCTAACCCTTTCGAATAGATACCATAATTAGAGCTGTAAATGAACCAAACCATTCGGTTGTTCGGCTCGTTTGTCTCGAAGCCGAGCTCAGCTCGGATAAAAGGTTAATGAACAGAGCTTGAACACATTTTTCTGTTTCGAACTCGGTAAGTGGTACCATTCGTTTAAGGTGGTTCGGCTCGTTAATGTTGTTCGTGACGTTAACGAACCAAGCTTGAACAATTACATATGTTCGTTTAAATAAACGAACAAGCTCGGCTCGTTTGCTAAGTTAAATGAACCGAGCTTGAACAACACAATGCTCGGCTCGTTCGGTTGTTTTACAGCCCTAACCATAATTAAGTAAAACAAAGTTGATTTATTGTTATTAAACAAATTTGAATATTTTTAATTCAAATTAAAAGTTTTGTCATCAGGATCTCAATCCAAGTTTCGACGTTTGTAGCATTTGAGTCCATCTCGAAATTTCTTCGGAGGTAAAAGAAATTCTTTAAGTATATATGGTAGTCAATTCGAGTTTTTGATCTTCAAATATAATTATTACTAAACAAAGTGAGTGAAAATGTTGAATCAAATTTGAATATTTTATTAACCATGGACTGAATCCGACATTGGTCCCCGGCGGGGGGGGGGGGGGGGGGGAGGGGTCAAATATGCTATTTGACCGATTCTATTATGGAATTCTCTTCCTTTTGTGTTTGCTGTATTTTATTCGACTTTTTACTCCACAAATGACTAAGCATACATACTTACTTTTAAATGGAAATGAAAATTATACAACTCACCTGTGATTTTAGAAATATATACCCTTGATTTTTCTGAATATACTATAAGTTCATTTGTGATTTGAGATTTAAAGGCAAGGTAATACTTTCTGCTAAACTTTATAATTTTTATTTAAAACGTTTAGATACCTTTAAACATGAACGTATTAAATAGAGGGAAACGGCTGACTAACTGGAATAATTGCGTGGGCCGAAATTATCTCTTAATGGAATGGTTAAAACCCCTTTGAGAAATTTGACCTTAAGTTGCAATTGCATAAGCTTCAAAAGGACAGTGTGTTAAAATATACCTACTCTAAATATGGGTTTTAGTTTTGTTTTGATTTGTTTTGCAAATATCATATACTTTTCAAATTTAAGAATATACTAGTAACAAAGATTTTGATAATAATTTTTTAATTAGAATTTAAAAAATATTTCTAATTAACATCAATTAACTAACTAATAATAAAATAATAATAGTTTGAGTCTCTTAAATTATCAAGTCAAATTAGAACAATGCTTTTAGAACGAATAGAGTATATGCAGACAACATTGTCGCCGGTTCGAAATTTATGGAATGTTCCGCACAAAAACATCCCTATGTTATTAAGTTTTATGTAAATTCTGTCGTAATACCGACTCGTTATCCCATTTTAGCTATCTATTAAAAAAACATAGATACAAAACAACAGTTAGTAACATTTAGAAAGTAGTATAAGATATATATCAAGAGATTCATATGACATAAACAACATTACCCTATTTCTTTAGAGGCTTCCGTCTATAATAGGTTATAGGGATCGAATGTATGCAGTGTTAAAAACATTTTTCCAATGACCAAAAATGAAAATTGCGTCAAACTGTGTCGATCAACTACTATTTCACAATATAAGAAGCGCAACCAATTTAGTGAGTCATTTTGCTTTATTACATCATATTACAAAGTCGGGGAAGTATGTGTCATTGACTCCATTGGAAATGGAAATGATAGGACATAAACATAGGCCCTAATAGAAAGAAATACAGAGAAAATAGAGACAAAAAGAAAAACATAAACAAACCATGCATTAAATAGCCAAATCTGAAGAGCATCCCATAGTAAGGAAGAGACTCTTTGCGCTCCAAACGTTCAGAAAACAAAACATTCTAGACAAGCCAACTTCTAAAACCATATGGCCATATTGGAGCACAATGCTAATGTTCCTAAACCAATACACAAAGTTTAATTACATTTTACTCTATGCCAAGTAATATGATTGCTACAAAGACATAAATCCTTGATGCTTCATCCTCAAAAACGCGCCGTAAGTCCCATCAAAATGTGAATCAGAACCTCAAAGAATCAACATCACAGCAAAAGCTTGATGGCACAACTGCAAGCTCTACACGACCTGTCCATTCCTCTCCTGGCTTCAGGGTGATAGGTTTCTCAACAGCTGCTGGATCCACGCATAGCATATGCTTGTACTCGTCATCACCAAAATCTGACATAGCCTTTGATTTCTTCTCCCATGGATTCCACACCACTGTTGATGTTCAAATCAACCGTAAGGATCAGATACGTGTTCTTAAGCTCGAGTGTAATAACAGTAGCAGAAACAGAAGCTCTAGTGACTTCCTATATGTTCAATGAAACCATATGTATCAAAGCATATTACCTATGTCTGGCAGCCCTTCCTTTTTTATGACATATGTACGCTTTCTTTCATGATCAAGAATAGCAACACAACTAGGAGCACTTACATAAACGCGATCCACCTGCACAAGGGTGCCACAATGTTAATTGAATGAAGAATGGCATCCTCGACCGGAGAAAAATAAGTTCAGGAACTAATGCAGCCAGTCAGAGCTGAGTCCATTAGATGTTTGGCATATCCATGTGAAAAAAATGTATGGCTAGGTACAAGCTGGCTTTTGGTTACAGGTTTCGCTTGCTAAGAAGCGAAAAAACAGAGGTCAAACACACTATCACAATTTAAGGACTAGATATTAGAATGTTCAAATAATTCATGGAACCACTTCATAATCAGCCATCATGCTACATATATGATCACGTGTTTCAATCGAGGAGAAAATCGTCCCCCAATTAAAAAAAAAGACGTTTCTGATGCACTAAGCTCCCCCGTTTGTGCAGGGTCCGGGGAAAATCATTCCCAATTCTTGGGGTAAAATAAGCTCAAGCAGAATTACCTCAGATTCAAAAGTTATTGCATCTCCTTGCTCTGTAAATAGCTTTTTTTGACAAAGATTGTCTAAATAGTCCAGCGTTTCGAGTCCCTCTATCCTCACTTCACTTTAACCAGTCACAAAAAGAAAGAAATAACAAGTTCAGATCAACCAAGTTATTGATGAATAGTATTTTGTTTGAAATCATATCAGGCTTTAATATACATACCTTATGTCAGATACTGAGAAGTACGTATGATAAGCTAATGAGAAACTAAATGGTTTCCCATTGATATTTCTAACGCGTGAAATCAAGGTCAAATTCCCGTCAGAAGCAAGAGATACATGGAGACGAAACTCAAAACTGCAATGCAAAACGAGAACCTCCATTTACCAGCCATCAAAGGTAGCATTTACATCAGTAACACAACAATTGATGGATGGTTATGCTTAAAATCACAAAAATGACTATTCTGATTCAGGCCTAAGTTCTCGAGAACAAGAACTATCCAACCATTCCAAATTATCAAAAACCATGTGTGAGGACTAAATGCTCCAATTTTTAAGAACAAACTTAAATTTCTGGGTTGTACATCTAATGGAGAAATATGCAACCGCTTGCATGTTTGTTTGATACATTTTGGAGCACAGAGGAGCCAATCAAAGATTCATCATCTAGAAAAATGAGAGCCATAGTGCCTAATACCTTGTTACTTCTTTCACCATAGATTGAAGTAATATAATTTAAATCCTAATGTTGAATTTCTCTAACCTTAAGGTGATCAACGACGACGCATATTTGATTGCAGATTCAACATTGATTATACCATAATGAACAGAACCAGGCACCAAATCTTTTTGTTGTGGGGGATGGGGGTTGGCCACCAAATTTAAGACATGTAATGTCTTACCTGTGAGGCCAGCACTTAAGATCCTCGTCTGAAGGTTTCAGCAGCAAGTCTACAGACGTCTTCCCACGGTAATCGAACGACTTAAGTGGTGGGGGATCATCTTCAATGCTCCACATCCTGTTTCTTGCAAATCCATGTTGCTCAAGTGTACCACAGTTTCCAAACTGAACAACCATAACCATGAGAACATAAGCATAAAACCTCTGCAGAACAATTCCAAATCTACCTGAAATCGAAATTTACCTGGGGAAAGCAAACAGGAATTCCTCCACGAATTGCATTCGGAGGCTTAAAAATAGCCTACATTGAATTAAAATCAGTAAGCTCCACACGTCTTCCACATCCTTTTTCTTTAACAAATTGATCCCTTTTTCTTCCTAACAAATCATGACATACAGCTAAGACCAACCTTAGAGCTGGTGAATAAGAGTTCTTCACCATGGCAATTCCTCCAGGAAGTGACCTGCCCTCCGTGCAAGCTAACCTAAAATTGACGAAAACAAAACTTTAACCCACCATTGAGAACCAAGTTAAACCAAAATTTCAGGGTAATAAAGTGAAAGCACAAAAGGGTAGCAGATCTAACCCGAGCAGAGGCACCATGAGAATTCCGAAGCATGACCTGGTCAATTCCATTCCAATCTTTTGTTATTTCAATAGCAGTCCTACTATCCCAAATTGGCACAGAATGACCCATTTCCTAAAACTGCTAAAATATCAACTATTCTCCTTTTCCTTTATCCACAGACCCCAAAATGGCTTTTGTATACCTTAAATAACTTGCTTCTGCAACCAGTAATCAAGAAATACAGATGCACATAGGGCAGTTAAACGTAGGAAACTGCATTGAACGTCCTCAAGAATTTCGTGAGCCTCCGTGAATTCAACAGAAAAAGGTACCACCTTTATCTAAATTTTGCCAATGTCACAATCTATATGTCCCCCAGATCCAAAACCAATCGCAAAATCACAGTCCCCCCCAAAATGAATTAAAAACTGAAAAGAGTAAATCCCAGCTCAGATAGTCCCACAAAATGCCACATGTTACTACCATGTAGAATACTTCGAAGTTCAAACTCTTCCCTAAATTTACTTCAACGCAATTGTCGCGTTTTATTGCATAAGAAAGAGACAATCAAACGTACAAGAGAAATGGACAAACAAACAAATGAAAAATAGATTAAACAGAAAATCTTTCAAGACACTCAAAATATAAAAGAAAAATTTTCAGAAATGTTTTTTCAAATACAAGGCCTCCAATTTGAAGTCCCTAAGTTAGAAGTAAAAACCCATCTTTTTCATACAGTAAATCACAGTGTGAAATTCAAATTTGAAGTTTAAACAAAAACTTTTTTTGATAAGAAAACATTCACGATTTTCATTTCATTTCAAAGCTCCCAAGAGGACAGGACAAGCCATACAGGAGGATTAGACACTGTTCTGAAATGACAGCAACCAAAAAAGGAACTTTTTAGGAAAAGCAAGAAACACTATTCTGAAATGACAATTACAGATTTAGGAAACTATAAAACGAAGGATTTATATATAAACCCCGAAAGGTGACACGGAAATGTAGAAGAATAATAAATATAAGAAAATGAAACACATTGACCTTATGCAATGCATGATGCAAGATGCAGGATGCAAGTGTGACAGTAGGCTTGTCGGGAGATGAACCACATGAGGGATTAATTAAATGTAATTAAATGCATAACATGGCCTTAAATGAGATTATTGAACCTGGGTTTTAGCATAGCAAGATGGGTGGGTAACATGGAGTTTAGGGGGACAAGTACAAGGTCCCCTGTTTTGTTGAGACTATTTTATGTCTTTGGAGATGGGAAGGAGGTGGAGAGATGTGAAGATAACTCCGTCAAGATTTGGGAAGCGATTAGGAAGATATTTTAGAAGGAAAATGTTCATTGTGATCAAATAACATGATAGGATCATCTCATACTCGTATTTCTCACCTTTCTTCCTGACCGTCACATGATAGTAGAGGGATTGATGAGGCTAAATAAGAAGTGACGAGCAAATAATGTATAAGGATAAATGAAAGACACGTGACAAACGATGGACAAAAGGTGAAAGAGTGGGGTGTGGAGATCTCATCCAATAATAAGTAATTCGGGTAGATCTTCTGTAATTTTTACAAAATTATAGGATGAGAGTGGAAAGTGGCCCACAAGACCATCTCAATCCAAAAAAATGTATGTATAAAAGTGACTTTTATGTACAGTGTATCTTCTATGACCCATTTAGACCATGTTGACAATTACGTTTTGATTGTTTGAATTTTTTTTATTTATATCTTATTTCGGGTTTTTTATAGGCTTAGATTTGTAACTTTGAAGAAGAAAAACAAAAACTCTACATAAAATTATTTTTACCGACGCATATATCTCAAGATTAGAGATCCAAAACATAATAAGCTAATAAAAGTTGAAAATACACGATGTTGAGTAAGGCAGAAACATGATAATTCACACCCTATTTCTTTGTTTCAATGGTGCATTAAGTCGTGTTTATATACCTTTGCATTCTAATTTCATGCTTCCAGACATCCCTAATTGAAAAACACACGAGTCTAATGCACTGAGAACGCTTTTTTTTTACAAAGTACTATATTGTACAAATAAGACAAATGAAAACGTTACGCATTATAAGCGCACCCCTTCTAACTATATTCAACATATATATATATATATATATATATATATATATATATATATATATATATATATATATATCAGAGTGCACTCATATTCTTGGCAGCTTCAACTTTTCTGGGGGAATTCATAGAATTCTCAATCATAAAAGAGTAATACTATTTCTTGTAAGGGTACATATATTCGACACTTATATAACTGATATGGCTCATGAATAGACATAGTAATAAAGAAATAAGAAAGGTCAATCGATAATTCTAATATTCTTCTTCATTTAGTAAAAATGAATTAAAGTCTATGTACTAGTTATAATTTAACTGTATAATATACCAAAGATACTTTGGATAATTAAAATAGCAAATTACCGTATATGCTTGTAAGGAATATTAATTATAATATATTAATCAATGTAGTGATAGTTTGTAAAGGTAATGAGATGAAGAATGAAGGTGAATTGGTATTTAAATAAGCAAGAATAGCTTGGCTTATGACATGGATCGATCTATGTGGCTTGAAAATGAAGTTGAGTATTTTGCCGAACATAGATCGATCACATCGATCAATCGATATCATATAGATCGATCACATCGATCGATCGATGTCACATAGATCAATGACTTTGATCGATCAATGTACCATGGGTGCAAAGTTGAAACTCACTGTCCAACATAGATCGATCACAGATCAATCGTTATGACTTCGATCGATACATAGATCAATCAAAGTGGTTTGGATGATAATTGAAACTTTCTGTGAGACATCGATCGATGTGCCCGACAAATGTGACTCTTCATCTAAAGTTGCAATTTATGCACCAAGGGACATATCCAATCACCATGCAACGGCTAGAAACGTCTGAAATGAAGTTCAAGAGCCTATAAAAAGGTCATTGCAACACATTTCAAGACATCTTGATATCAAGTTTATTCTAGCATTCAAAGTTCTTTCCACATCAAAAACACTCTCATTTGAAAGTTCATTTGGTTTCTTTACTTATTGATGAGGATTGCAACTTGTTGGTTGTTGTATCATCGGAAGAAATTTGTCTACAACCCTGGAGCAACTAGTGGAGACAAATATTTTTACGGATAGTGTTTGTACACGTCTCAAGCCATCAATTTTGCTTATTATTTTTGTTGTTATTGCATCCATTTTCTTAACAATCAGGTAATATACAGTATATGAACTTGCTCTTCAATTGTTTCACAATTTTATCTAGACGAAGGCAACAAAAAGAAAACAGAAAACAAGAAAAGTTTTATGACTTTTTGTAGCCCTTGATAAACACAATTATGCAGTATTTAAATGTGTAAGGTTTAAAGTCATTGGAACTTTTTTTCTTTTTTTTTAACACTGATTCATTTTTATTGATAAAGTGGAAAATATTTCTTGCGAATTTTGTTTTGTGCTACTGTTTATGGCAGTTAAGTTAATTAAAGTTCAGATAAAGAAAACTTTTGCTCATCCAAGGCAAAAGGAGACAGAAAAAAGATATTTCTTCGTAGCAATGCAAATGGCTGGATAAATAATTGGACATGAAATGAGCAAATTTCAAACCGAGGATTAGTCGACTCAGTCAACTATAAAATTTCGATAACTTTTAATGTATAAGTAAAATTTCGTGCGCGGATATGATTTTCTCCTTTCAATTATTCAGAGAAGCTATATTTTTATTCTGAAGATTATAAGTATTGCAGTCTATGTTATGCATATGAGGTCAGTTGTGTTAAATACAAGTAAAACTTTAGTTGCAATGATTTGAAAAAAGAAAGAAAGAAAAGGAAACTTTAGTTGAAAGTTACAAAGGAATACTGGACTTGGTAACTCCTCATGAGGAAAAACAACAACATTATCTTATTGTGTTAGAGACTCCTGATTATGACAGGATATGAAAGGAGGAATCAGTTGTACGATGAAGTTTATATGACTAAACAGTAAAAGTTTTGAAATTAAGAAACGACTTTTGTATATAAAGAAAATGACCGAGGATGGTTGGAGAGAGAAATTTTGCGAGTTGTAAAGTGTAAATCAAAAGGTGTGAGAGAATAAAATATGTGTTTAAATAAATGTCATCACCTTTGCTGTTTTAAGTTTATTAGTTTGAAATGAAACTGCACCAATTAAGAAAAGAAAGGAAGTTTATTGGTACTTTTAAAAAGACTGTTAGTTTAATTGTAGATAAATTTATCGTCATTTAAAAGTTTGTTTGTTTTTGCATGTCAGAAATAAAAGAGGGGAGAGTTTTGATGGGACTAAAATAGATTTAAAAAAAAGAAGAAGAAAACATTGAAAAGGAAATAGTCTAAAATTTGGATTCAGATTCGGTGACGCGGTCAATGGGAGATGCGTCAGACACGTCAAATGACCGTCTGACACGTGTCCCCTGTTAAAAAAAATTAAACCGACATGAGACCCCTACTGCAGCAGCGCCATGTGTAAGACGCTGACTGGACACGTCTGACACGTCCGCCCATATCAGCATCACCGAATCCGTTTCCCTAAAATTTAAAGTCCCCAACTGTTTCAGATTCAATTAGGTTTAGTCTACTGATCAAAAACTAAGACACCCTAATACCAAATGCAGACACCTTTTTATAAGTGCAGGTATTATTTATTTCATAGTAATAAATATCTCTACTTTGCATCCAGGTATACTTCAGTTGATACTTGGGTTAAGATTTACTTCAAAAGGTTAAGAGTTCGATTCCAGATACATACATAGTGTGGGTGTTCCTCTGCTGCTACGCCGAAGACCTGATTTGAGGGAGGACACCTTGTGTGGGTCACTGTGTAAGATCTCGTCCAATCTAAAAGACCGCTAGATTTGTATCCTCCACACATAATTCTTAGGACTGGGGCGATGAAACTCCTCGTGATGAGGAATTTCACTTTTTACTTCAAATATCTCTACTTTGATCGTTATTTATATTAAAAGAGTACGGGAAAAAATGTTTTAGCTCCCGTTGTATTATACGTATACCGAGATAAACATTCAGCGCGTGATTTTCCTTTTTCTAACGTCTTCACAAACACCATATTCCTATTATTATGTTATTTATGTAGGTATATACAAAAACAGAGTCTCACTAGAATCAAACTCTCTATCATTTG
Organism: Eustoma russellianum; assembly: GCA_036186865.1. NCBI lineage: Eukaryota > Viridiplantae > Streptophyta > Magnoliopsida > Gentianales > Gentianaceae > Eustoma > Eustoma russellianum. The sequence continues at coordinate 4,528,744 of AP025043.1, forward strand.
AGATAGAGTTATAGTTTGCATGTCTGTTATCCTCTCCAGATTCTTAGCTTTTGATATCGTTGATATATATTGGGTATGATTGATTGATTGATATAGAGTGAAAATTAGATATAATTGAACTTTACTGACTTTGCATGCGAACAAGAACCTTTATCATAACATTGGCTTGAATAAACTAATATTGTGACCACTAAAACTACATACCTTCCAAAACAGAGAAAAACATTTTTTTTTTTTTTGTAATTAAGCAAAACACTTCATAAGCAACTAAAAAGAAATTTCCTAACAGACCATGATTTTACCTTTTGCAACTAGAAAATTTCTAACAAGGAATAAATGTTGCTATGAAACTCTATTAAATTTGAGAAAAAATTTAAAAAAAAAGAAAGAATAAGAAAATCCAAAGAATCAATATCACATTTATCGTAGTGTATAAAATGTGAAGTTTCCTTACCGATGTGGTATCATCTTCCGGTCTACTTCCTAAATCTCCATCCTTCTTTATCCATTTTAACAGGAAAGAAAACAGCTCTAACATGGGGAGAGTTCTGTATTACAAGTATAAGTTTTTTAAAGCATTAATCTTAACATTTTAAAAAGAGTATATATAATAATGTGACACACGCGAAACAACACAACTACAATGCTCTTACATGATCTCGTATTATTTACTATGTGGGATAGATAACGTGATCATTTATATCTATTGCATTCTACTACTGAAGATAATATGTATACTTACCCAAATCGTGATATTCTCCTTAACGGTCTTCAAAGCATATGTCTTGTTTTAATCTTTTTTATGGTACTTTAAAGTTGTATGTTTTAACAATGTATCAAATTGATTAAACTTGTATAAAAAGTGCAATAAAAATAACAAGTAGTGAACATTGACATATTATCTTAGTGAATGTTGTTGGAAATTTTCTTAGATCATTCTATGCTAAATTGACTCACTAAATTGGATGCGCTTCTTATATTATGAAGTAGTAGTTGATCGTATAGTTTGACGCAATTTTTAGTATGGGTCATCGAGAAACAACCTCTGTGTGGTTCTAACACATGGGTACGGTTGTGTACATCTGACCCTCTCGTATCCTGTCATAGGTGGAAACCTCTAAGGCAATGAGGTAATATTGTTGTTGTATCCTATGCTAATGTATCTCTTATATGTATTTCCGTCAACAAATATCCATTACTGCATCAACCATTTAACTAAAAGTTATTCTAGGGAAGGGTAAAATTAATTTGAGAAAATAATTCCCCTTTTTTGATTTAAAAAATCCACTTAAAATTCCTCCTTCAAAGGGCAAATTTCCTTTTCATTTGCATACATAGAAGAGCTATGTGCTTATTAATTACAATGCCTTTTATAGAACACATGGAACTTACAAAACTGACTGAACGATACTCTTTCTGCTTTCTGCTTTCTTAATAAATGTGAAATTAGATTGTATCTTCATAATAATTATATGAATTGAAAAAAATTGTTTCAACACTTTGATTTAAGGTGGCACGCATACGTTTTTTTTATCATTAATCTTGACATGTTTTTATGCAATTTAATCTTGATTTTTTTTAAAATACTATATTCTTATATGACACGTAAAAGTTAAAACAACACAATAAGAATGTTCTGGTTTTATGATATTCTTTATTACGTAGGATTAACATTAACCAACACAACAACGCTCTTTCCTTTTCGTATCATTACTGTATGAGATGTGCAACGTGATCTCTTGTCTTCATTACACTCGTGAAACAATCACATGGAGAACGTTCTTGTCTTATCATACTCTGTATCATGTGAGATGAACGTAAATCAACAAAACACCTGTAGCGCCCCGTCCCGAACCCTAGGGTCAGAACCGGTACGCCCGCCGTATTCTGCTAAGGGATATATAAGGCGTCTGTACGAATACTTACACATATCAAAACGACACAGTATTCGATCGCGGAAGCAAATTAAATCCACTCAAAACTCTAAATCGAAAGTAAAATCCCAAAATCATATATAGTCAAAATCAAGTCACAATCCCTTATACGACATCGTAAAGTAACAATTAAGAAATCCCTAAGCTATGTCCTCAAATGGAATAATAAATAAAACAAAACTTCCTCAATTCTTGATCCTCAATCTCCCAATAGTCTCTACGAGTCCCACTGAGCCCACTCTGAACCTTCTCCAACCGATATATAATCATACCCTGAATCGTCTGCAAGAAAACAAAACAACCGGTGTGAGCGACAAAAACGTCACTCAGTAGGTACCCTGCCTGCATCGGCCTTGTGAGATCATACATGCTAGGACAGTAGTGAAATACATATAAGTACGTCGATACGAAAATAGACTGTCCACGTTTTCGCAAACACATATAACGGTCATAACTTCTTAAAACAACGTATAACGGTCATATCATCTTTAGAACAATCAAACACATAATCATGAAAAATGAGCGTGAAATGCAATGTCACATACGTGATGCATGATAACCTACCTTCTCAGAAACATTCATCTAATCGTGCAATGCATGACCCCGGGTCCTAACAGAACGGAACGGAACGGAACAGAACGGAACGGAACAGATCAGATATGCGACTTATGTCTTGCATATCCTAACAGAACAGAACGGAACGGAACAGAACATAACATATATGCAATGTCTCGTGATGCATGAATGCAAGAAGTCATACACGGAATCCTTCATTTACTTCCCCTTTCCTTTTCTTCTTCTTTATCCTTTTCTTTTCTTTTTTCTTTTTCTTTTTTCCTTATATTTCACGTTCAGAATCCTTTTTCAATTTCTTTTCTTTAATTCTTTTTCCTTTTCTCCTTTTCTTTATTCTTTTTTTCCTTTTTCCTTGTTCCCTTTCGTTCAGAACCTTCCCCTGCCCTGTTCTCACTTCCTGCGCCCCCCCTTCCTTCGTTCCCCCTGAAATCCCAGCCGTCAGCCGACTCAGCCCCCCCAACTCCTCACCCCTGCCCCACCCCACTCCCCAGCGGCACCACCTCCCCCCCACCCTCAACCGCACCCCTCCCTAACCAGCGCACCCCCTCCTTCAGCCCCCACCTCTCAGCCGCCCCCTTGGTCCAGCGCCCCCCTCCCTCAGCCCACCCCCTTCGACTCCCTTGTTCCTCCATCTGGCGGCACGTGGTCCTAGCCCACCACCACCAGCCACGTGCCGCCGGCACAAACACTCATTCCTACGATTCCGGTATTCACACGCAAATCAAAAATCAAATCTTTTTCCGAGTTTCATACGAAAATAGCATCGGACATATATACGGACATACAATTCATCACATATACGTATAATCAATAATCAAACATCTATACAATCACAAATACTAATGCACGATCTCGTTTTCATAAAGAAATTAAAGGATTACTGCTATTAAATTCAACAGATGTTAAGAGGGCACCTACCTGGTAATTGATACGCGTTGAAGAGCGTGATCGAATGGTGGTATTTCTCCTAAAAAAAGGCGGCCCTGATTGGAAGCAAGAAGCGTCGCTGCTTCTCTTATCTGTGCGGCGCACGTCTAGTGAGGGGAGGAGGAGAAGTCTAAGCGTGGTTTAAATAGAAATTTGATTAGGGTTTAGGGAAAATTTGATAATCAAATTAGGTTTTCTAATTAATTAGACCCTAATGACTCTTTTGCCCCTTTAAAAAAAATGGGATATAACATTCCCCCCCCCCTTACAAAAAGTTTCGTCCTCGAAACTTGTGTGTTACGAAATCAATAATTTAGTATAGTCCCACATAATTCATTTACTTAGATCATGAACAAAACCTAGTATCCCTTGCGTGTTCCGATATGTTACCCATTTCACTTCCTGGATACCAGACTAAGTCTTCAAATCATTCAGTGTGTACATATACAATGAAATCTTCAAATCTTTAGTCCTCCGCCTAATGGATCGTAACCTATTCTTCCTATAGTTCTCGGATCAACCTTAAGGGTATTGTCAATATACTGGCTTCATGACTTAATCGTCGGTCTATATCGTACTTATATTTGCTACCATGACCAACCCTCTAAACTCCGTTCTTAGGGGTATTACAATCTTTAACTTAACGCCTTGTTCACAAGACTCATCCCTATAGCTGTATGTATTTTTCGGAATACGTTGTACTCTAGTACGATTTAATTTAGTCATCACTAACATCTTACAAGATGATCTAGTCCTCATAGGGTTCAATCCTTACTTAATTCTCTATAATTAGTGCTTACAAACTCCCGCTTATACCACTTAACGTGTATAATTCAGCTTATTGCAATCTAAAATACCGGATTCTTAAACTTATCACATATGATTCATCCCCTAGAAATTTAACTATACTAACATCCTTTGTGTATGCCAATATGGTAATCGTTACTCTTTATTAACACAACCAAGTCTTTAAAATCAGTTCTTATATACTTACAAACTAGCTCTATGATCATGTTCTTAATTTCTCAAAGATATCGTCAGCAGCCTTGTATACGAAACATGTATATGGACAAATTTTTCTTCAAGTTAAAAAAAAGTATCTTATGTAGCTATAATTTTGAATATAGCTTTAACTATTTAAAATAATAAACCTTCTAATTTTTGTAAACACAAAACCCAAAGTATCATAGATTTGTTTTCGCAACGCGATATCTCAAACGACCATTTAAAAAAAAACAATGATATAACTTGTTCGCAAGGCATTTTTGGTAAAATTGCGTCAAAACAGTTGAAAACTTAATAATGTAGGGTTCTATGAAACGGTTTGAATACGGTACCTTTCGTTTTCAAAAACAGGTATATAATTTGAAAGCTACCCTTTTTTTTTTGCTTCACAAAAGTTTAGTAAGTTTATCGCAAGCGGTTAAATAACTTCGAAAACATTTAAACGGTTAAACTGCTTGCGATATTGATAGTCGTCAAATTAAATTAATTTTGACTAAAACAGAATGTAACAAAAACGGAAATTTGAAATATGCGGTAAGAAATATATATAAACACATGTTTTTGCAAGAACTTCAATATTTGAAAAGTTTTTTCCCCCTTTTTCAAGGTCATCAAAGGAATCGAATTTTTTTTATTATACTGATTTACAAGTACGGATAAAAAAAATCTAGCCTCGTAAAGTTTAGTAGACTATATAAAGAAATTTGACTTAATAAGGTATTTTCGAAAATAAAATGTCTTTTGAAGTCCCTGTAAAATATAGGCATAATTTGGTGTGAGTGCTTAGATAAAATATTTATCTGCTAGAGAAATAATAGTCCAATATTTCGTATAATTTCTATAATCTATCCTTAATTTCAAAAGAACAACCCGTCTACATATCGTTTCTTATAAGTCTAACATTTGCCTATTATGATAAAATCCCTATCTTAAATTATCCAATCCTAGTATGGCATACCAAATATTTATTGACTTAAGCTGTTCTAATTTACCATGCTTCCGTACGTTATACTGATCCACTGCATTTCTTTACTTGGTTATTTGAACCGCTAATTATCCTAGTTAAATCTCACCCGAACAAACGACCACTACTGGTCCATGGTTACTCTATTTCAATTCAAGCCTACTAGATTCAACCAAATGTTCCGATGTCAGCACTTAACCCACAATTTGTAATGATATAGTATTTCGAGGTATATACTATAGTCGATTCTCGCATGTCGCTATTGTTCAATACCTCTAATAAAACTGATGTCGTCCACCTATTTTGATTAGCCTACATTCAACATCTTAACCCTACACTATAAATTCCTTTGTACAATATCATTAACTAAACTCTACTGATTATAACGCTAATCACTATTTAGTTTCTATTATTCAACTATGAATCATCTCTTAGTACTTATCATACTACTATAATTCATCTCTTAGCAGCTATGGTCCCAACTTAGACCTAAGCCCGCTCTGAAGTTACCGTACAAGTAGAGATGTAGACCCGCTTTACTTTACCCTAATGGTACTAAGTGTCATGTTGTAGTTATGGTAAGGCAACCCGAGTAACTGTCTGCCCATTAATATGTCAACTAACGTCTATAGTAGGGTATTCTAGTTAACATTGTAATTCATTCAAACCAATTATATAGTATTCAACTAGGGTTACTAAGATCACAGCTTAGAGAGTTATGATCAACCTTAGATAAAGGTGAATTGTATGGGATATCTTAGGTATACGTGTTTCAGAACCGATCGACTTCTTAAGTTTAAGATCATAAGTTATTTCTAGGATCGTTCTTAGCATCATCATTTCTTAAGTCTAAGATCACGTCTTATTTCCAAATCGTAACTCGTACATAATCAACACTTGTTACTACATCAGTACTCATGTCTAGAGTCAACTCTTAATCGAGATCGTTACTTATGTCTAAGATCGTAACTTATGTTCAGGATCATTACTTATAACTGAGATCAGTACCTATGCCCATGATCATCGCTTATGTTCAAATTATCACTTATGTCTAAAATTGAAACTTAGAGGCAAAATCGTAACCTATTTTCTAATGTCATGGCCTAATTCTACATTTCCGCCGGTGGATCTAGAGCCATGCTCTAAAGATCGTACTGTCATCACGTAATACCTCTTGAACTCATTCCGAAATTAGATCCAAATGATTGGCGGTGTCAGTTGTGCTGCACCACCACTCCTCTACATCCGTTTTAGAAGAGTCTTAAGTCTGAGTGCAGTGGTGGTGAAGCCTGTGGCTGCTGATGAGGTTGCGCCATAGCTTGGGCCATGACCCGTAGTGCCTAGGTCAGGGCCTAGGGAAGCACAACCTGCGGTGGGGCCTCATTCTCAGAGTGGTTTCCATTGCCGTTCCTACCGTTCTCTTCTCGATGGCATATTTGCTACGACAAGGAAATTTCAGTTTTTTTTTTGTTTTGTCAAGGGCATTTTAGGAAATATATAAATTTAAGATACTATAAATAGTTAAATACCGACAAATAAAAACAAAAATAAAAACCAATCGTGCCCCCAGTCTGATCATCACTTAGTCTAAATCAAACCTATTCTAATATCAAACTTAGTCTCGGATCATAACTTACGTCTAGAATCAAACTTAGTCTCACATCACAACTTATGCCTAGAATCAAACTTAGTCTCATATCACAACTTATGTCTAGAATCAAACTAGTCTAAGATCAACTTACGTCTACGATCGAAACTTAAGTCTATAGTCATCTCTTACGTCTAAGATCATTTCTTAATTCTACGTTCCGCAGTAGATCTAGAGCCTCGGGCTCTGATACCACCTGTAGCGCCCCGTCCCGAACCCTAGGGTCAGAACCGGTACGCCCGCCGTATTCCGCTAAGGGATATATAAGGCGTCTGTACGAATACTTACACATATCAAAACGACACAGTATTCGATCGCGGAAGCAAATTAAATCCACTCAAAACTCTAAATCGAAAGTAAAATCCCAAAATCATATATAGTCAAAATCAAGTCACAATCCCTTATACGACATCGTAAAGTAACAATTAAGAAATCCCTAAGCTATGTCCTCAAATGGAATAATAAATAAAACAAAACTTCCTCAATTCTTGATCCTCAATCTCCCAATAGTCTCTACGAGTCCCACTGAGCCCACTCTGAACCTTCTCCAACCGATATATAATCATACCCTGAATCGTCTGCAAGAAAACAAAACAACCGGTGTGAGCGACAAAAACGTCACTCAGTAGGTACCCTGCCTGCATCGGCCTTGTGAGATCATACATGCTAGGACAGTAGTGAAATACATATAAGTACGTCGATACGAAAATAGACTGTCCACGTTTTCGCAAACACATATAACGGTCATAACTTCTTAAAACAACGTATAACGGTCATATCATCTTTAGAACAATCAAACACATAATCATGAAAAATGAGCGTGAAATGCAATGTCACATACGTGATGCATGATAACCTACCTTCTCAGAAACATTCATCTAATCGTGCAATGCATGACCCCGGGTCCTAACAGAACGGAACGGAACGGAACAGAACGGAACGGAACAGATCAGATATGCGACTTATGTCTCGCATATCCTAACAGAACAGAACGGAATGGAACAGAACATAACATATATGCAATGTCTCGTGATGCATGAATGCACAGAAGTCATACACGGAATCCTTCATTTACTTCCCCTTTCCTTTTCTTCTTCTTTATCCTTTTCTTTTTTTTTCTTTTTCTTTTTTTTTCCTTATATTTCACGTTCAGAATCCTTTTTCAATTTCTTTTCTTTAATTCTTTTTCCTTTTCTCCTTTTCTTTATTCTTTTTTTCCTTTTTCCTTGTTCCCTTTCGTTCAGAACCTTCCCCTGCCCTGTTCTCACTTCCTGCGCCCCCCTTCCTTCGTTCCCCTTGAAATCCCAGCCGTCAGCCGACTCAGCCCCCCCCAACTCCTCACCCCTGCCCTGCCCCACTCCCCAGCGGCACCACCTCCCCCCCCACCCTCAACCGTACCCCTCCTTAACCAGCGCACCCCCTCCTTCAGCCGCCCCCTTGGTCCAGCGCCCCCCCTCCCTCAGCCCACCCCCTTCGACTCCCTTGTTCCTCCATCCGGCGGCACGTGGTCCTAGCCCACCACCACCAGCCACGCGCCGCCGGCACAAACACTCATTCCCACGATTCCGGTATTCACACGCAAATCAAAAATCAAATCTTTTTCCGAGTTTCATACGAAAATAGCATCGTACATATATACGGACATACAATTCATCACATATACGTATAATCAATAATCAAACATCTATACAATCACAAATACTAATGCACGATCTCGTTTTCATAAAGAAATTAAAGGATTACTGCTATTACATTCAACAGATGTTAAGGGGGCACCTACCTGGTAATTGATACGCGTTGAAGAGCGTGATCGAATGGTGGTATTTCTCCTAAAAAAAGGCGGCCCTGATTGGAAGCAAGAAGCGTCGCTGCTTCTCTTATCTGTGCGGCGCACGTCTAGTGAGGGGAGGAGGAGAAGTCTAAGCGTGGTTTAAATAGAAATTTGATTAGGGTTTAGGGAAAATTTGATAATCAAATTAGGTTTTCTAATTAATTAGACCCTAATGACTCTTTTGCCCCTTTAAAAAAAAATGGGATATAACAACACCAATACGTTTTTATTACACACGTGAAACCACAAATGAAGAATATTTTTGTCTCGTCGTACTCTTAAGCATGTGAGATGGGCATGAACCAACACAACAACAATGCTCTTCTCTTGTCACATTCTTTGCTCTATCCGATGGATAACGTGATCATTTACATTACCAATTACAATATTTGTATTTTCCAAAACGCAAACGTTTCTTTAACGGTATCTAATAATCAACGCAAACATCTCTTTAACAGTCTTTATTAATCTTTTCAACACACATATTTTATTTTAAATCTTGTTTATGGTATTTAGAATGATGGTTCTGTAACAACGTACCAATTGATTCAAATGTATAAAAATTGAAAATGAAGTTTTCAACTATTAAACTAGTTGATATTATCTCAGAGGATGATGTAGGAACTTTTCTCAGAACAATTGGATGGGATTATAGCATAACATTTGCACCCTCTAAAATGTCAAATTCTCATCTTTAACGGTCTCCAATCATCTTTAAAGAAAAATATGTATTTCGTTTTAGATCAGTTTAATGGTACTTTAAAATGATAATTTTTTAACTATACAAAGACAGTAAATTGTTGACTCTCTAGGCTGAAGTTGTAATATATATGTGTGTGTATATTGTGTCCAACCAGAGGCAGCAAACGTCTCTCAGGATACAACGGCTAATAGTTCGAACGAGTGGCACCATACGTAAGAACTTCACGAACCTGACAGATGTTCTGACTTCTTGGAGTTGAAAAGTGCAGATTTGGTATGCAGATGGATGCAGAGTTCGTATGTGGAAATGCAGAATTGAAGAAGAGTTCGTAGGCAGAGAGATTGAATTCAGGAAGATCTATATTCAGACAGAGGGTCTTGCCTCTGTTTTATAGAGGGAAATAGGTTTGAAGGTTAATTGTCAGCCGTCGGATTAATCAGTTTAGATCTCAACCGTTAGATCAAAAACTCTGGCAATTTAAACCGTAGCCATTGGATCAGAAAACCGATTAGCCAGATTAACTCGTAGCCGTTGGATTGCAACTATTGATTTGACTAAATTGGAGCCGTTGGATCGCAACGGTAACCATCAAATTTAAATGGTATTCGCCGGATCAACAACTGGATGCACTTTAATCATAGCCGTAGATCATCAGATTTAATCATAGCCGTAGGATCAAAAATTATTTTTCTGAAAAATTTAAAAGAAAATTTGTCCCAAAAAATAAGAACCCACGAACCCGGGGCAGGCAGGCAGGCGGCGCGCGCGCGTGGCAGCCATTTGCGTCTTCCCTCCGGTCAAAAATTCTCTTGTCCTTAGAGTACATCTAAAGTGCCTCTCCTAACAATATATAAGGTGACAACTTTTACTCAATTGGCCAATATGTTATTCTTGCAAAGAGGTGATATGTACTCTTCTCATGACGCCACATCACCAATTTTCCAATTTTCAACTAATTGTTACTCTTACTTTGAGCATTAATTTCTCATTCATCCGGTATCGAAATTGAGTTATTCAAAAGCCTAAAATAATCTACTCATTACGTAGATAAATTTAGGACTAATTAATAACTATTTTTAATTAACGGACACTAATCATAATTAAGCTCAAACTATGTTACTCACCAACTTTGGACAAACTCATTTCCAAAATTTCTAATTTTCCTCGTACACAAAGCACTAGCTCTTTCTGTAGCAAAACAGCAAAGTAGTTTGAACATTCGTTTTCAAGTCGTGTCTAGTTTCAGATGCTTTATATTTGTTACGAAACAAGAGGGCAAGCTATAATTTAATCCATTGATCAGAAAATATAAGTCTACTTTGATATTTAAAGATAGTGTAATTTGCAATACATTGAAAAGTCAAAATATGTTTATATTTTGATGGCAGACCTTGGAACAACGGGTAAGATTGTTGTTTTGTAACCTTGAGGTCACGGGTTATGGAAATAGCCTTTTACACAAAGTGTAAAGTAAGTTACGTACATCAGATCGCAAAGCGATTCGGCCCTCTCTAGATCCTGTTTTGCGTGAGGTCATTTATTTATTTAGACAATCATCTTTTGAGGTATGTTTTGGTGAAATAAGGTTAGCAACTCTTTCTTACAAACAGGATGACGCAATAGGTTCACTTGATAGATTACATTTAATATTAGTGTTTGAATTTTGACAATCGCCGTGTGGGTGTTTAAATTATGCCTTTATTTTCTTACCGAAGCGGGTATAGGCACATACACCTTGAAAACACTAAATCATAGGCTTCTTAGAATTATGCTGAATGATATAATTTATATCTTTTGCTAAAAATTTTAAGACTGAGACTATGACTAAATTCTAAAGCCCTCGCAATCCATGTATTACCTTTTGATTCAAAGGATGATGCATCACGTGTTAGCACATCTGTTCATGTAATTTACATCATCATCATGTGAAGTTTACATCATGATGTGTATCATGATACCAAAAAAAATATACTATATTGCACGAAAATTATGGCACACATCTGGCAGTCTCAATATCGACAAGAAACACTAATATTAAATGAGTTTGGGTATAGACAAACTCAACAATAATATAATAGGAATTTATCATAAAGATATACATACAGGTTTACATCTAATTATTAATATAACAACATCATTATTTCAAAGGACAAACTAAATCTTTAATAATTACAATTGACTAGAACGGGTTTTCAGAATTTGGTATCAATTTATAATTTTTTCAATGTCGGCTTTGCAAAAATAAATCTTTTTCAATATAATTAATCAAACAATCATTCATCTAAGTATCTCATATTTTATTCCGCATCCGATTCTTCATTATATTCATAGCTGAAAATCTCATTTCCACAATAATAATATCAAACGATAAAATGTTACCGGAGTTAAACTAATGCCCTTTACTTGTCGTGTAAAGTATCTACGTAACTATTATTTTGCTTGTAACACAAATACAATTTATTCAAAATATTACAGGAGTTAAAATAAATTTAAACACATAGTGATATAAATATAATATTATATACGTTAAGATAAAGTTATAGGAGACTAGGGGCACGTGCCTCGCATCCGTCGCTTACATGATCCTAAAACAAAAGGTATATGTTTTCAGAAGGAAAAAACAAAGCAACAAAGATATACAGATGAAGATATGCTTCCCGTCATAGCCAAGGGAAATTAGTATGGTGTTACAACAACAACACATACATAGTATATATCATCTACGACAAAAGTTATTGTCAAAGTTTGGAAAAGATGAAAAACAGACAAACAATATCTCTATCTCAAAAAACAGATAATTACTTTCAATAAAACCTCTGACTCTACATGTATGTTATTCAACATTACATATACGGATAAACTCGAGCGTGACGGTTCCATTTCTGCTATATTACTGATACTTCTAATTTGAATCTTTTGTAGGTTATTTATAGGAAAATTCTAAGGTCCGTAGACTTAACAGATTTGTTAATTTATAATATTTATGAAGCTCTATATACGTGTTAGTGAAAATCTTCAAGGTTAACCAGTGTGGCTGGCGTGGTGGTTCAGCACCTCGTCCTTTAAGCAAGTGGCGACGGTTCGATTCCCCCTGATGCAAGAATCGCTCCCTCGCTTCTGTGCGCATAGAAGGTGCCAGCTGGCCAGCCCTTTACCACTTCGTGTGCTGACCCGAGGGCGAGGAAGATTTAGTCTGGCTAATGCCGGGATACCTCCTAAGGGGCAACCCTTTAAATAAAAAATCTTCAAGGTTAAAAGATTAATTTTTTTAAAAATATGCTGAAAGAGTTTTAAATATAATTAGAGGGGAAGCAACTATGGCTGTAAATAAACCAAGCCGTTCGGTTGTTCGGCTCGTTTGGCTCGGATAAAAGGTTAATGAACAGAGCTTGAACACCTTTTTCTGTTCGAATTCGGTAAGTGGCACCGTTCGTGTAATGTGTTTGGCTTGTTAATGTTGTTTATGAGTTAAACGAACCAAGCTTGAACAATTAAATATGTTCGCTTAAATAAGCGAACAAGCTCGGCTCGTTTACTAATTTAAATGAACCGAACTTGAACAACGCAATGCTCGGCTCGTTCGGCTCGTTTACAACCCTAGAAGCAACTGGTCTAAAAAGATGCGGAAAATTCTTTCGCAGACCCAAAAAGCGTAGCATGCCTTTTTGATATATAGCACACAAGCATTTTTACATTCTTATTCAAAAATTCAGATACCTTCGTTTCTGGTTTTTGTCATTCTTTACATTAATACACATCTGACATCTCCACCAATCAAAATTATTTTCCACAACATATTTGTAATTTGACAATATATAAAATTAAGAAAAAATAATCATAATATAAGACAAACCGTAATGCGATTATCACATGATACTCAAATAGCATGAAATGCGAAAATTTTATTCACCGTAATTCGGTGTCTGCGTTATAAATTCACTATTTTACATTTAAACAACATAACTATATATTACATACACAACTTCATTTACCGTAATCCGTGTCAGCTAAATATATTAACGAAAAATACACTTACACAATATCTCTAACTTTTCCTATTCAATAATCATAAATACGATGACCAACTTATATCAGAAAAAAGAAAAAAGAAAAAAAATTTACAATGACAATCTACATCCAATTACTTAATAATCATTAGTCTTTTTAGATCTGTATTGACCTAGTGATACTTGCTAAACGACATGTATGTCTACACATACCTGATGATCTTTGGTGAATGAGATGTTTGTGCTCGCAGACACGCCAAAGATAGGTGATGTTTATATTCGCAAAAATACTGAAGCTTGGTGAAGGAGATGTTTATGTTCACAGACGATCAAGTACAAACGTTCTGAAACATCTTATATAGAGCTTTCGACGAGTGAAGATCTTGTCTGGCAAAAGGAGCCTTAGTGTACTATTGGAGCGACACAAGTGTTCAATCCTTAAACATAGAAACACCAACTCTCAAACATATATCCGAAACTTCTTGTTGTGTTTGTGAATACGATTGCTGATCAATTGCACTTCTTCCATAATATGTTGTTTCTCTTCTCGTATTTCCATCGTAATGCAATGAGATTATTTTTAATAAAGTCATTTCAACAATCATCCGGACTTGGTGATTATATACATACCCCAATTGCGTCTTTGTGAAGATGAAACGGATGTTTATTGATACATCTACTACACTAAACATGGTATTTCTTTAGGAGTTCAATGTGCTCCACTAAGTAAGCTTGTATTACGTCTTTTTACGTAACGAAAGCATTTTCTTCTTTTCCACATGTACGAGTATTATTTTGTAGTTGTCACCGTAATACAGTATTTGGGACATCTGCATATACACCTTCTTGGATATGGGATCATCTTTCCACGTACATCGATTATCACCTGCAAGTTTTACCATAATACAGTATACGTCTTGATCAAATATATATTTCTTAACCATATTTACTATATATCCCTCTACATATTTTTACTAATAGTTTAATTAATCTATTAAATAACGTCATTACAAAAATTTCTCTTATTCCATCCGAAATAAATCACTCATTTACGAAACATTTCATGTCTTAAATGCTTGTCTACCCATTTAAGGTCAAACTTGAGAGAAAAAGTCATTTAAATGTACACAAAACTTTTCATGTCCTCCGCGTAATTTCACCCATCTTTCTATAGTTAGACGCAATTCACCTATATAACTATAAACATAACAAGAAGTATACAAAATATTAGAAATATCGTTTAAATTTGACATGTTGTGATGATGTTGGGAGCACCATGTGGGTGACAACAAGAAAGAAAGAGACTCTGAAATCGAATTTTGTTAATGACATAGGAACATAAGGATCATATGCCGAGGCACCGGCAACGCTGCAAAAGACAGAAGTTGTTGGGTAATTTTTATTTTTAATGATGAGAAAGTTATCAGATACTTATGGTGCACATTATAATGTTGTATCTTCTGCATCAAAAAAATTCAAAATACACCTAACTAACTAGGCATCATCATAATAGTCACTTCATATCCAATTATAGATAGACATGTCGGAAACGAACCTCCTTCTTTCTATAAAATCACTTAAATAATAATATATTTTCTCCTTACATATCAATTTTTTTAGCAAGGTGCTATGTACTTAAAAATTATTGCTTAGCTTACCGTATAATAAATGAAAGAAATAGTTCACTTGTGATACAGGAAAAAAGATCTAATAGGCTAAAGGCAAGCTTAATCCGTTTGGAGGAGGACATGAATAAAAGTGTCAATGAAATCGGGCTGGCCAAATTCGGTCTGTTTAGCTAAAAGTAACGAGTTGGGTTTAAAGATCGTTGGGCCAAGATGAATTTAGACTTTATCTGAAGTCAAATTGAATATGAGCCGAACAAACAAGTAGCATCTAATACAAACAAACCGCCAGAACAAAACCCATTCCTAATAAACTTTCTATTTTTAGTAATTGCAAGTTTATCGGGATCAAAAGCAAGTTTAACATTAGCCTTGTTGAAAAGTGCTTCGGAAATCAAGTTTCTAAGTATAGTAGGTACACGAAGCATATTGCTCAACTCCGAAGTCAACTTGAGGAGCATTTTTCTCTTCCAGTCACTTGGTTCTTCATGCATCCCCTAAGAAAATCTGTTCTCCACTCTATATTCCTTAGTAATTAAGAAATAAATATATGGTGGTAGCAATATGTTTGATGGCTCTAATGTCTACCGGTCATTCCTCACACTACCAACAAGATTTACCTCAGAGAAGATGACCGCTGCAATGATTCCCTCATCCTCTGCATTGCCCTCTACAAGGTTGGCTTGATTATTCGCTTGTTGCAAAAGCCACCTTATGTCCGAATTTTTCACACACCTAGCATACTCCTTTGGGTTTCTTTTGACCTTGTCCCTACCCGTTGAACTTGCCTTTGAGGCCTTTGGTGATGTTATTTTGAAGCCGGTTGTACTTACATTTGCCTCTTTGGATTATGCTCTATAATATTAGCCTTCACCACCTCTCCTTCATCACCACTTGCATCTTCTAATCTGTTGTTTTTCTTATATGCGGATGTGTTTGATTACACTATCGATAGAGAGTTTTGCATCATCATGTTTTCCTCTCTTCTTGTATTTGCTCCAAGAAGAAGGAAGTTTTTCAAGCAAGGAGATGGCTTGAAACTTTCATCAATCTTGGTGCCTTCTTGGTCGATGTTGTCCACCAATTATTGAAATCCATGGATTTGACATTGATAGATATGTGGTCCACCATTTGAAGCTTGAGAAATCCAATGACCACATACTTACGTTTGCCGATATCTTTGGAACCATACTTGCTTTGGAGGGCCTTCCTATTATACCCGTACATGTGTGCATGTACAAGAAAAAAAATAAAATAAAAATAAATATACCCATTAACTCTCCACCTCCTCACTCTTCCATAACCCTTTCTAAAATCCTTCCCCATAACCCCCAAACTCATGACTTCCATTTACATCTCTTCCCATAACCCCCACCAATCACGTAGGATTTCCCCCTCCCCTTTGCACACACATTCGGCCACAAGAGAGCAAAATTAAAAAAAGAAAAAATTGAACCAAGGGAGCTGAGAGCAAGAAGGGAGAAAGAAGGAAGAAAAGAAAAAAAGAAGAGAATGAGAAGAAGGTAAGCGTACTACCGGTATTCGTTATGTTTTTGCGAATCATATATGTATATTTTTGTATAAATTCAAAGATTTATATTTGATTGCATAGATGGATGTATTCTTATGTATATAGCCGTGTGTATATATGTATATATGTATAGATGGTGAATTTGTATTTTGAGGCTTGTGGCTGAAAGTATATGGGATTTTCCTATAGTATAGGCTTCGGCCAAAACTTATTGGTGTATATATTTGTATAATTTTTATAAGGTGTATAAATATGTATATGTTACCGTGTGTGTATACATATATGTGTGAAATTGTAAGATTTGGTGTGAAATAGGTATAAAGGCTGAGATAAATGATTTGGATATGGGGGAGCTGTGTTTTTGGACCAAAACTGATTTTTGGGGTAAGTGATGATATAAATTGATAAATATATAATTCATAAGATATGAAATATGTGATATTATTTTTGTATTTCTCTCCTCACTCCTCCCCTGTATGTTAATGTATATGCTGATTGGTTAAAACTCAAGCCCTAATTCTGAATTCTGAACCCCGGCATCTTCGCCGTAACAAACCCTATTTAAGGGGTCATCTTAAAACAACAATCTTGCTTCTCTTTCCATTTCTCCTCTTGGAAAATCTTTGCCTTTCAATAGACTCTGTCACTCTAGATTTCGATTTAGGTAAATTTAAAAGATGGGGGCCCTGACGTTCATCTGAGACGCGGATCCTTTACAGTGACTAGACGGCGAGGGCAACGGCAACGGCTAAAACAACGGCAACAGCAACAGCAGCGGCAATCTGCTTTGCCAAGGACTCTCCCCGTTGACTATTGAGAATCATATTACCAGAAGGTAAAGTTTTTTTTATTTTTTGTTTGTTTATCCTTCAATGGCAAATAACCTGCATTTGCTTAGTGCTTTTGGGTCTTTAGCTCTGAAGAAACACAATTCTACACCCAAAAACCTTCTTCCTTTTCCGATTGGCATAAATAGTTGCAGACCCTTTTGTTGATTTGTAAGATTATATATTAGATGAAGAAGCTGGATATGTTTCTACATTTTTGATTAGCAGATTGAGAGGAATCCTGAGCATTTCCATTACTTATTCCTTTTTTGTTTGGAGAAGGCGGTGAAGGGTTGCTGGTCCTTTGCCCTGGTGTAAATATGTTTGAATGCATCTTTAGACAAAATTTTGTGCATCCATTTTCTTGTTACTATTTTTTTTCATAAATTAAGGATGCTGAGCTGATCTTGATTATGAAGTAGTTTTAATAGTGAACTTTTTAAATATGAATGAGAGTATGCATGTTCTAAATGGGACTCGTCAGGCCATTTGGAGAGCACTTTCGAGTAACTTGAAGTGCTTGCTTGAAGAAACAAGTTTTAGTAAAAAGAAAAGAATTAAGAAGGATTACCTTTTGTAATTATAATATTCCTTCCGTCCCAAAATATAAGTTTTTTATTTTCGGATGTCCCAAAATATAAGTCTTCCTCCTCATTTAGTAAGTAATTATCTTGCACATTTTCAATTTTGTCCTTGTGACTGTCTGGACAATAGTTATGCAAAAAAACTCTTTAAACATTGCTGAAAACAGACACCACAACAACTCTTATAACATTACCAAAAAATTAACGATTCTTAATACACATGGAATGACATCTAATTCATCTTCATATAAACATCAAATTCTTCTTGATACATCTTGAAAGGGAGTCCAGAAAAAGAATCAAGCCTTGAACAAAATCTACCTCCTCATCATCCAACAAACTATCAAAAGCAACTCTTTTATGTTGATTTATTATGAAACCAAGAGAAGAGAAAACAAAAAACCAAAAATTGATAGGTTAATTTGGCGCTTAGCCAGTTATGATTCCATATAGCGAAAAGTGGATTTGAAGAAGGCGAAAATTTAACTTGTGCAAAAATTACGCAGTTAATGAAATCAAATTGGCTTGAGATGAAATGTAGATTTGGAATTACTGACTTTTGGAATAGATGGAGCTTAGAAATGGAAACTGGATTGACTATGGAAATAGACAAGGAAGGTGATTAGAGAAATTAACCGGGGGAGGGGGGGGGGGGGACTTTAATTTGTTCTCCAATTTGGCACCTGTATTTTAGGATTAAAATCCTTTGAAACTTTCCCTCTACCGCTTATAAGTTTAAACCTCCTTTTAGAATCTTCAAACGTGATTCTGTTCCAAATTCTTAGCTCCGAAGGTCTGCTACTGATATGTAGAAAATAAAAAATAAGAAGAAAGAGATACGGAACAGAAAAGCTGGAAAAAATTTTCTATCGACCTCATTGGTTCATTTTTCTATTTGCTGTAATATTATCTTTGGTTTTCTTATATGAAAATTATTATGTGTATTCCACTTCCTCTCAAAATTTTGTATGTTACACCAGTGCTGTTCCCATTTGTAATGAACTTGAACATATAACGGTTTGCAATGTTCAATTCACCCCACCCTCGCCCCTACACACACCCCCGAGGAAAAGGTGGAGAAGAAATGCCATTTTAATAATTACAATCATGTATGTAGTGTATTGGTTTTGACATCGTGTTATATGAGCTCTTTAAAATTGAAATGAACCATTCGGATAACACCGATGGGACTTGCAGAAACCACCAGAAACCCTGGTGGTGCTTGTTCATTTTGTTTATCAGGTTATGCAGTTATTTGTGAACCATATGCTAATTTCCCTCTTCTTACTTTTACCATTATTGTTTCCTTTTCTGTGCAAAGTATGTCTTTTGATGTGTTATCTGCTGTTGCACACTGTTTCCTTGAAGATGATGCGAGTAATTGAACACGGAAATTTGAAGCTTTTGGCTTCATCCTTAGAGTCAGTTGGTTACCAATTGCTGCAAAGATGCTATGTGAGTAGGACAGCGAAAGGGAAGGGCAAACTTAAAGATGATCAACCTTTGAAGAAGTCTAAGCTTTCGACAAAGAAAGGCACCGGAGTAACAACTAAGCGGACAGAAGGACCCCGAAGGAAAACTGAATTTGATGAACTGATTGAAGAATGCTTGTCTTCTACTGCACCACTTAGATCCCTGAAGCCCAAGGAGCAGGCTAGAGAAGCCGAAAGAGCAAGGATGGGCCTGAAAAGCAAGGCCATGGAGGAGCAGGAGAAGAAGTGGAAGAAGATGAAAAAGGAGTTTGACTCACCATTTCTCATGGGCCCACCTGGTTTGGATTTGATCAGTTTAGGCCTGGTGGATGCAGATAAAATCCCGAAATACGAATTGACGGTTGAAGATGGTCGACGACTTGCCAAGGAGTATAGTCGAGTCCTAATGAGGAAGCACAGGGCCAGACAGGCAGCAGAGTCTACACTTCTCAGGTTGAAAAAAGAGGCAATTGAGGCACTCCCTGAAAATCTCAAAGCAGCTGCTTTAGTTCCTGATTTAACTCCTTTCCCCATGAACCGATTTATGGCAACTTTAACACCTCCTATAGAGGGGTATTTAGAGAAGGTTCAGGAGGCAGCCAGACAGAGCGCTGGAAAGGAGAAGCTTAGATAAGCTAAGGTTAGATGTCTTGAAGTGTCTCCCTTTTTCGAGGAATTGGTATGTCTACATAGAGTTGTAGTTTTTGGAAGAGAATATCGTTCTACAGGGTCACTTGTGTTTTTCCTTCTTTTACAATAAGCTACAAAAAACTAGTCCATTGCAGGTGGATATGTCTTCTTGCTAGTCTCTTCTCCTTGATTAAAACTGTTGGGTTAATAGTGAACCTCCTTGGCTCCATTGTGACCCATCCGAACATTGATTAGTGCCTAAGCCGATCTGTTGGTTAAGCAGAAAAGCAGTACTGCAGCTTGCGATCTCTTTGGCTGCATGTAATGGTGAAAGTTAGTCAGAAGCTGCTGTCTAGATTGATGTACTGCTTCATGCGAGTTTAGGTTCACGTCTGCACTACGGCCCAAACTGGAGCACAAACTGTTGCTTTTTTGCACTCAAGTTGCTTGTTTTAGCTCATCATTCTGGATGGGCAACATCTGGTTAGAGATCTTTGCCTTTTTGTGAGCTGATATGCAAGGTCTATGGACCTAATCTAGATGCACAGAGGAACTAAGAAGATCGTCTCAATATTCACAGCTAAGAGCTCAATCTAGCCATTTCGGAACGCATGCCAGTCCCCACACAGCTAAGAGCTCGGTGTGTAAACTTTGCAGCCTTTGTTTGGAAGACCTTTTGATTGGTTTTCTTATGTTGTAGTTGTTAAAAGGTACTTGGATTAGCGTGCTGTAGAATTTCTCCGCGCCATGGTCAACAGTGGGACTGATTTAGTTCATGTAAATCGTACTGTCAACCCAGAAAAAATTTATTAAAAGATGAGCATCTTACATAGGCTAGACACTTCCATTGCAGCATGTCACTCTATTAGGACAAAATATCACCGATTAGTTTCCTTTCCAGGGGAATTTTCCATGAATATATATTCCTCATAAGTGTCATCATGATAAATACAATTTGACCCACAAAATCTTTAAAATAGAATCATTTGCATATGGGCAGAAGATTCAACACGTAATAAAAATATATGCATATAAAGCATTCCGATCTAGAAGCCCTTGCCCGAATAAGACTCATCATTGTCCCTGGCAAGGCAAACATGTGCGAACTAGACTTAGGAGCGTTTGGTTTGTATCGTTATCGTAATCAGAATGATAGATACTGGACGTGAAATAGGTTTGATCTGTAAAATCATATACGTTTAGTATAAAAGCTCGAATGGATACCATAACCATAATTGTTGTCTGGAACATATGAGAAAAAAATGAGAATTAAGGTGTGTTCACACACGGTGACGGCGTGGTGATGGCACACGGTAGTGGCGCGTTGGTAGCACGCAGTGTAGGGTGGTGGCAGGATGGTGGGTGATGACATTGTGGTGGCGGGGGTGACAGAGTGGTGGTGGAGTGACGGCGAGGTGACGAGGTGGTGACGTGGTGGGATGGTCGGGTGGGGTAATGGTGCGATAGTAGCACGAGGTGGCGTGTTGTGACACTCCGGAATAGAAGAATGGGTTCTGATACCTACGATGGGTTTAGAGGGATTTTGATATCCATAGTTTAATTCTTGTATCCTTCATACAAATATACAGAATGGGTATCATTCCCTTGATATCTATTTCTGAAACCCACCAACCAAACACTTCCTTCATTGTCCTCAAGAGGAGCATGAGCGACACTTGCAGACTCCCCATCTATTGAGAAAAATATAGGCGAGAAATTCAGGAACATCTTGTGGTTGGACTGTGAAGTAAGACACCTACCCATGTGAAGGACCCGATCCTCGTGCCTAGTTAACTTAAAACGGAGACCTCAAGGGTAACGAAGAAGTAAGTAAGGGAAGAAGATCACTCCCAACAAAGATAAAGAAACAAAGCTGTACTTCCAACGCCTAGACGTAAATCACACATCAACACAATTTGCGAGCAAATAGCATCGTAGAAATTCACCTCACCATAGACTTACAACATACTAGACTCCAAACACGCAAGGTCTCAACATGAATATACACACATAGCCTTGAGAACTAGCGACATATGGCGCACGTTCTTCATCGCAGCAGCATCAAGACAAATTTAGGAGGCAACAGCATCTCACAAATTGTCAACTTGTGCAGCAGCATCAAGATAAATTCAGGACAACAGCTCTTACAAATTGTCAACTTGTGCGTAGCAAGAGCCTAAAATTCCAACTATACCAAGTTGTAGCATCAATTGAGTCACCAAGTGTTGACTCTTGAAAGCATTAGTGGACAATCTGCCACAAGCCATCATGAGACACCAACTCGACTCTTAAAAGCATTAGGGGACAATCTGCCATAAGCCATTTCAGCCCCAAACTAATCGCAACAAAGGCGTGAATCCAGACCGGCAAAACAGAAAGAAGACAATTTTGAAAGCATCGAGAAACAAGTCACATCACAGCCATTACAGCCCCAACATTAACGCAACAAAAAGCATGAAAAAACCAGCTCGCAGAAAAGAGAGAAAGCACAATCTTGAAAGCATCAGCAAAAAATAATTCACAAGCCGTTTCAGCCCCAGTTAAGGATAAAGAATCACAACAAACTGCGAGTTCAGAAGTGGAGTGAATCAGCAATATTAGATGCATATGCTTCCACTAACCATCATTATTTAACAGAAGATACTTATCCTTGTGTTGTCTTTTTGTCTTAGTTTCTCCCCTTTTGTGTGTAAGAGGGGGTTGGGTAGGATTTCGGTAGTAAACATTTGGATACGGATTAACAAACTCAGAGAAAAGGTCATGTAATCATTAGCCCAACCACATTATTATACTGTACTTGTTCATACAAGAAGATTGCGCATAGACGCCAAGCATATTACAGTACCACTTCAATCGATACAAATCAAGGTCCCCTCAATGCCTCCATATTCAACAGTAAAAATACAGCTTTAACCAGCTCCAATCAAAGAAGCGAAGGACCTTGCATGACTTAAGTAAAGCCTATATTTTGTCAATGTCCTCATCTTCAAACTCAATATAATCATCATCATCGTCCTCCTCTTCGTCCACTCCAGTTCCAATACCCTCATTGAGCCTGGTGTTCTCAGGCAACTCACCATAAGCCTTCAACAACCTTGCTTCATCTGGCATATACTTCAATATCACATCAGCCTTGTCATCCTGACAACAGAAGTTAGAGATTTTTTAGACTATCTTTTATAAATTGAAAACCTGGAAACAACACTTGCAAAGCAGACAAAAGGACAACTTCAAAGCTTTCCAAAGTTGCTTCAACAAATGAAAATTCGTCTCTTGTCTCCAATACTTTCTGAATGATAGAACTTATACAAAGATTACCAGATGCTTAACCGATAATTATCAATCCTATAACAGAACTATTTCTTATACAAAAATATGCAGGACTCGATTCTATTTTCATCTTAGAAAAGTCATTTTAGTGGAGGAGATATTACCGGATAAACTGAAATATTAAAAAAAACGAAATAAATAGAACTCCTACGCTGAATTTCCATAAATAGAAAAGAACTTAAGCACTTAACAATGACAAAAAAAAATAGGTTAAAGAAAAAGGAAAAAAGGAGATGAAATTAGACCTGATAGTCACGGAGGCCGACAAGGATGATATCGCCCGCGGCGATCCAGACCTTCTTGTGCATTTTACCACGGATATGACAAAGACGTTTGGTGCCGTCGATACACATGGCCTCACAACGGCCATTACCGAGCATCCGAAGCACCTGAGAGTACTCCTGTCCGTCCTCCTTGAAAACTAGCTCTCTCTTCTCGTCGTCCGCCTCGTTCTTTCCTCTCTTCCGATTCTTACCTCCCTTACCCTTGTTCTTCGGCATCCTTCACCCGCTGTTTTCTTTACCCCAAATTTACTTTCTGCGATCAACGAATTTTCGTCTTATAATCAAATAAGAAACCCTAGCTATTCATAACTGTTGCGGTGGAGATGACAGACAACCTGCGTTTGAGTTTTCTTACGGGTGAACCTAATAATATGTAAATAAGCGAAACGGTATGTGAGATTGAATTAATTTTAAGATAAAATTCGATTCGACTAAAATACGTAATAAAATAATAAATTGATCTTAAAACAAATTGATATTTGATTTTAGCTCTTTCTAAACAACAACATTGACATTATCTTAGGGATTTTTATCTATGACAGGCTCTAAACGAGCCGAACGAGCCGAGCATTGCGTTGTTCAAGCTCTGTTCATTTAACTTAGCGAACGAGCCGAGCTTGTTCGTTTATTTAAACGAACATATTTACTTGTTCAAGCTTGGTTCGTTTAACTCACAAACAACATTAACGAGCCGAACACCTTAAACGAACGGTGTCACTTACCGAGCTCGAACAAAAAAAGGTGTTCAAGCTCTGTTCATTAACCTTTTATCCGAGCCGATCTCGAGCTCGAGCTCGAACAAACAAGCCGAACAACCGAACGGCTTGGTTCATTTACAGCCCTTCATATGAATAGATTGGATGTATGCAAACATATCCATGTGTTAAGATGTTTCCCGATGACTCATAATGAAAATTGTGTCAAACTGTGTTAATCAACTGTTAACTTACAAATTAAAAAACACAGTCAATTAATTGAGTCATTTTGTTTTATTTCATTATTTGTCATTTAATACATTAAAAATATAAATTTTTACCTCCTTCCAAAATGTGTCGTAATTTGTTTTAAGATTCTTTTATTTTAAAAACATACGCAAATTAAACTAGAAAAATGTTTTTGAAAAGGAGATCACTTTAAAACTTCACACAAACCCTCAGTCCTTTTAGTGTTTGGGACCAAGATTATATTCTTCCATTATCATCTATTACATATTCTAATAAAGTTTTTAATCAGATTGTTGCCCCTCATACTTTTCAGGTTAACGAAAAAATAAGTTTGTATAAAATAGTGATACTTTTGTAAAAACCGGTTGGTTTATATTAAAGAACATGTTTCAATATTTAAAATGAGTATCAATTTGAATATTTTCTAATATCTATACCACGAAAAATGAGGGCAATCGTATAATAAAGGAAAAGGAAGCAAAAAAACAATCTTTACTTTATCATAATATTTCATTTAAATTTCAATTTACAACTATAGTTTTGGTCACAAACGGTAAGTTTCCAGTCTTTTTTCCATTGAAATAAATCAAACTCCAGAAAAGAGAATCTCGTCTTCTCTCATTTATTCTTTGCAAGTCTTTCTTCCATTTTCTTTCACACTAAAACCGGATCTTCACCAAGGGTCAAAGATGACCTCAAATGAACGTCGTCAGTTAACTTAAAGAGTAGTTAACTGGTTTCTAGATTGCAGCTGGAATAGCTTCCTGAAAGTCTTGCACAAGGAAGCAAAGATCAAAGGTCCCGGGGGGATGACCCCGGGTAAAACCCTCCGATGCTCAAGTCAGTTTGGGTCATTTCTCACTGAGAATATATTTTTTTTTGTGTATGGAGTTGGAAAATTCTCACAGTTATTGGCTGAGGAGAAGATTCAGTGTATCAGCTCCAATCCATATGAAGAATGGTTTTCGGATCCTTTTTCTGGTCTGTCTTGGCTTGCTTTTATTGGTTTTTTCCGCCCTTTGCTTCTGATAGCGGACAAGATGTTTGCTTGGGGCAGAAGACCTATAACGTAGTAGGTCTGCTGATGTGACCGGTAGGCCGGCTGATATGACTAGTAGGTCTGCTAAAGTGACTTTGGCGTGTGCAGGCTGAATAGCCAGACGTATACTCTTCCTTTGAACTGCACTTCTGCCTGATGGTTCTTCGATGTGATGTTGTGATTGACTTCTTCGCCGAAGTGCAAAACTAGGCTTTGCCGAAGTGCAATATTGAATCTGACTGAAGTGATCTAGGGTGTAGCACTTAAGCTGAAGCTGATGTTGAAGTTCGGTGCCGAGGTGCAGTCCTTGGCTTATTCTTCGATAATAAAAAGGATGTCCTGGGGCTCAGTCGAAGTGCAATCACGGCTGAACAGCAATACTTGGGTGCTGAACTGCAGGAGTTATACCGTTGACTGTTGTTGACTAACAGACGATTAATTCTGGTTTATCACTTATGCTTTGGAGCTTGGAGACTTGTCAAATTTACCATCCGATACCAAAACATATGAACCATCAATTTTGAATTTTGATGCTCTACAAAAGGAATCACATTCAAACAAGTGGGACCTACAAATATGTAGAGTTACCCATATGTTTGATACAAAATTTTGATCGTCAATGAGTCAACTTGACTTAATATACATATTTGGTATTAGGTACTATGTTGAGTCTTAAATACGAACTCAAGTTAACAATTACAGAAAATCTTTTACCAAATGATCAATATGAACAAACATGTCTTAAAGTTACTTTGACTAACTTATTAAATATTCTTTAATATCGATATATTACTTATTCTATAACAAGTAAGATATAGCCCAAATAAACAAATTGTTTAACCAATCAATGAGTCAAATACACAATAACAACATTACTCTACTGCCTTTGATTACTCCATTGCCTTAGAGTCTCCCGCCTATAACGAAAGAATGGTTCAAATAATTTAATAAAATTTTATTTCGATAAAAATGACTAGTTAACAACTATAATCACGATTTTAGAATAAACCGCCTTCGGGGTATAGTTCAGTTGGTACTCAAATTGAATTTGCTCCAAGAGGTACTAGGTTCGATTCCAAAGATACGCATAGTGTGAGTGTTTCACTGCTGCTGTACCAAAGACCCAGTTTGTATTGGACACCTTGTGACCGTGTGTGAACTCATTATGCAATACCTTACCAAGCTAGAAGACCGTTAAACTATTAACTTACACCCATAATGCTCTTTGAGACGGTGAAAGCCCCCTGGACCAGAGATTTGGCTTTTCTCCAAGTTTTAGAATCAACAGTTAGCCGAAGCATTTCACAAGAATGATTTGAAAATTTCCTGATTGGGATCAATAAAGGGAAGAAAATTTACATATTTCGACAAAGCCATGTGGCTCGAAAACCAAATTGTTTTATATCCAGAAAATCCTTCGCAAAGTTAGCTGCCATCTGGGCAAAGCATTCTATTTTTCCCCCCTTTTTTTTTTTTTTGAGATACCATCTGGGCAAAGCTGATTTTGATTTCTTTACCCTACATGGATCTGAAGGTTAGGCCAACGGAACCTCAAAAAGTTCTCACAGCTTCAACGTTAGATCAGCTTTGAGATGAAGTGTGCCATTCATGAAATAGGGACTGTCCTCAGCTATGAAATTTGTCCAGGGTACCGCGAACAGATTGCGATATCCGACCGCCTTTCCACCAGTAAACTTGTAAGTGCCCTTGTATTTGCTTACAAATTCCTCGGTAGCCTTCGATCTTGCTGAGAATTCATAGTCAACAGAAAATGTTACCGAACCCTTTTCCTGCATGCCCAAGAAAAGGCCAAAACAATGGAAAGAGCTCTGCTGATCCATGTTGCAATGTGCAGACAAGAAAAACCCTTGACCACCCAAGTGAAAAGCCTGCGAATAGACTCGTCCAGAAGGGAACAAGTTGGCACACTCTTCGCGCTTCAGATCCAAGTACACCACACACTGCTGGCGCGGATGCTCGAACTCAACCACCTTAACAGGGCGGTACTTGTAGGCACGCTCTATGTAACGACTATGACTTGAAACTGAGTCTGATGCCAGTGCTCTCTGACGGTGTGGAGCCTCCGACTTGAAAAACAGGGCCTCGAGCACAAACTTAGATGCAACATTGTGCTCGAAATCATTGCAAGCCAGAACCTTCTTAAGCTTCCGGAGGCTCATGTAAGGAAAGCGTATGTAATGACTCAAACGTGAACTAAGGATATCCTGCCTCTCGTCCAACTTTGGATAATGGACTCTTGCCCACTTCAACACAAAGTCATATACTGCATCTTCTGAAGCCACCTGGAGATCATCACTTGCCAAAACTGCCTCAATTCCAGCCAGTGTCAACCCCATAACCTCATCATGGAACCTACCAATAGCAAAATAAGATGTACTTTTTATGAATTTAAAAGTGTGAGGGTAAAAGGAAAAAAGAAGAACAACATTGACGAGCATATAAATCCTGCCCTTTCAGCAAAATGCAGTCCATAGGCTGGCACCAAGACCCACCAAAGGAAAATCCAAATCACCTCATAGTATCACTTATTTGACACAAGTAAAAATTGAGGAGAGCAGGATGAAGGGGAATATGTAAGGTTTAAGCAATCATTGTATAAACCGCTAGAACAGAAAATTTAAGAATTCAAAGCTACTATTTAACTTTTACAGTTGCCAACGAGTGAGAGAACGGTCAATATAATTAAATACATAATGAATACTAAACCCGTGACTTACCCCAAAAAAAATACTAAACCCGTGACTACATGGGCTTCTGGGGTGGGAGTGGGAATGGGAAGGGGAAGGGGAAGGGGAAGGAACAATGTCATTGATATGGAAACTTACTTGGTTAGGTCTTTATAGCGATCGGCAAGAAATTGTTTTGCTGCATCAGTCAATGGCTGAACCGCATCAGCCATGAGGACACTAGAAGGAAGGTCCAGATACAGCAAGGCTGATTCTGCTGTCATAGGCAAATTACACAATAGACGGCCACAATGCCTCATGCATGAAGCAACCTCGAATTTGTCTGCTGCCATCAAAACATCCAGCAAAGCGGGTGCTGTACTTGTAGTTAGTGTGTTGCTATACATAAAATTCAAGAGCTCCACGAGGGATGCTTCATCTGCTCCACAGGGGAAAAAACAAAGTTATAGAAGTCACCAAGATGTGGATGCAACCACGCATGAAGACGCACTTTTGATGCGTGCCTAGAAAGACACACCAACCTAAGATCTCTTGAAAACAAGAATACACGAAAACACACAAATTACAAGGCTAAAAATTAAAGATAGAAGAGAAAAAAAAAACTTTGTTAGACCCTTTGTATAAAATACAGCTACACAAAGAACCTCTTTAGACCTCTTGCTCGACCAATGCTGAACAGCCCTTAGTTCAATTTCCTTAGATCCAAGAACCATAGTAGACCCTTGGAAGGTATCTTGAACACGCGTAGGTTATAATTCATATCACAACATTTGCTCAAAGTATTTATTGAATTCAAAATAGAAAAGCTTGAATAAACAAGGTATTGATCAGCAAGTGCTCGTTTTCTGAAATTTTATTGATGCAAAAGTCATAAAAGAGAACAAAGACACCTATTTATAGGACTAAGGGGCCCCTAAGAGGCCCTAATATTCCTAATTTGCTCCTCAAGACAAAATCATGTTTTTCTACTAGAAACTTAACAGAAAGAAAATAGTTTTAATAAGCCACAACTTACTGAAACGACATAGTTTGAGTCAAAATAAAAATAAAGTCCATCAGTTCGACACATGCATTAAAAAGACAAAATAAAAAAAATAAAAAACAAACGTTTTGACTCAAAATAAAAAAAAATAAAATTCTTAACCCTAATTTTGACTCCAATTAATAAAATAAAATAAGTCTAGGAAAAAAGCATCTTGGACGATTTTGTCCATCACACCCTCCATCCTAGGCTCTTTTAACCTTCGACTTGGATTTTTCTTGCTTAGCTTATTGTGTTGGATCTTGAAATCAATGTCTTGGAGTATCATCAAATATGTCATCTTGGACCTCATCACCTTTGAGCAAAAATTTGATACCCACTCTAATGCAGGCTCTATCTAACACGAGTTTGTATGTTAATACCTATTTTTTAAACAGTTATACATAAAACATTTTCCCATTACCATAGAGGCTTCTGCCTACGTTGAGGTAAAAAGGGTCGGATGTACGCAATCTTACCCACGTGTTGGAAACACATAAAGACGGGTATACATAACAATCTTCAAGATATTGTTAAATACCATGTATATATGGCAAACATTCATGGCAGTGCACTTAATAAACCATACTTGTAGTAGACACAACACGTTTCAAAACATGTCAAATTATGACATCCATCAGATTGAATTAAATACTTTTGTTCTAAGGATGTCAAAGACATTCATCACATTGAATTTAATGCTTTTGCGGAAATGGATAAGCATGAAATTCATTCCATCAATTAATGTGTTGAAATGGAATTCTGAACTTATATCTATCAATTATGTGACTAACATATTGCTTATGCCCAGACAAAATCAACCACAATAATAGGATACTACAGTTTTTTGGTCAAAACAAGAAGTGGGGAAAAATGGCTCCACCACAGTTGCAGTGTTTTAAGAAAACATAAAATACATCTCAACAGACCACCGAATAACGTAAAGAACAAAAGATGAACATATACCTGAGGCCTGTATCCGCAGAGTAACATGCCTTTGTTCTGACTCCCTCATTCCATTTGAGAAGAGCTGCATCAAGAACACTAAGAGTCAGTCCACACACTCTTCGGTGAAACAAAAAAGCTTGACTACATTTTTTACCTTATAAAAGAAGGGGCTCTTTGCTGCCAAAATAGGAGAGCTAATATGTAAAGTTATCACTTTTAAAACTTTTGTAGAATCTGCTTCACAACTGAAATCATCAATATTTGGAGCCTCGTCTCCTGCAAAAGGTATATCGGAGATAAATTTAGAGTGCGTTAAAGAAAAGGAAACTAAAAGCTAGGTGGAGATCAATACACATCAAGCGATGCTGGACAAATGGTCCAATAATCGGAAAAATGTCTAGGAATACAATTGATTTAAAATGTTTTACATCAGAGAACAGGGAAATCCTTAGGCACCATCTTCCATGTGATAAACAATTGCTGGACATTTTCCAAGGCACAAATTTTCTTGGCAATCAAGCCAAGAAAGGGAATAATCAAACTTTATTTTGGAGATTAACCCAGTAGAACCCTTAAGTTGCATTTACTGTCTATATCAGAATCCAATCAACAATCGGCTAAAACAAAGTATATCATTTAAGTAAATCACCCCTATTACATGATAATGACCAATTCTTCACTTGATTCTTTCTTGAGTTTACTACATATACACCCGCCGTCATCAGGTTGCTCCATATCATTTCTATAGTCCTAGTTAAATCTTTCAGCGTTTTCTCACCCCATTTCATGATTTTATTCAAGTCAACTCTTTTCAAGACAAGAGCTGTATTTCTAACGTCCTGTAGAATGTAAAGGACTGGATCCTTCAATTACAGACTTTGAACAATGACCATGAAATTTTCATCGATCTTATGGCAAAAGGAACAAAACAAGCTTCAAAATAGAGCACCTGAGTTTACTTCTTCCATCATTGCAAATTCCTCCTCGTCCTGATTGTAACCTCCAGCTGTGTCATCATTATCTGGCTGATTACAAGTCAATACTTGTTCCTCAGCATGTTCAGCTAGATCCAGAGCTGCAAATGTATGGCAAATTTCTGGTTAAGGTCAGTATACCAGAATAAGTGATACTTCTATAATCAAATTAAAACTACTGTTAACAGCATGATGCACATGATGTGGAAGGCAATGGTGAATGGTACTAAAGAACATATTGAATATGCAGATAAAAATCAAACAGACCAATGTACAAACGGATTTAAGAAAAGAAGGCATTGCTTTCAAAATGTAAATCAGGCATGACACTCAGTAGGGTAACCCGAACTAACGCATCATGTTTTGCTGAAAACATGAGAAACATAACAAAATAAGAGAGCAAATTCTCAGGATTAACACGGGGTATTTTATTTATTGCAGTCACCATATAAACATAGGAAAATAAGGGAACTCGACAATTTCAGTAAAATAGGAAAATATGCTCGACTCATGGACATCAAACAAAGAAACAATCTTTCGACAAAAGGTGGTTCAGAGGGAAAGGGCTTAAAAGGTCTGCACACATGTATAGCATATGTATATTTGGACGCACTCGTACCTCACTAACTACACCTTCCCCAGGTGGTCAAAGAATTACCCAATACCCCATGAAACTACAGTGTAGTTTTACCAATACAAAGGCTGGGTAATTCCAATTTTCTTCCCATTTTCGTGTCCATAGCGTAAACTCAATTGCATAGCATGGGCTGACCTCCATACATCATTTAGTAGCACAGACTAAAGATTGTATCAAACAAATTCAATAACAACAATAACAATAATACTCAAGCCTTTTTTCCACTATGTGGGGTTGATAAATGTCCACAAAAACCTAAGGTATGATCAACTTGAGGAAACTGCTTTGACAAGTTTCAATATTATTGTAATGATTTGACAAAATCTCCCTGAAATTCCATCAGTTTCATAGGCAAAAGAAAAAGTCAATTTCAGGGAAACCATTCTTGTAATTGATTCTCTAAGCTATGGTCTCCGTTGCGCCGTGCATCTGCTACTTCTGAACCATATTAAAGAACCTATTCGGATACTCTCAGAAGACCTAAAAGCAAACTGTTTTCTAAGGATTGTAAGACCTGTACGATGCATTCAGGTAGCTTTGAGAAATGAGGCAACCTTTGCCGTCTAATAACACATCACAACCTTAAGTGTTTTGAGTAATTACTAAACTTGGGTTTTTAAATCTTGTATCCCATAAAAACTAACAAGCACAAACTAGTAGCCCTATCTCAATCCTTTTATATGGTTAACCCCACATTCTTGGAAGCCAGATTGTTTCTCTATTCACTGTGCTTATAACATGCCCCATATTAAATGGGAAAAATGTATATGAAGCAAATAACGGCGTCAAGATTCATGAAGTTAGAATCCAGCTGTTCAAAGAAAAATAATAAGCTGAGGATAAAGGTCCATAGCTAGGATTCTCAATTCTCAAATTTTTTTTTAAGTGGAAAAGCTATAAACCTCGAAGACAAATCCATTTTAAATACTTTATGAAATCTTAAGGTACTCTTACAAACCACAACTACCACTGTTAAAAGTCTTTAGGATAGCAAACCAAACTTAGGTATTCGCCACCAGCAATCACACGGTCTTCACATTTTGTGTTGGCCATTTATTAATGGTTCCGCAAGACCTTTGTGAGCTCAGTTTATTCAGCACAAGAAAAGCTAAAGGCTGGAAAAGGATTTTCAGATATTTGTATTGCTCTGCGTTGTATTTACAGCAGCTTCAGAAGCAAAGATGGACGGAAAGACATATAAGATAAAGGTTGCGATCTTTCATAGCTTTTTCAGTAGCACGATCCAGAAAGATTCCCCCCTAAAGTCAAGCTGTAGACATCAAATTGAGCAATCAAAATGGTCCCTTCATATGCTTAAAAAACCATTTTCAGCAAAAACCCCAGATAATACAAATTATTAACTCTTCAGCATCTATATGCAGACATACGCGTGTTCACTCAATGCCAGGTCCGAAAGGCTGAGGTTAAAAAACTAGGCCAAAAAAATATGGCCCAAAAAAAACAAACGAGTGCGAGAAGAAGATAGCTAAAAAAGATACCTCTTTGCCTTCTCACATCTTCACGGGGACGCTTCCGATGGCGGGCCCAATCGGCGATACTTTGACAAGCATCACCACCGGAGATCGCTTCCGGCGACTCATCGGCCAAGACCTCAATTCGAAGAACCCGGTCAGAAAAATTCTTATCATTAAAGGCGAAACCAAAATCAAGGTTGGAACTGGAAGGAGAATACGCGGAGCTATCCATCAACGCCGTTCTGGGATCGAACAAATCTAAATTGGAATCCTTCATCAGCATTCCCCCTTTTCTCGCCTAGAACCCTAGAGAAAAGACGATCAATTGAGGTTCTCTTGCTCCGCCGCAAATTGATCAACGGAGTCCAACGACAAAAGAAGATAAATTTTATCCCTGGGATTTGAATTTTGTAAGAGAAGAGAGATTTTGGAATTTTCTTTGTTGACTGCGTTCCCTTTTACTTTGGGATTTAGGACTTTTCTTTTCTTTCCTCGTTATTCCCCCCTCGATATTTATTAAGTCGCTAAGAAAATATCACGTGCTGGCGCAATTGAGATTTTCATCTACGGAAAATTACCGTTACTATTTTCATGGATTGACATCTCCTCAATCTCAATCCCCTCATCCCACCCACGATCATGTGACACGTGACAACATAATAAGATGGTGAGACTAGATGTATGTGACCCTAATCTAGCCTCACCACACCTCTTGCTGCCACGTGTCGTGCGGTGATGCGTGAGGTGTGTCGTGCGGTGATGCGTGGGGTGAAGGAAAATGGGTGAGGGGATCCTATCCCCTATTTCCAACGCTCTTCCAGTTTCGATCTTCACGCGATTTCTTTTTCGGGTTAAAATGTAAAAATTTTATTTAACATCAAAATAGAATCAATGCATTTACACTGGACATACATCATACAATCACTAAAAATCTACTCGAAGCGACATAGCCCTGTACACATGAATAACAACTCTATGAACCACATGATGGACATTAACTATTTGATACTCAAAAATTTTAAGATTACTGCATTCATAAGAAATGAATGGTAGCATCAAAAGAAATAAATACACCTTTGGAATATTCAATCTAAAAAGGACTCGCTTTGGATTCGTTGGATTCAACACGTCTACAATGGATGCAGTAGACCAAGCCTTCCTTCTCTGTTTTTGGCAATAAAATTCTACACATCAAAGATCTTCTACTTAATCATTTTGGCAGCATCACGACCCGCGAATATGAACTCCAAAGGTGGGCGGATGTAAAGGGTCACTTTGTTTCAAAGGCATATGAAATATTCAGGAATAAGACACCTCGGACTCCTTGGGCTAACATTGTTTCGACTCCCCCCAATACCCCCAAACACTGTTTCATCTTCTGGCTAGCGGTAAGAAATAGACTCCCCACACGATGCATTTTGCAATTAATGATATTTCGTGTCCGAGTTGTGGGTTATCGGTTGAGACGCAAGATCACTTGATGTTTATCTGTCCACGGGTAATGCAAGTTTGGAGAATTGTGTTAAACTGGTTCGACATATTTTACTTCTTTGAAGGATTTGATAAGATGGACACTGAAGAATGCAAGTTTCATACGATTTACTTTTATTTACTCTTATCTTTGGACCTAAAAATAAATAATTATTTTTCTGTCAAGACTCAGAAAACCCTTCAAAATATTATAATATCTTTAATATTTATGAGTTACCTTTATCTATCTTACCTTTAGATCTAAAGATAAATGTTTACTTTTCTGTCAAAACTAGCAGAAACTCATGAAATTACCATAATATCCTTATAGTTCTAATTAAAAAAAGAGGAAAAAAATCCCTTCCTACCTACCACTGACGCCAGTACCGTTGGCCACTGCCGATGACTATGGATCTGAAATTTAGACCTCCTACTCATATTTTCATCCTTCCCCTTACCCGATCCCTCCGCTCCTCCTTTCTTCTATGGAGGTTATGTCCAATGATGGATGTGGTGGGCAGAATAAGACCAGAAAGAGCGACGATAGGAAGGTGGAACACAGTCGTCCTTGCATTGAACATTAGCTCAATTGCAATGAGGTAACGAATATTAGCCGGAGTGACCGCCTCTGATCTAGAAGAACCTACTTGGAATTGGTAGCTGATTGAGATAGATATTATAGGGATAATTAGTTTGTATATATTTTGTTAATATTTCAATATTTGTGTAGATAAGCTTGTAAGATAGGATATGTTTTATCCCTTTATTGTAGGCGTGGTTAGTACACAGGGAGTCTATACATACGTTATCTTGTAAGCAGTTTTTCCCATTGAATCAAATATACATTTCTTCATGGTATCAGAGCAAACGTATTTGATCCACTACTGACCGCTATTCTTCTTGTCCGGCAGTGTCGTCAAAGTTGACAGTTCCAGTAAACGATTTAAAGCGCCGACTTCGTCTTCTTGCATTATCGCTTCGTCTTGTTGCAGTATCGCTTGCGACCGTCCCTATCTTCTGATCATTCCATTCCCTTATTTTGACATTTTCGTTCTGTCCATTTCGACCATTTTGTTCAGCATATTCTGTTGGTTTCTTCTTCTTTAAACAAATTTCATTCATTTATTCTTACCAGTTGGTTTTTTTTGAATTCCATCGATCAATTTTTTTCTCATCGGTCAAATTTTTTTGTAATCGACATTCCAGTCGATTGTTTTTCCGAAATCCGTTTTTTGTCATTTGTTTGTTGGCACAAATGTGTGCTGCGATCAGCAGTGATGCCCCAGTGTGTGCTGGACTTACTCTTGCACAGCAATATCAGTTGGCACAGTTTGTTGAGCATTTAAACAGAGGTAATTTTGGGTCGCCTTTGCAGCTTGCAGACAAGAAGGATTCGGGTTCTGTTCCTTTTGTTCCTAATATATCGTCTAGTTGGCTCTTGGATAGCGGAGCCAATGCTCATATTGTCAATGATTTGTCTATGTTTACTTCTATTATCACTAACAAAATAGCAGCAACTGTACAAATTCCAGATGGTACACATGTAGCCGTACGTGCAGTTGGCACAGTCAAGTTGTCCGATACTTTGGTTTTACATGATGTTTTGGGCGTTCCGGAGTTTGCTTTTAATCTGATTTCTGTCAGTCGCTTGGTGAAAGATTTGAAATGTGCACTGACATTTGGTCCGGATTTTTGTGTTGTGCAGGAGATACCCTCGAGGAAGCTGATTGGAGTGGGTAGGCAGCATGATGGCCTCTATAGCTTTCTGCCGAATGTGTCTGCTTCTGTTCATGCCGCAATAAAGTCTGATGAGTCTCTTTGGCATCGTCGCACGGGTCATCTTCCACTCTCCAAGTTTCGTTTTCTTCCGTCTATTGTTATTTCTAATAAAGATGTCTTTTGTGATGCCTGTAGTCGGGCCAAACAAACTCGCTTACCATTTCCTGTTAGTACTAGTGTCACTAATCAAGTCTTTGATCTCATTCACTGTGACATTTGGGGGCCTTATAAAACACCTAGTTTGTCTGGTGGACGTTATTTTCTAACCATTGTTGATGATTATAGTCGCAGTACTTGGGTATATTTGATGAAAGCTAAGTCTGAAACTAGTCGTTTCTTGTTGAATTTTCTTCGTTGGGTTCATACACAGTTTGGGCGCTCTGTTAAACGTGTTCGTAGTGACAATGGGTTAGAATTCACTAGTGCTACAGTCCTTGGTTATTATGCTGAACATGGGATTGATGCACAAACTTCTTATGTCCATACTCCATAACAAAACGGTGTCGTTGAACGTAAACATAGACATCTTCTAGAGGTGGCTCGTGCCCTTCGTTTTCATGCTCATCTACCTATTGCCTTTTGGGAGGAATGTATTCTTACTGCTGTCTATCTTGTTAATCGCATGCCTGCTGCTAGTCTCAGAAATAAAACTCCTTATAAAGTCTTGATGGGTCATTTCCCTTCCTATACACACCTTCGTGTTTTTGGTTGTTTGTGTTATGGCTATACATATCATGGCGTGCGTGACAAATTTGCACCACGTTCTGCGCCCGGTATTTTTCTTGGTTATCTGCATTCACAAAAGGGATACAAGATTTTTGACTTGTCTAGTCGTCACATTTATGTTAGTCGTGATGTCACCTTTTATGAACATATTTTCCTGTTTTCACTGTCTTCTCGGTCTGTTGGTTCTTCCCTCCCAGCACCTTTCGCGCCTGACTTTTCCTGCTGGGACGCGTCTCAGCATGTTGCTCCTTCCGCTGACGAGACCTCAGCTGGGTCGGGTGCAGTTTCGCCAGTCGCTGCAGCCCAGCCAGCGGCCTCTGGTCTGCCCGATCCAGTTTAGCCAGCTGGTCCGCCCGATCCAGTTCAGCCAGCTGGTCTGCCCGATCTAGTTCAGTCAGCAGCCCCTTCGCCGCTGCTGGCCTCGGCTGACCAGCCATCTCTGTCCACTTCGTTCCCTCCTTCGCACAGTATGCGCACCCGTCAGTTATCCCATCGTCTTGCAGATTTTGATATTGCATTGCCTCCGTCGCTTGTGCCATCTGCTGTCTCACCTCCTCCTGCAGCGAACTCTAC
Organism: Eustoma russellianum; assembly: GCA_036186865.1. Taxonomy (NCBI): domain Eukaryota; kingdom Viridiplantae; phylum Streptophyta; class Magnoliopsida; order Gentianales; family Gentianaceae; genus Eustoma; species Eustoma russellianum. Next base: position 4,566,916 of record AP025043.1, read on the forward strand.
GGTATTTTTTATCAAGTTTCCTTTCATATGCTCGCTTATCTCCTTCTTATTATGGTTTCGTGGCAGCCATCACTGCTGGTGATGAGCCAGTTTCTTTTAAGCAGTCAGTTAAACATGCACATTGGCGCGACGCCATGCAACGTGAAATTGCGGCTCTTGAGGCCAATCAAACATGGGTTGTTGTTCCTTTACCTCCTGGCAAACGTACTATTGATTCCAAATGGGTATACAAGATCAAGTATAATCCTGATGGCACCATTGAACGTTATAAAGCTCGCCTAGTGGCGCGTGGGTATACCCAGGTCGAGGGTGTGGATTTTCATGAAACCTTTGCCCCAGTCGCTAAACAGGGAGTCTATACATACGTTATCTTGTAAACAGTTTTTCCCATTGAATCAAATATACATTTCTTCATAGCTCATCGGTGATTTACCTTACGAGTTTCACTGTGATCTCTTTCTTTGAAACTACTGAAGCTGAGGATGTGGATGGTAGGCGAGATGCATTCTATCTTAAGTGTCACTAATGTAACCTTGGGCTATGCAGCTCATAGCATCTCCTCAGCCTGCGTTTTGGTCACGGCAGGCGTGAGTCACAGGTGAAATCGGACTTTTACACCAACCTAGCTTTTTTCTGAAATCTAATTATTGAAACTTCCCTAAAGAATAGATTTTTAAAATCGAGATCTTCGGATTAAGGAGACTGTGTAAACCTAACCTGATGCTGACCTGCTACGCCAGGATCGTCATCCTCATCCTTTTGATGAGGCTTGTCCCATCGCCACGTCTCGTCAGGAAGAGGTCAGCAGAAATCCAACCTGTTGTGTACCTTGGAGGGCGTTTGATTTGAACTTAGGTGTCGGTATCGGAATCGGAATGAGTTTAATATGTAAACCCATACATTTAGTATAGAAGTTGGATGAGTATCATTACTATACATGTTGTTTGGAACACATGAGAGGAAATGAGAATAAAGTGCGCGCACACAGCGGTTTTGTGGTGGTGGCACACGGTGGTGGTGCTGTGATGGCACTTGATGGGGCATAATGGTGGGGTGGTGATGGCTGGGTGGTGCACGGTGGCGATGTTGTAGTAAAGGTGATGTAGTGGTGTGAGGATGGCGACGGGGTTGTGGCAGAGTGATGGTGGGTGACGGGGTGGTGATGGTTAGGCGGTGGTGGTGGTAAGGTGGTTGAAGGTTGGTGGCGCAGTGGCAGCGCGGTGATGACGGGATGGCAATAAGATGGTGACACGGTGGCGGCGATGACACGGTGTTCGTGTGGTGGCAGTGTGGTGATGAGGTGGCGACAAAATGGTGGCACACGAGGGCATGGTGGCACGAGGTGGTGTAGTGGCAACACGATGTGGCGCAGGGAATGGAGGAACATGGTTTGATAGCCGAGTGATACTCCTAGAGTGATTTCCCACTATTGTGAAGCTTCCAACAGACGCCATTGTTTGTCTCCACCTAACTTTGTTTTAGCCACATGTAGATGATATAAACTGACTGGAAATCGTTGATACTTTGTTGAAGTGATTGAAGTGGTTGCTTTGACTTGATGCAAAGGTTTAAAGAAACAGAAACATACATAAGGGAACCCTAATCTTTATGCTCTCTGGCAAACAGATGCTCGGTAACAACTACGTACTGTTTACTAAAGACACCCCCGTTCACTGTAGACACTCGAAGAACATAGAATAACAGAGGCTCCATGCGCATGAATGGTAATGATAAAGATTAGTGCAAAGGAAGAACTACATTGACATTGCATGATCAAGCCACGACAGATATACGTGCCGCAGAAGAATTTACAAAACCAGGGTAGTCTTCAACTTCTTTACAAAGCCAGGATACTCTTCGACCTCTGTGTCGTCTGTTTGAGAAAGAGAGCTGCCAATCCATTTTTTGCTTCTGTTATGAGCTTGTACAATCTCCTTTCCTCTTGGTCTATCAAAAGCTCTGAATGGACTCGTCGGTTTTGAGCCCTCCAGCGCAACCTACAGTGAGAACACCACAACATCGTTCCGGCTGTTAATCTGTTATAGCCGGATTTTTTAAAAAAAAAATGAATAGACAAGATAATTTAAATTGATTAAATCCTATCTAACAAATTTAGTCAACCCCCTTCCTAAATCTTCTCCCTTATCATCTTAAACTCCCTCAAACCCTCACTCATAACCCCATCACTCCCTATAATCCCTCCCTCTTATCTCAATCCCCATTTACCCTAATCCCTCCCCATTCTTTTTCATACGGCAGCCACTCCCCTCCCCATTCCCCTCTCTCAATTTCGGCCACAACAAGAGGAAGAGAAAAGAAGGATCTTTGATCCACGGTTTAGGAGGAGGAAACCATAACCCTAACGGGATCATCATCTCGTATATCGATCAACTCTCGCTAGGAATCGAGGTAGGTGCATATTCATTATTTCCTCAAAACAGTATGAAGGCTTGCATAGGCAAAAGGGTATTTTTATGTGATGTGGTTGTCGTTAGTTCTTGATTTTATTTGGATCATGTGCAACGTGTGTATATTCCGTTATATGTTTCTTGATTCAACGTGATCTCGTTGTTATATGGTTCGTTGTTACTTGGGGTTGTGAGGTTTTGATGCGAGTACGGATATGTGGGATGGGGGAAAGGTTGTTTGGGATTGGATGGAGGGATTGCATAAATTTCAGAATGGGAGTTCTGAAATTCGGGGACATCGATCGATCGACGTCCAGAGGGTGAGAGATCGATGTGCCTCAGATGGACATCGATCGATCGACGTCCAGAGGCTGAGGGTTCGATGTGCCTCAGAACCACGTCGATCGATCGACGTCCCATGGCTGAGGGTTCGACGTGTCTCAGAACCACGTCGATCGATCGACGTCAGAGGATGACGTCCCACTGTTTTCTTCCCCTTTCCCTTGCATTCATGGCACGTGCATTGCATGAGGTACCCATTGTCTGAGGGTGTGCGTGTTCGGAGGATACGTAGTGCCTATAGGGCGTGGGGGCCGTGATGATACACAGCGTCGGTCGGGCGTGGGTGTCATGTGATACGCAGCGTCTATAGGGCGTGGGTGTCGTACGGATACGCAGCGTCTATAAGGCGTGGGTGTCATGAGATACGCAGCGTCTATAGGGCGTGGGTGCCGTACGATACACAGCGTCTATAGGGCGTGGGTGTCCAGAACGGCAAGTGGTGGCTAGAGACCATGACGCTGGAACTAGGTCCCGGGAGCATGCATTGCATATAGGCCTAGGAGCATATTGCCTGACATGTTTTTAGTTGCGTGTGACACGTTATGTGAGCATGCATCACGTACTTGCGCATGCATCTTGTGTGGATTGTTTATTTCCGTATAAGCCATGTCATGTAGTTTATGTTGAGTACGTGGAGTGTCTTACCTTCCGGTTGTATGCTATCTGTTCTATGTGGTTACGTGGAGATATCGTTTTGGGTATGTAAGTTTGGTATTGTTTTGAGAGGCACCTACTGGGTGATTACCATCACTCACACCTACTATTCCATATGTAGCCGAGACGGAGTATGACTATATCTACGTTGAGGACGGGTCCGATACCGTGGAATGGGCGGAGTGACTCGTAGAGATGACTGCAGCGAGGATGGAGACGGGATTCTTATGATGTATTGGGATACACATTCTATTTTAGTATTCAGTTTGACTTTATGAAAACAATTTCATGCTTTTAAACTTCCGACATTTGACCTTGACTTGTAAGGCCTGGTCAGCCTAGCAATAATGTTGTTTATTCTCTTGAAGTACGTTAAATTCAAACCTTTTGATGTGATTTATCGTTTCCGCGCAAAGTTAAGGAACACTTTTCTATGTCAGCACTGATGTATGACAGGTTGATGTGACGTCTTGTATTCTCCTGAGTGAGATACGGCGGGTGCACCGTTACCGAGGATGGAGCTCGGGAGCGGGGCGCTACAGGTGGTATCAGAGCGAGGCTTCAGATACGCCTCGGGAACGTATAGTTTAGTCAATTAACCCTAGGATAAGTGACGATCTGTTTTCAAATGATTTTTTTTAAATTGGAATAAAATGAAGTAGACATAAGCTATGACTGGGTTTTGGGTTGGTGAGTGCCGTTAGCAAGCAGACAGGATAGGTTATCCTTTCTTCGACCTCCACTCCTTACTTCTTCTCAATACTCTTAAGTCAACCTTGTCTAACATGCTTTAAACATCCACAGACAATGCCTCCACGACGTGAACCATCAGGGAACGATGGAAATGACAGAGACGAACGTCAGGGGCAAGGGGCGATCCCCCAAAACTTCGCGGATACATTGGCCAATCTGACGGCCTTAATAGCCCATCAGCAGGCGCAGATGGCGCAACAATATACTCAGATGACAGAGCAACAGGCACAGATTGCCCAAATACTTCAGCACACTCAGCAACAGCAGCAACAACAACCGCCACCACCACCGCCTGCACCACAGCAGGGTTTGAGGTTCTATTACAGGGAGATGCAGAACTCCCGAATACCGATGTTCCGGGGTACCACTCGGCCTGAGGAAGCCGAGATTTGGCTCAAAAACATAACTGAACAGATAAGACTGATACAAGTACCCGCGGATCTGAAAGTAGAGGTGACTACCCCGTTCTTGGAAGGGGAAGCTGAGAGGTGGTGGAACGGAGTGAAACGCAAATTGACTCCACCAGTGACTTGGGAGCAATTTGTTGAGGAGTATAAGAAGCACTATGTTCCGGGTAGTGCTATTCAGAGAAGGATGGCGGAGTTCCAGCTGCTGACTCAAGGGTCCATGACGGTGGATCAATACTCTGAGAAATTTCATGAGCTGGGCCAATACATGTCATGCATCATGGACAACGAAGAGGCCAAGATGCTAAAGTTCCACACAGGTTTGAGTTTTCGCATCCAACAGGCGATCGTTTGTGCAGAGGCCACCACATTTGAAGGATTGCTGGAGGTATGTCGTCGGGTCGAGAGAAATTTGGAAAGGGCAGCTGCACTAGAGAGACTAAAAAGGCCCCGTGAGGAGTTGCAGACGGGTAGATTAGGGAGATGGTTGAAAGTACCTCGCCGCCCACAGTCCGGGCAACCATTCCGGCCAGAACGACAGCAAAGTGCAGTGATTCAGACCCCGATGATTGAGGGTCCAGCACCGACTGATGCGCAACCGGTAAGGGCTGCGGCACCTATCCCACGGTGTACGTTGTGCGGACGTTTTCATCCGGGACCATGTTGGAAGGATCAGAGAGTGTGCTATAACTGCGGGAGGCCAGGACACATCGCTAAGGAATGCCCAGCACCGGCTCAGGTGAACCCACAGACACAAGCTCAACAGGGGGGACGAGGCCGGACCAATGCTCGAGTACACGCGATGACAGATGCAGAAGTCGAGGAGTCAGGCGACGTGGTGACGGGTACATTTATTTAAGTACTTAATTTCGTAGTTGGAGTACATTTTTTATGTGTTGTTATGGTTGTGTGCTAAAACCTGAATGTGGTAGGTGTGATTTTAATTAACAAAGTGCCAGCAAATGTTCTATTCGATAGTGGAGCAAGTCACTCGTTTATGGCAAAGAGATTTGCCAAGAATCTAGACATTCTTCCCGAATGGGTTGAGACTCCATACCGTATACAAGCCGCGGGTGGCCAAGTACTCGTATCTCATCATCGTTACAATGGATGTGAATTGGAGATTAACGGTCTACAGTTTTCTGCGACCCTGATACCGATCCAGATGTTCGATTTCGACATTATTCTGGGCATGGACTTCTTGGCGGAGTATCATGCAAATATTAACTGTCGGCAACTCCAAGTCAGCATGAAGACGCCGGAGCTGGGGGAAACTATCTTTCAAGGAAACCCTAAATTAAAGAAGGCATCCCAGAAGCTTTATTTGACTGCGGCACAGGCATTTCGAGCACTAAAGAAAGGGAGAGAAGGATTTTTGATTTACGCAATGGGTGCTGAACATGAAGTTCCGCAAATCGACCAAATCCCTGTGGTAAGGGAATTTACAGACGTTTTCCCCGAAGAATTACCAGGACTGCCACCAGAAAGAGAGGTGGAGTTCGAGATTAACCTTATACCTGGTGCTGAACCCATATCCAGGGCACCCTACCGCATGGCTCCAGCAGAGCTCAAAGAGTTGAAGGAACAGTTGCAAGAACTGCTGGATCGTAAGTTTATACGACCCAGTGTATCACCTTGGGGTGCTCCAGTTCTGTTCGTGAAGAAGAAGGATGGGAGCATGAGATTATGTATAGATTACCGGGAGCTTAACAAGATCACTATCAAGAACAAATATCCCTTACCCCGAATCGAGGATCTCTTTGATCAGCTACGGGTAATGATAAACTAGAGTTTTAACTTGAACTTTAAATTATTCGTTGATGTACACCACTAATGAAATTTCTTCTAGGGGGCTAGGGTGTTCTCCAAAATTGATTTGCGATCCGGTTATCACCAGTTGAGGATCAAATCTGGGGATACAGCCAAGACCGCTTTCCGAACACGTTATGGTCACTATGAATTCCTGGTTATGCCTTTTGGATTAACCAACGCCCCAGCTGCCTTTATGGATCTAATGAACACAGTATTTCGGAAACAACTGGATAAGTATGTTGTAGTGTTCATTGACGATATTCTGATATACTCCCCCGACGAAGAGACTCACGCTGAACACTTGAGGGAGGCTTTAGAGACACTTCGGAGAAGCAAATTATATGCCAAGTTCGGCAAATGTGAGTTCTGGCTGAAGAGTGTAGCCTTTTTGGGTCATGTGGTTTCTGAAGAAGGAATTTCTGTAGATCCAAAGAAGGTAGAGGCGATCACTGAGTGGCCTCGACCCACTAATGTGACCGAGGGTAAGAAGTTTTCTTGGACTGGCTGGATACTATAGGAAGTTTGTCAAGGGCTTCTCATCAATTGCAGTGCCTCTAAGCCGATTGACACAAAAGAAGTCAAAGTTTGAATGGACCCCCGAGTGCGAACAAAGCTTTGCTGAACTAAAAAGGAGACTGACCACAGCCCATATTCTTGCTCAGCCCTCCGCTTCAGAAGGGTTTGTCATTTACAGTGACGCTTCTAAGAATGGGCTAGGTAATTGTGTATGATTTCAACTGATTTTGTATACAATTAAAGATGTGGTCTAACTCTTATATTTCAGGATGCGTGTTGATGCAAAACGACAAGGTCATTGCGTATGCTTCACGACAGCTAAAGCCCTATGAGCAGAACTATCCGACTCATGATCTGGAACTAGCAGCGGTGGTGTTCGCGCTGAAAATCTGGCGCCACTATCTATATGGAGTGAAGTGCGAGGTGTTCACTGATCATAAAAGTCTCAAGTATTTGTTTACGCAAAAGGAGCTGAACATGCGCCAGAGGAGATGGTTAGAGTTGCTGAAAGATTATGATTTAACCATCAGCTATCATCCAGGGAAGGTCAATCGAGTAACTGATGCCTTAAGTAGGAAATCAAGCCATGCACGGCAGGCTACTCTAGAAAAGGAAATGGCAGAATTTGATTTGGACCTTGTAGATTCTACCGCAGATATTCTGGCCACGCTAATTATCACCCCTACCTTGGTAGACCAGATTAAGGAAGCACAGAAGAATGATGCAACAATTAGAGAGACGCGAGAAAGAATGTTAACCAGCCAAGTGGACGGATTTCAGGTTCATGATGACGGCAGTATGTGGTACCAAGGAAGATTGTGCGTACCTGATATTGAGGACCTTAGGAAGGAGTTGTTGAAGGAGGCACATAATTCGAGACTGTCTATTCACCCTGGTGCTACGAAGATGTACAATGATCTCAAGAGACACTATTGGTGGAATGGCATGAAAAGGCATATTGCTGAGTTTGTGGAAAGATGTCTTGTTTGCCAGCAAGTTAAAGCGGAACACCAAAGACCGGGTGGATTGATGCGACCACTAGAGATACCTGAATGGAAGTGGGAGCATGTAACAATGGACTTCGTGGTGGGACTCCCGAAAACAAGAAATGGAAATGACGTGATATGGGTAATCGTGGATCGACTGACTAAGTCCGTTCACTTCTTGCCTATTCCCACCGGACTTACTATGGAGAGGCTAGTAGCCATGTACATTGATAACATTGTTTGCCTTCATGGAGTGCCAGTTAGCATAGTATCGGATCGTGACTCGAAGTTTACATCTCAGTTCTGGGCAGCGTGCCAGAAGAAGATGGGGACTGAGTTGCGACTGAGTACTGCTTTTCACCCTCAGACCGATGGTCAATCTGAAAGGACCATTCAGACCCTGGAGGATATGTTGAGGGCATGCGCATTGGATTTTAAAGGAAATTGGGACAGCATGCTCAAATTGATAGAGTTCTCCTACAACAACAGCCATCACAGTGCCATAGGTATGGCACCATTTGAGGCCTTATATGGACGAAAGTGTAGGTCACCTGTGCATTGGGACGAAGTTGGTGAACGTAGGTTGACGGCTCCAGAAATAATTGAGCAAACTAAAGAACAAGTGAAGCTAATTCGTGAACGTCTTAAGACAGCTCAAGATAGAAGCAAAAGTTGGGCCGACACGAGGAGACGACCTTTGAAATTCGAGGAGGGAGAGAAAGTCTATCTTAAAGTGTCACCCATGAAGGGTGTGACACGGTTTGGAGTTAAAGGGAAGTTGAAGCCGCGATATATTGGACCATATGAAATACTCGAAAGAGTTGGAGATTTAGCTTACAAATTGGCATTACCTCCGATGTTGGCTCAGGTGCACAACGTGTTCCACGTCTCGCAGTTAAGGAAGTACGTACCTGACCCGAGTCACGTATTAGATGCTCAACCACTTAAGATTAGACCCGACGCATCATATGAAGAAGTTCCGATACGAATTCTGGATCGCAAGGACCAAGAGCTCAGAAGGCGGGTCATCCCTTACGTAAAGGTTCAGTGGAGCAACCATAGGGAGAATGAGGCAACGTGGGAACTGGAGGAGCAAATGCGCGACCGCTACCCCCATCTATTTGAGTAAGGTACGGCAAGTTTCGGGGACGAAACTTTTTCTAAGGGGGGTAGGATGTTATAGCCGGATTTAAAAAAAAAATGAATAGACAAGATAATTTAAATTGATTAAATCCTATCTAACAAATTTAGTCAACCCCCTTCCTAAATCTTCTCCCTTATCATCTTAAACTCCCTCAAACCCTCACTCATAACCCCATCACTCCCTATAATCCCTCCCTCTTATCTCAATCCCCATTTACCCTAATCCCTCCCCATTCTTTTTCATACGGCAGCCACTCCCCTCCCCATTCCCCTCTCTCAATTTCGGCCACAACAAGAGGAAGAGAAAAGAAGGATATTTGATCCACTGTTTAGGAGGAGGAAACCATAACCCTAACGGGATCATCATCTCGTATATCGATCAACTCTCGCTAGGAATCGAGGTAGGTGCATATTCATTATTTCCTCAAAACGGTATGAAGGCTTGCATAGGCAAAAGGGTATTTTTATGTGATGTGGTTGTCGTTAGTTCTTGATTTTATTTGGATCATGTGCAACGTGTGTATATTCCGTTATATGTTTCTTGATTCAACGTGATCTCGTTGTTATATGGTTCGTTGTTACTTGGGGTTGTGAGGTTTTGATGCGAGTACGGATATGTGGGATGGGGGAAAGGTTGTTTGGGATTGGATGGAGGGATTGCAGAAATTTCAGAATGGGAGTTCTGAAATTCGGGGACATCGATCGATCGACGTCCAGAGGGTGAGAGATCGATGTGCCTCAGATGGACATCGATCGATCGACGTCCAGAGGCTGAGGGTTCGATGTGCCTCAGAACCACGTCGATCGATCGACGTCCCATGGCTGAGGGTTCGACGTGTCTCAGAACCACGTCGATCGATCGACGTCAGAGGATGACGTCCCACTGTTTTCTTCCCCTTTCCCTTGCATTCATGGCACGTGCATTGCATGAGGTACCCATTGTCTGAGGGTGTGCGTGTTCGGAGGATACGTAGTGCCTATAGGGCGTGGGGGCCGTGATGATACACAGCGTCGGTCGGGCGTGGGTGTCATGTGATACGCAGCGTCTATAGGGCGTGGGTGTCGTACGGATACGCAGCGTCTATAGGGCGTGGGTGTCATGAGATACGCAGCGTCTATAGGGCGTGGGTGCCGTACGATACACAGCGTCTATAGGGCGTGGGTGTCCAGAACGGCAAGTGGTGGCTAGAGACCATGACGCTGGAACTAGGTCCCGGGAGCATGCATTGCATATAGGCCTAGGAGCATATTGCCTGACATGTTTCTAGTTGCGTGTGACACGTTATGTGAGCATGCATCACGTACTTGCGCATGCATCTTGTGTGGATTGTTTATTTCCGTATAAGCCATGTCATGTAGTTTATGTTGAGTACGTGGAGTGTCTTACCTTCCGGTTGTATGCTATCTGTTCTATGTGGTTACGTGGAGATATCGTTTTGGGTATGTAAGTTTGGTATTGTTTTGAGAGGCACCTACTGGGTGATTACCATCACTCACACCTACTATTCCATATGTAGCCGAGACGGAGTATGACTATATCTACGTTGAGGACGGGTCCGATACCGTGGAATGGACGGAGTGACTCGTAGAGATGACTGCAGCGAGGATGGAGACGGGATTCTTATGATGTATTGGGATACACATTCTATTTTAGTATTCAGTTTGACTTTATGAAAACAATTTCATGCTTTTAAACTTCCGACATTTGACCTTGACTTGTAAGGCCTGGTCAGCCTAGCAATAATGTTGTTTATTCTCTTGAAGTACGTTAAATTCAAACCTTTTGATGTGATTTATCGTTTCCGCGCAAAGTTAAGGAACACTTTTCTATGTCAGCACTGATGTATGACAGGTTGATGTGACGCCTTGTATTCTCCTGAGTGAGATACGGCGGGTGCACCGTTACCGAGGATGGAGCTCGGGAGCGGGGCGCTACATAATCTGTGCTGTTTTCTGAGTCCACTGCGTTAGTAGGAAAGTTTGGTCTTGGTGATCATAGACTGTTGCATTAATACAATTGGCAGATCTATGAAATATCATCAAGGAATACATGCGACTTCTATACTTATGGCAAAAATTACATAAAGAGATGAGGATAAACATTCTCACAAGATCATAGAACAAGTTGTGGGGTATTTGAGTTACAGTGTGTTAAAATTACCTGCTGTGTGATGCCCAATTTTCGGACAGTGGCACTCGAGTCAGGCCCTGCAGTCTCCAGCCTAGACTTCGCCATATGTGATGAAGATTTCATTCCACCACTTAGTTCAGCACTTTCTAATTGAAAAGATGTTTAAGAACCGACACTTCAAACCAGGGGAAGCAACATCTGCTGGAGCACGACGGCCAAAGACATCAGTTTGCTTACCTGAAAGGAATGAAGCTGCTGCCGTACGAGAATCATTTGATTTGTCTGAACTGCAAGGGAACAGAAAATAAGCCTGAAGGAAGAAAGGTGTGGCTTAATGCATAAAAGCTATTATGCAACGAATTAAGACATCAACTGTTTGCCCTAACCATGAAGAAGCATCCTGAGATCCTTTCAGCGTAGAGCTAGTTTCAGATGCTAAATGCCAGGACAGAGTTTGGGCTGCAGGGATGCATGAAAGATGAGCATGTAATACAACCAAACATACCCATCTCATATTGGGAAAACAATAAGGGATTACTAGACAAAATCAGCAACTACCTAAAGGAAAAATTTGCCTTTTTTGCTTGAACTTGTTTCCCAGGACCTATTTGTACATTTGGACTGAAATGAACCTTCTTGCTGACAGGATCTAGGATGTCAACAAGAAAATAGAAGTGAACTCATACCCAAGGCAATACCAAAGCTGAAAAATGACATGTATTCTTTAGAGCTCAATGCTAAATATTCTTACTTGGCAAAGAGTAGTGCTTGTGATGCCTAGGAATGATCTCTAACAACTGCTGCTGCCTGAGACCTTCTTTATTCGCAAAAGTTTGGCATGCAAGTACTTGCTTCCATATTGAAAAGATAAGCTCATCAGTTACCACCACCTCTTATTTTTTATCATGCAGAATTACAAGAGCGTTCTCGGTGTACTAGGCTCCTGCGTTTGTCCAGAGCCCGAGGAGGGGCTGGACCGCTTCACAATCTGACGTACGCATTTTTCGTGCAAGAGGTTGTTTCCACAGTTGGAACTCGTGACCTCAAGATCACAAAACAGCAACCGGCCGACCGCCTTTACAAGAGCTCGTGCAGCATAACCTTTTATGTTGCCTAGCACCCTAATATACAAGAATTGGACACAATCGGTAAGTTTTGCTTTTCAAACTTGAAAACTGTTTGAACTACTGACATCAAGCTGAAATTGCTCATATGATGGCTGTTTGGATTTGAACTTAAGGCAAAACGGAAAATGAGAAATGAGTGGTATTAATCTTCATACATTTCTTTCTGATCACTGTGACGATGTGACCTTTCACAATATTCTGCAGCGGAATAAAGTTGAGGCCTAAGGTTCTTGAGCTCCTGAAACAAAATTTGTCATTAAAGCTAGATTTATAAAACTAATAACACATCGAATTTCAACATATAACCACAGTCTTAGTCTCCCAAGGCAAGGACATATGTCAATGTCCCATGAAGATGAGTCTTACACTATAGACACATAAGTATCAAATTATGTTGACATGTGAGGATATCATCATATGTTCTAGATTAGTTTATGCTAAAGAAGAAACAAAGAACATAATCATAGAATTCCATTATTACATGCAAGTAAACATGTGGATTTATATTATAATTTTATACGATTTAAGGTTGTAAGTAGGTATGAGTTGACATCATAGAATTCCATTATCAAATTTTAACATATGAAAGTAAAAAAAACCATAATCATAAGCTCTGATGACAACCATAAAATAAAAACTGACAATTACAATCTATGATTGATTTTCTCGAATTTATCATTTAAGATTAATACATGTGTGCATGTGTGAAAAAAAGGAATAAAGTCCCCACACGAGAAAAATAATAATCAAACATGAATCGTAAACTCAAAATCAGTTTATATTTGACAGCTGGAACTATTCTGAAAATTTTTGGAAACATATTAGGAAAACGCAAATATAAAAAACCTGTAAAGCTGCGTGGCAACAAGGCCTCCCCATAAGTCGTCGCCGGCTTCTCCGCCTCCGGTTGCTCCGCCTCCATCAGTTATGAGTTAAGAGTTTTGGGGAAGGGACATAAGCGGAGAGATTCTCGAAATGCTAGCTTTCATGCAGAGGAAAAAGTGATGGCTTGTTATCTGTTTGCTGAAAAGGCGAAATCCCTAGTCATAAAGAGTATGGTAGATGATGCAAATCAAGAGTCTAACGATCTTATAGGTTGAGTGAGGATTTACACAGTAAACTATAAAAGATGCCTCTGCAAACCAAGACTTCGGTCTAGCAGCATTAGAACACCCACACTATGCGTGTCTATGGAATTGAACTCTTTAACCGAGCAAATTATACAGCAAGCCTCATAAGGGTTGAGTGGAAAATGTGGCATTCAAATCTTTTATATCATAAATCATTTAATAAAATTTATTGTATGTTTATGTCAATAATGTTTGATTTACATGGCATCATCATTGCCAAATAACTTCAATGAGGTTCAGAAAAAAGAAAAAAGAACTTCAATGAGATACAATACATGGTATACAAAAGATTCTATTAGTACCGCCTACTATATAATTATAACATATATATTAAATTGACAAAGTTGTACTTCTTTTGTCTCTTTTTGTTTGGCCAGATACATATTTTTATTCCTTTCAATTTATTCCATATATATTCCAGAATTGGCCAAAATAATTTTTTATGACTGACAAACTAAAAATAAAAGGTCTGGTTTGAGCAGTTGCATTTTTGTTGTCAAATGTTGAACCCCAACCCAAAAGGACAAAGAGCAGTTGCATTTTTATATGTATAGAGGTATTTAATGGGGGTACCAGGGCGTAGCTAAACTGGTACTCGGGTAATAGATTGTATCTAAAATTGTTAGCTCAAATTTTGGTAGTTGCAGTGTGAATGATTAGATCATGTCGTCAGTTCTTTATATCAGAGATCAGAGCGGGTTTGAATACTAAATCATGAGTCTTTCACTTGTTAGGCCGTTGAATGACATGATTTATATAATCTACAAACTCTGTAAAACTAAAAGAGTTCGGGTTATAGTATGAGATTTTGCATTGAACGGCCCCCAGGGGCATAGTCCATTGGTAAGTGGCAATGATGATTGGGGCTAGAACCCCGACGTCCCGAGTTCGAGTCCGTGTGGAGACAATCTTTGTTAAAATATTACAAGGGTTGCCTCTGGGCTGGCTGAGTCTCGAGTGTCCTCTCCCGTTGCAGGGCTGCCGGCGGAACACATCCCTCGATTTACATCCCACCTGGCTAAGAGGCTTCTGGTACAGGTGGGAGGAGAACCCACTCCCTCATCAAAGATTTTGCATTGAACGTATTTAATAGGAAACAGGTGGTGTAGGTGAACAGTTCAGAGGCTGGACCAGATATTGAAAAATAACCGGGTCAGGATCTCCTGACCGTCAAGTCCGTGACTCCCTCCGCGACCGTCCGACACGTGGCAGCATGGGGGGTTGTGAGGCTGGGTGGGGGTCACCAGCCTCACCATCCCACGCCGCTGCCACGTATCGGGCGGTCACGTGGACGGTACGGGGAGGGGGTCAGGTGATCTCGTTCGAAAATAACCACCGCTATTGATAACACATCTGTTTTGCTCTCTCAGACTAACATGGGAAAGGCCACATGATGTTTTTGAAACATTAATGTTATGGTGATAAAAATGTTAGTCCAGTTTATTTTTTTTCTTTGTAATACACAGATTACACGAATATACATTTGTCGTTTATAATGCATGAAACTATAAATAACTATTTTAGTAACTCTGAGAAGAACGATCAGTAGGTTAACTTGCATTTTTTCGATTTACAGTTAATAAAATCTATTCACTAGTACATATTTCTATTATTGTACATCTATGTAGGTACATATAGAGTCGGAGGTTTCACTGGAAGCAAACTCTCTATCCCTTAGGATGGAGTTATTGTTTGGATGTCTCTTACTCTCCCAAGATCCTAACAATAACTTTTAATGTTGTTGGGAAGAACGACCAGAAGAGAATGTCCTGACCTGCAATTCTACTGTGACGACTAATTTTCCTTTTTTCCTTGTGAAATTATTCGATGAGAGGGGAGTAAGAAAAAGAGCTATGACTTCCCATTTAAACGTTTCAGTTTAAGAAAATTTTAGCTTCCATTTCAAATGAAGTCACACAGTCTTCATTCATTTTGAAATACGATGGAATAAAGCAAAATGACTCACTAAATTGACTGTGCTTCTTATATTGTTAAGTAGCAGTTGAACTACTTGACGCAATTCTCATTATGGGTCATCGGGAAACTACCTCTGTGTGTTTCTATCACATAGATATGATTGCATACATTCGACCTTCTGTACTCCGCTATAGGCGGGAGCCTCTTGTTGTAGTTTAAGAAAATTTTAGAATGGAAGTAGAATGATAATAGTTAGATCAGATTATTTTAAGAGTTTACTTTGTCATAGAACGTCCAGTGATGTTCTATGGCAGCAAACAAATCCATTCAATTGTTTTAAAAACATTTTACTGTCTGATGTGAACATTTCTGTGAATCTGTTAAAAATTCCAAGGGAGAAAAAAGGGAAAATGTTATATGGGCTTAGCTTTGTTATGGCCCTTAACTCACTTAAGGTTTGAGGTCCCAAAATAGGTTCGATTTTTACTCAAAGCATGATTTAAAAAAAAAAAAACTTAAGAGACTCGTTGTTATTTGTGAAGCCGAACAAGCCTAGTCCAAACAAGCTCGGTCTAATTGACGTTAATATGCAATGAAGTCAGAAGTAATTGGCTAAACTTGTGGATGGAGAAACTATATTTTGAACGTGAAGTAAATGTGACTAAAAGCCAATGAATACTGCAATTTAACTTATGTGATTAGAGTTGTGATGAACTAAGGTGGCGTTTGGTTCACACTTGGAAATCGGAATTAGAATCGGAATGGGTATGATAGGGAATGAGTTTGGAGGATATGGGTTTGGGGGTTAAAAGTGATAGTTGTTTGGTATAAAATGAGAATGGGAATAGTGACCGGCCGGAATAGTGGTCGCCGGCGGCGGCGGACTGGCGGCGGACGGCGGCGGACCGGTGGCCGACGGCGGCGGACTGGCGGCGGGGCGGCGGCGGACGGCGGCCGGCGCCGTTGACCGGCGTTGACCGGTGGCTCCCCATTCCCCCATTCCCCCAATTTGATAGATAAGGGGGCCTAGTATATCAAAAAATGATATCCATTACCAAATAGTTGGATATCAAAATGAAATTCATTCTCCCTTTTACCCCAAACAAACAGTCGGAATGGGTTTTGGATGCTTCCAAACCCATTCCCTGATTCCCATATCCCCAACCAAACGCCACCTAAATTTAAATCCTTTATGCAGTGTAGTGTATGATGCCTATAATTGCAACTCTTTTAACTTTTTTGAGGTGTTGAGAAAAATCTTCTAATGGGTTCATAGTTGTCATTATAGTGACTCCCATAAGCATACTGAAAATGTTGTTACGTGTTTAGATAAATCTCCAAAGCACTTTTGAAAGAATACGCAAACAAAAGGCATATGTGTGTGTATGTATATAAATTGGGGAGGAAAATCGAAATCGAGACCTGAGAATGAGATAAATGCTATTCAACCGCTAGATCTAAATGTTTTTCGATATATATACATATCTGGGTGTGGGTGGATGGGTAAATCCTCGTATTACAAAATAAGTTTATTAAAATCATAGATGTTATTTGTTAGGCAGTAACTATGTGAGTTTAAGTCTTTTTACGTTTGTTTCATGAGGGGAAAAAAGGACAAGAATCATCTACATCAATAGGGACAACCCAACGAAATTGTTGTCATTTAGTCTTCTGAACTCATTGAAAAGGATGGGGACCATAGGCTGTTTTAGATACATCAAAAGATTTGATGAACATTTGTCAAAGGGATGCGGGTTTTAGAGTAATTGGTTGATGTTTTGTAATCTTAATGTTATGGTTTCGAACCGTGAAAACAGCTTCTTGCACAGATTAAGACTGTGTACATCAGATTACGAAGCGATCCGACTCTTTCTCGGACATACACAAACGCAGACAGTAACGTCATTTGTTTTTTTATCTCTGTTAGAGAAACTGAAAGATTTGTTCTATTTATCTCTATTAGACAAACTGAAATATTGCATTCAATTTGAAGATTCCAATTTTTTCCGAAATAGTATTTCAACACAATATTTATGTTCGTTCACGACCCAAGATATGTTATTGTGTTGATAATCTTCTTTAGTAGTGGAATTCTAACACGAATAATTAGTCATGGAAGATACAATATATCTACAATCAACTATTTAATCATGATATATGTATATACCTTTGCACGCCACCTATATTTATTTAATATCAATCTCTTTCATTCTACTTGTGAAGTAATACTATTCATTCCTTTGTAAAAGTGAACCCACAATCAGATGCAAACGACGAACCAATCGTAAGATCATGAAAATAACTGATTATCCAACAGCTTATCTATGATCTTATAAGTCATATAATCCAAATGGATAAGTCCCGGATTTTATTTACTCACTGTATAATTTTGGTCTGGAATTGATAAGTACCAGACCTGAAGGAGTTTTATCACGACAGCACGAACACTCGGCCTCCTGCCAACTAGTATAGTGTAAAGGTTGAACCATAACCTTGTCACCTCGGTCTCACAGGATGTATAGAGATATAAATTAAATCAGGTTTCCAGCGCCCAGTATTAGAAGTTTGGATGTGTATGGATGTAAATCAGGTTCCCAGAGCCCCTAGTAGTAGAAGTTTGTTATAGCACAAAGACAGCACAATGAGCTCATTGGCATCGAAAGAACAACCGACGAGCTGACCAGTCAGCCTATCAGATCATTCCATGGGCCAATACTGCTCCCACACTATGCAGTTTCCGAGGCCCGGTAGTAGAAGTTTGGATGTGTAGGGATGTAAATCAGGTTCTCAGGGCTCCAATAGTAGAAGTTTGTCATATTACAAGGACAGCAGCCCAGTAGCACCGAAAAAGCAACTGATGGGCTAGCATGTCACCCTATCAGGTCTATCTACGGGCCAATAGTGCTCCCAAACTATGCAGCTAGACTGGAGGGATTTCAAACATTCTTGCTTTCGGCAAGGTTCGAACCCCTGACGTTACTTTCGAAACCTCCGCCTGAAACCACTGATGGGCTAGCATGTCACCCTATCAGGTCATTCTATGAGCCAATAGTGCTCCCACACTATGCAGCTAGACTGGATAGATTTCAAACATTCTTGCCTTCGGCAAAGTTCGAATCTCTGACGTTACTTTCGAAACATCTGCCTGAAACCACTGAGATATGTCATGGGGACCAACTAATATAATGTAATTATTTATCAAGAGAAAGAAAGGGGAAAAAAATGTATGCGACTTACGCAAATTCCATGAGAATGTTATTACCACATCTATTATATCAGAAATTTTATACTGGTCATAGATCGATAAATGTGATGACATATAAAGAAAATATTAGCGTGTCCACATATATCTTTTATACTGGTCATAGATTGACAAAATACGATGACATATAAGGAAAATATGATTGGCGTGTCCACATATATATTATTGTTAAAAGGGCAATTAATCATATTTACCTAAAACTGTTTTAAAATTTGTGTATTTATATATATATTTGGTCTTTATTTCCTTACCTTGTTTAGCATAGTCAACATGAAACCCACA
>AP025043.1:4585795-4694801 GCA_036186865.1 Eustoma russellianum
TTTTATTTCCTTACCTTGTTTAGCATAGTCAACATGAAACCCACATGTTTCGGGAGTGATTGTAGCTGTTTGTATCAGGCCACATGCTGCAAATACCTGTATAAATATTGTGCTTCCTGAATAAAATAAATACGGCTGATAACACTTGCATTTCAATTCAAATGTGAATGGTGATAATTATCTTGATTATAAATACAACAATAGAAATGTCGAAACAGTGACCCGTTAGATTATTAAAAAATGAAAAAAAAAATGGAGTACATCTCTGTTTGATTATAGGGTACAAATGAGTCAAACGTTTTGTGAGGCGATCAAGTTTGGCTTGATTTTTTGTAGGGGTGTCAAACAGGTCGTGTATCGTGTATTGTGTTTCGTATTTTTCGGGTTTCGTGTATCAAAGTGTTGTACCCATACCTTACTCGTTGTTTCGCGTGTATAGATGTAGATACCCAAACCCGTACATGTCAGGTTTCGTGTCGTGTATCGGGTATAACCCACGAACTTGACAAGTACAAATATTTCAAGTCGTGTATAGCTCATTTCATATATTTTTTAAGGTATTTTCAGGTTTCGTGTATTTTTCAGGTTTCGTGTACTTAAATGACTACTGATATGATGTATGAAACAACAATAAGTACACAACCAAAGGTTAAAGATTAAAATGAGTGAGGTCCTCTAAACTCAAATCACTTGACTACGCAATAATAGATTAAAGAAATGGGATTTGGAAATGGAGGAAGGGAGAAACCGAATAGGGTTACTTAATAGCACTGTAGTCTTTTTTTATTTGAAAATTTATTTTTTATTTTGGTAATTATAAATTTTATTTAAAATATATTTTTTATATTTCGTGTATAAACGGGTACTCGCGGGTATACCCAGACACGACCCGTCGTTGGCGGGTATCTTTCAGGTCTTACCCGATTTGTACACGAAACCCATCAAGGTCATACCCATACCCGCAAAAATTCGTGTCAAGTTCGGGCCGTGTTTCGTGTCGTGTCTGAAATTGCCACCCCTAATTTTTTGTTCGACTAGTTTGGTTCGATAAAGTTCGAGATTGAACTCGACTCAACTTGAATATATATATATATATATATATATATATATATATATATATATATATATATATATATGGAAATTATACATAATTTGATGTTATATTAGTCTATTTGTTTGGTACATACAATAAATTAAAATAATTATTTTAATGATAATAAGTTTGATGAAAAAAAATGAATAATTGTTCAATAATCAATAATATCAACCAAAAATTTGCGTATCAACTAATACTTACAATTTTTAAAATGAAACCCTATATTTAATTTTGCCTCGAATACTGCTCGAGTTGAGTTTGAAGACATTCGAGTATGAGCTTTTGGTCGAATATAGCATTTAAAGATCGTACTCGAGCTCGAGTTTAAAAAAATATAAAAATATTTGACTTGAATTTAATACTCGGATCGGCTTAGATCGTTTGCATCTCTAGTTTGATAGTGTGGAGGCCTCAAAGCCCCCCCCCCCCCCCCCAAAATATAAAAGAAAATTGATACTAGTTTAGTTTTTCTGTCACAATAATCGTTGTGTAAACAGTAAACTCAAACGTGATTTCATCACTAGCAAATGTTACATTAACCGAAAAATAAATTTAAATGAATAGATGCAAATCTGCAATTAAATCATCCGTCTACACCAAAGGACAACATCTCAAGTCACATAAGATAATTGTTCAATAATCACTACCTTTATTTGGTATGATGCCACCAACGATCCGTTCGGCCACATTATGATATACGTATTTTACTATAGAGTAACAACCAATCGACACAAATTGACGCAATTTTTATTATAGATAATCTGGAAACAACGTTTGTGTTTTTATCATCATAGATAATCTAGAAAAAACCTTTGTGTTTTTCTTGACGCAACGCAATTTTTATTATAGGTAATCTAGAAACAACCTTTGTGTTTTTCTAACTAACATGAATAAATTACCTCCTTTACCCTGTCATACCACATGGGTAAGGACGTCAATAAGATAATGTTATTGTTGCATATCGAACGTTTTAAGCTGTGGTTACTCCTTCCAGTCGGATAATATTTTCATGTAGAACTTGCAATAGCGCATTTATTTATATTAATGCTTCTGTTTGTATAACGGCTAAAGATATTCCGTATATGTAGAAACCATTAATAATACAAACCCTACAGCATTATTCCTCCAAAAAAAAATGGCGTGCAACGTCACGGCCTAAAATTTCAAGTATTCCTCAAAAAAAAAGAAAACCCAACAGTAAAACAGCTAAATTAATAATACTATATTAATATTAAAAAAATAAGCAGATAACTAATGTCAGTCTTACATACATAGCCTAATAATACAAATATCCAAGGATAAGAACAAGCATAAACCAGCTGACTACAACACATACAGATGAATGAAATAAACATCATCATGCTTTATAAGCTCCTTTTGCCATATGGTTGTTTACTGAAAATAAAAACAAAACAAAAATTTAAAAACTCCAGCACCTGAAATGTCTTAGGTGTCTTGCTTTTGATATTTCCCGCATCAAGTCTTGCAATAATGTAACGTACCCTTCATAAATAGAACTTGTGCATATGGATCATATCTCTATAACAAAAAATAAACCATAATGCACAAATTATTTATTGATTTATGAACAGACGGATCCCAGATTTGTGATCATCCATGAGTATTTACAGCCTCCCAGATCAGATTCTTTGGAGCAGGATTTGACAGATCTCTAGCCTGGAGAGCTGCAGTCCTCATGGTCTCAATAGTCTTCAAATTGGCCTCAAAGAAACTGTAACTCCTGTAAGGCAGATTGTGTTTCTTGCAAAGATCCTGAACAATAGGTGCAATTTTCCTGAAATGGCATCTGGGCAACCTAGGAAACAAATGATGTTCCAGCTGGAATTGCAACCCACCAAACAACCAATCAAACCAAGAACTACATGAAATGTCTATGGTGCCCCCTGTTTGTTTCTGGAACCAATCGTTACCCTCAGGAGATCCCACATAAACATCAGCAGCAAAATGGTTCAAACAGAACTGAATATGTTGGAATGAGGTGACAAAGAAGCTTGCAAAAACAAAAAGTACCCTTTCTTTCCAGTTGGGCAGGCAGGAAACAAGGAGAGGAAACCATGTCCAGAATACAAGGATTCCCAAAATGTTTAGTCCCCTGTCTGGAACTTTCCTATTGGAGAACAAAAGCAAGAATGTCTGAAGATAAAGATTAAATCTTCCACCAATCATGACTGGATAAAAGGTAAAATGCTGATATCCCACCAAGAATCTAGCCAATGGATCAAAAGTGAGTTCTTTATTATAGAATCTTGACCTCAAATTCTTAAAGAATTTCGAGGAAACCGCGAAAACAGGGAGATGTTGAAGATCTGGATCATGATCAAGGCTGTTACAAGCAATATGATGAGCATTATGAGTCCATTTCCACCAAGCAATACTAATCCCTGTTAAACAATTCCCTGTCAAGATTTGAGCAAATTTATTGAACCCTCTAGTAGACATAATCTGATAATGCCCTGAATCATGACCTAAATAGGTAACCAGCACCCATGAAATCCCCAAAAGACCCCCACAAATCACATGAATCATCAAACTCTCTGAACACAAAACCCCATAAATTGTTAACATAAACAAAACAGCAATGCAGGTGAAATTATAAATCACCCCGTGTCCTTTCTTCTCAAAAAGCCCTGCTTTTGCAAACTGGGAAACAAGCCTACGGTAATCTTGCGAAACCTCAGAAACCTGGAAATCTTTTAGATACAAACCCGTGAAGAATCTTTCCAGATGTTTCCAAGCCGAACCCGGATGGAAAGCAATGAATGCATCGGTTACATCTTGGCCGGCGAGGCTCAGAAGAGGGATATCGCCGCCGGGATGATCTTTAACCCAATCGGTAACATTGTAAACTTTTCCATGAATCGATAACCATAGATCATCTGGTTTGTTGTGATTCTTCAATTCCTCTGCAGTGATATACTTCTTGTTATTCTCCATTGATATGGAAAAGAAAAACAAGAAAAAGGTGAAATCTTTTCAAATCATAAAGATTTGTTTCCAAGATTCAGAGGCAAAAAAGCATGCAAAATAAAGGGATGAGAATGGTGATTCAGAGCACCCCACCTGAAAAGAGATGGGGTTGGAGGAATAATTTATGTGGTTTTATTTGAACTGAATGTGCTAAATTTCTGAATCGAAATCTTGAAGGTATTTAAAGATTATTAAAGGGAAGATATTTGTGTAGGGGAGATATGTACGGGGAGAGAGGCGAATAAAGTGGTCATTTACAGAGGTTGGAGAATGGGACGCGTTAAAATTAACTTCACTTGGAATCTACGTACCCACTTGGCCAACCCACGTCAATATATATATATATATATATATATATATATATATATATATATATATATTCTGATATTTGTATTTGCCAAAATCTTGATTTCATATCAAATTTTGAATATATCCATACAGAATGTAATCTTGTTAATAAATCTTTCTTATTAGGTAATGGATATCTTATCTATTTTAAAGCTTTATTTAATAGTTTATAATATATATATATATATACATATATATATATAAAATTGGAGAGCGGAATTGAACTCGAGACCCGAGATTGAGATAAATGCTACTCAACCACTATACCTAAAGGTTTTTCGCAATATATATAAATATATATATATAATCAAATAATAAATACACATTTTTATTGATAAATATATATATTTTATTTTTATATTATTGATTTCGTCTTAGTATTTATTAATTATTAATAAAAAGTGCATATTTTATCAAAAATATGTGTATTTATGATTGATATATACCAACAACTATACCCATTATATCCCAACGACAACAAAAGCTTTAGGATTGACATATATATATGTGTGTGTATATACACATACATACATACATATACATGCATAATATGGATACTTAGAACATATATATGCATACACATAATAGAGATACTCGAATTGAAGTTGTGTGTAAATATAGAACGCTGCTCATAAATTCTTTTCGCAGTAACGGTAACATTGTTAAATTATTTTTGCTTTATGCACGTTGAAAAAATAATGACAAGGATTTAAACCGTGGTTAATACTTATGACGATAAATAATTGCTTATACAATAGTTATAACTTGGAATGTTCTATCACTCCTCGAGAAGGGTTAGATACTCTCCTAATTTACCCTCCAAAACGTTTTTCTAGACAAAAATATTCTCTGAGACACATACTTAGGTATAGTATATTAGACATACATACAACAACAACGCATACCAGCATATTCCAACGATATTTAGGATATGAGGAGGGTGAGAGGCAGACAAACAATACCTCCATCTTAAAGGATAGATAATTCGCTTCTAGCGAGACCCCCGACTCTATATGTAAATGCATAGATACATAATGAACGACAAATAATGTAAGACAAAGACAAAAACAAAAAATACAAAATCAACCTAACTCCAGTTTTTCTATACACTATAAATCACAGTTTGTATGTGCGTTTTTTGTATTTTTCTGTTTTTGTTGATGAGAAGAGCTTAGGATTAGGAGGAGGAGAGACTGGACAGGCTTGGATCAAGGCGGCACGCTCAAACATCTGCTCAAGGCATTAGTCGTCAAAGACACGTCGTGCCTTTCACACAGCGTGCCACACTACACGCCCCGCATTGGCACGCCCCTCTAAGCACGAAGCTGGAAAGGGGGCTGTACTCCGTAAGAGTCTCTGCCACCTCCAATCCCATATAAGTGTATGGATGTAAAAGGTCTCTGCCACCTCCGATCTCACAGGAAGTGTATGGATGTAAAGGGTCTCTGCCACCTCCGATCCCACAGGGTCTCTGCCACCTCAGATCCCACATGAAGTGTATGGATGTAAAGGATCTCTGCCACCTCCGATCCCACATGAAGTGTATGGATGTAAATCAGGAACCTGATAGATTCAGACAAATGTCATGACACCTCCGATCCCACATGAAGTGTATGGATGTAAATCAGGAACCTGATAGATTCAGACAAATGTCAGGTTATATACACAGGTATACACATGTACATCATTATGGAGCCCAAGCAATGAAATTCCTCACAAATGTCCCCTGAGGGATTCGAACTTATAACTTCCATCTTTCAAGGTGATTGTCTGTTGACTGTTTCTATCAGTCAACAGACAAATGTCATGACACCTCCGATCCCAGAAAAGATAATGTCGATTTAATCCGAGGAGAACCTCACTCTGTAGTAACCCATCTTACATTTTAAAAATAGTACACTATTACATAGAGTATAAGCATTGACCTATAGTATATTACTAATATCAATTTGGATTAATGCTATTAAGAATAAAATGAAAAGTTAACATCAATTCTAATAGACTTATACCAGTGCCACCTGACTCATAACCAAGACATCAAAGAAGACAGTTATATTAATCTATGAGTGTAACAAGGATTCTAGAGAGGCTCAGTGGAGACGCTCCATTTAAGGGGGTGAAATTTAATAAACCATCTCACATCAAAATAAAAAAGAAAACTTAGACATATGATATACGTCTGAACAAATAATACTAATATCTACATTGGTAATCATTTTCGAGTTAAAAAGAATATAAGGACAAAAAACAGTTTACATTAATTATAGTACGTCCACCACCATGTGGGAGGCATTACACAGTGAGCGAGCCTTTGCCGCACCTAAAGCAAGAAATAGGTCTTGACATAATTACAACATGTGTTTTGTAGGTTTAGTTATGTCGTATAGATTTATTTGTTTGTTTATTAAGTATATTTTGATAAAATCGAAACATCTCTCCGAAGACACCTAAACTATTCTTCTTATAAAGGCTTGTACATTCAAATACTATAAATATTAAATATATTTATTGCATCACCTTTTTGCCTCTTATGTAGTGTTTTTTGTAATCCTTAATTATTGCCATTAACGGGTTTCGATCATTCGATTTCTTTAATCCGTTCACGTCAATCCATCCGTAAAATGCGTTGTCTGTCCAAATGGCGGGAAAAAAATTAACATTCGTTGGGCACTCCGTGGTGGTTATGTATATCACTTCTCTCCGACGAGGACAAAACTAATACTCTATAAAACAACAAATGTAATCACTATGTCTCATTACATTTTATGTCATTTGGTCTTACATTTGCGTAGATCGTCTATTGTTTACATCAACTACTCAGGTCTGAAAACATAATCAAACTGGCGTGGCCTAGGAAATGCAGGTTGCCCCTGGCATCGGCATGGATCTTAGGTCCGCATTAACCAATCTCATCCATAAGCATCAAACGCCAGTCACTGTATCATCAACTAATTACCTAGTCACTTTCTTCACCTCAGCCACAGTTGTCACCGCGGCAACAGCAGACACCTTTGCCTTACCCATCAGGTTGGCCAGTACCCCTGTGTTCAATGCCTTTCAGGTCAGCTCAACCTAGGACACACCTTTCACACGAGCATCTTAGCTATGCAACCTGACATATGACGAACTATCAAAAGTGACATGTTTCTTTAATTATTCCAGCATCCATATTTCAAAATATGAAAAATCACACAACTGACTTGATCGTCGGAGTATTTTCCGTGGAGTAAAATTCTAGGGCCTCTAATTTTGTTGAATTGCGTAGGTTTTTGTGCACCAATTACCATTGGTCTCATCAATTGAATCACTCTTAGATCCTAGGTGAGGATCCGACCTTTCCATTTAGCGCTAGAAAAAGGGTCAACCAAGCCCACATAAAATTACTCAAAATGGGTAAAACCACTGGTTATGATAATGAGATATCTTCTTATCGTCGACAACTTATATGGTCCAATCGTCCGTTGGAACAAGCCTTCAACGGGCATATTGGATACCCCAAAGAACAAAGAATCATCCATCAGGAGCATATGCGAGCCATGGAAAATGTTGCTTAAAACATAGGCGTATTCTAAACCTTGGTTGAACAGATCAAATGCAAATCTCTAGAGGTCACCCAAGATGTGAAAGGCCTTCTCCATGCTATCGAGAGGCAAAAAAATACATATCGAGCCTTTGCCACACATGAAGGAGCCATTGGGAGTTAAGTCACATCACTCTAAGTACGCGCATCGGCCATCATCGTCTTATTACGGCCTAGATGGTTACAAGGATGAGCCATCTTTGGGTCATTAGGAGTATACACGAGAGTGCAAGAGAGCCCATTTTCTGAAGAAATTACGGAGTATGTGGCCAGGATAGCTTCAATGTGCCCAAAATAGACACCTACGATGGCACCTTAGATCTCACTAATCATCTCTTTCAATTACAGACAACACTGTATCTGAAAAATATACTTGATCTATTGAGGTGCAAAACGTTCTCTATGCACTTGCGAGAAAAGGCTCGTAGATGGTTCCGAGAGTTACCATCTCAAACTGTTTATTATTTCAGACAGCTGACCCAGAGATTCAAAGCAAAATTCATGTCTTGCAAACCCTTTATTGAAAATTCTTCTCATTTAATGACCATAAGGTAGAAATATAAGGTGCCAGTCCTCCAAAACACACAATTCTTTATGGACAAGTCCCTATAGGTCGGGGACCATAATGACGGAGTAATAGTTGTAACATTTACCAATAGGCTGAGGGCAGGCCGCCTCTTGTCTCAACTGGCCGAGGAGAACCCAAAGTCTTTTAGGACTTGTTTGGAAAAAGCCCACCAATTTGCCCATGGTAGAGGCAAACAGATTGAAAAGAGAGGATGAACAAACTAACTGGAAGTCGGGCCGAGGTGATTCTACAAAAGAAGTCCATAATGACTCCAGAGACTTAGAGGCTGAGGTAAGTGGGTTTGCCTTTGATTGTCTCTAAAAGCCCTATATCCGTTGTAAGGGCTGAAGTCAAAAACAGATCTGAAGCTGTACTACAAGTACCATAAAGACATTAGTCATGATAAAGAAAAAATATATGTAGTTGGCGAATGCAATTGCGTGCCTAATCGAGAAAGGTCACTTACAACAGTTTTATGACCTAAGATCACGATTGCACAATTGGCTAAAGTTTCACCGACCCTCTCCTGAAGAAAAGTGCTAGGAAGACAAGCTGCATCAACACAAAAATGACGATGAGGATGAGGATGAGGAAGAAGAACTTGATTTTGCAGGTCAGTACTAGATAAACGCGGTGATTTATATGATTTCTGGTGGACTTGCTCTAGCGAGGTCACAACCAGGGCTTGAGGGTGCTGAAACTTCAGAAAGATCTTGCCAAAAGAACTCCAAGTTATCACATGAGTTAATATATAGGCATGAGGATGCAATTCCTTTGGGTTATGACAATGAAAGATTGATGATTAACATTCTTATCAATCTGCGGATCTTAGTTGGCATCTCAATTGGTGGAGAATAAGCCACACAAGATTAGTTTACGGTGATAGGGCAGTGCAACCGACATTATGTATTACAACGTCTTTCAAGCACTTGGGTTGACAGATAGCTCATTGCATCCCATATCAATTCCATTATTTGGATTTTTCGGTGCGATGGTGCAGCCAGCAGACCTAGTTACATTATCGGTCATCTTTGGTGAACATCTTGAATGCCGTCACTTGTGGGTGGATTTTATCATGTCAATGAGAAGTCGGCCCTGATTGACTTAGAGGCAATCATTTCCCCACTACACGTCAGTATGAAGTTTCCATCCCGAGAGGGGTGGTGACAATGAATGGTGATTTATGGGTAGCTCAAAGCTGGTGCAAATACATCAGGTACTTGGGTCCAAATACACAGTAAAGCCGGTGCAGCTCAGGGGCGCAAGTCTCCCCTCGACAGCAGCATCGATCTCATGTCAGCACCAACCAACATCAGCCAGATGCATCAAAGGCCACTCATCCCAGCATCAACTAGTCATCTAAGTCACTATCTTCACCTCAACCATAGTTGTCACTTGGCAACAACAAGCACATCGGTCTTACCCATCAGGTTGATCGGTGCTCTGGTGCCCAATGTCTTTAATGCTAGCTCAGTCAATGAGATACCTGCCACGCGAATAGCACGTGACAACATATGGCGGTCATGCACAAACAAGATAGGACAAGTGACACTTCCCCCATAACTTCTAAACATGCATTGGCTCGCCACACCATATAAAAGCAAAACAAAGCACCCAACAGAGGACATTTTTAGTGGAATTGTCAAATATTCTGCTCGAACCACTAAGAAATACATGTTTATCTAAATATTCTAACATATGTAATTTCAAATATGGACAATCTCACAACTGATTTGATCGTCAGAGGGTTTTTCCTAGAGTAAAACTGCGGGGACTTTAACGTTTTTGAATTGCATTGGTTTTTCCGCAGCAACTACCGTTAGTTTCATCACTTAGATCAACATTAGATCATATTTGAGCATCCCACTTCACCATCTAATAAGATTACTCAACTGTGTCGTTTCTCTGAAATATTTGCACAATGTTCTTATACATTATTTGGAAAAGTTAATAATTATTTTGACATATAACTTATCTATGCAAGTGGGTAGTATATAGTTTATTTGGTTTATCAAACTACTTCGTCACACGTCAACTGGATTTTGATATGTAGTTTTCCTGGTCAAAGTTAACGCGTCGAAGCTTCTCCAAAAAAACAGGGTAGGCCTGTGTGCTTCACTTATTGATGGACGCGAATATATTATAAATTGAAAATATTCACTAGAAGACCGGCGTACACATTAAGTTTAATGATAACAACATAAAAATAGAAATCGAGAAAACTTGTCAGACCATATTGGACTTTTCTATTAATAGGAAGTCAAATATTGAGAATACTTAAGTGTCGTATCTAATAAATAAAATTAAATATAAGTCTGGTAGTGACTTTTATTTTAAACTAGGACACATTTTGATTTATATTCTTCCAAAACCAAAGTCGCATAAGGCGTCCCCATTAACACGGGAAATAACTCTATCTTCAAAGTATTTTAAAGTCATCAATAATATATGATATTTGATCACAACCCACTAGCCAAACTTTTTCATTATCAATAAATAACTATAATGTATTTACCAACTAATAACTTAATGATATATTTCCATTATTTGATAGTTATTCTTTAATTTTCATTTAGAATAATGATATATATATTTCCAGTTATGATAGTTATTATTTTTTTGAATAGCGGTTTATATTTTTGGGTATTCTTTGAATGTCACTCTTAGGAGTGTTAAGCGAACCGAACAGTTCGTTTGTTAATTTTACTTAAACGAGTCAAATTCGAACACATGTTTGTGTTCGTTTACTAAACGAGCCGAGCTATTTGGCTCGTTTAAACAGTTGTAGTATTATCGAACCGAACTCGAAACAATTTTAAAGCTAGTTTTTGTAAACGAACCGAGCCAAACAGTTTATTTAGTTAAAAAAATCCGCATTCGAAAACCTAGTATTCGATTCGGTTTGGTTCGTTAACGCTCCTAGTCACCCTGAGAGAGCGAATCTTAGAGCAACTGATAAGATTGATTCTTTGTGACCTTGAAATCATAGGTTCGAGTCGCAATAACATCCTCTTGCACAAAGTATAGGGCAAGACTATGTACATCAGATTGCAAAAGTGATCCGGCCCTCCCTCAGACCCTATACAACCGCGGAAGCTTAATGTACCGAGAACGTACTTTGATCTTCATGGTAAACCATTAGCTGGTTGATGACCAAATGTGTGTGGTCCTTCAAGTATTAATGATGACAGCTTTGGTTATTAACCACTAATTTATGATACAACTGAAATCTTTTAATTAATGACAGATGATGCAGATGGATTTTGTATGGTGAAAGGTCTCGCCTGTCATACTCATTTTTGGAACGAGATCCCCTAACCCCCAAGTCCCTCACCCCCTTCAGACCGCCCGACACGTGGCACACAGAGGGTGGTGAGGCTGGATGTGGGTAATATGTGAGGCTTTACCTTTCAATTTCCTGAATTTGGATTAGTTTCTCTAATATCTACCTTCTTGGCAATCCATTCAATTTATTGTTGAGCTTTTGCTCTTTCCCTACCAACTACAACCACACGAGTACATTGTAAACATTAAAGACCTCATCACTTAGACATGAAAAAGTAGACAATGCTTTACCAACTTAAGATAATGCTGCAACCGCGTGCCACCGCCCCCCCCCACCATCCCCCACCGCGTGCCACCGCCCCACCAATGCCCCCCACCGCGTGCCATTGCCCCCCACCACGCTCTACCGCATGCCACCGCACCGTGTGCAAGCGCTTACGAAGATTGACTACGTACCCGAAAGCCCGGCATTGTTATTTATTGTCACTACCTCCCCATGTCAAGATTGGGTAATTTGCGCGCATGCTGCCTTCCTTGGATGTGGTAGCCGTTTCTCATGCCCCCCCTCCGGAATCGACCCTTAATTCTCCGTCACCCATCACCACCATGGTAGGCCATTATCCTACCATCGAAAGTTGATAGGGCGGAAATTTGAATGATGCATCGCCGGCACGGGGGCCGTGCGATCTATCGAGTCATCATGAATCATCGCAACAGGCTTCTCTTGATTTGCATCTTTTATGCAGCTAAACCTGGGACGGTGGAAGCCCTCGGAGACAAAGATTTGCCATTTTGTTCCAAAAAATGGATAATAGAGATTTAAACCATCATTAATATAGGGTTTAGATCAGGAGAGACAGAAAGTGAGACAAAATATGAAGTCTCTAATCACGCGCTACCACGTGTATAAGCAACTCCGTTTTAAAAACAAAATATATTTTAAACCTCTTCCCTTTTTGTACACATGACAGCACATGATTGAAGTCCTCATATTTTGTCTCACTTTATGACTCTCCTGATCTCAACCGTATTAATACCTACCATAACTTATCTATGGACTAAATTCGAATATCTTAACTGCTAAGACTTGTCTCATAATCTGCCCTATCAATCGAGAAAGCTAAAATCTAGTTGTTTTTCATTTTCTTTTTTCATGCTCAAGAATATTAACATCAACAACTTGTTCTTGTTGACCATGTCAATCTAACTATATAATTTTGCCAAATATCTCATGTCTCTTTCGTGGTTCTGAAATTTGAAAGCTTCTCATAAAATGTTGGACTAATAATTCTGTAAACATGAGAGCACGTCAAACTAGTTTATACCTTGTCTTATCATCTTCGTAAGCTGGAACATGTTGATCGACAAACGGACAACGTTTTGTATATTTTTGAATAAAGGATCAAATAATTTTGTAAGCAGTCATAACTTCTTCCCCAGTCAAATTTTCAAAAATAGATACGGTTGTCACGCATACGATATGATTATTCTGTAAGATACATATTCTAAAAATGCATATTATGCCTTGGTTATTATAAGACACAAAAAAGATAAAATTTAAACCACGACCTAAAAATAAAACATGATGAAAAATGATTGATCCATATCATCCACCCTCGTAATAACTCGTAATAAAAGAAAGCTTAAGCATGGTTGGTATAGATGGGATGAGATCTCCTCACCACGCGGCCCAGGACGCGACACGTGGCAGCAGTAGGGGATGGTGAGGCTGGATGAGAGTTACCCTCACTTAGCCTCACCACCCCTCCTTTTTTGTCACGTGTCGTGCGGTCACGCACGCGGTGAAGGGGAGCGGTGAGGGGATCCTATCCCGGTATAGATACGGTTGTCATGCCTTTTCGCACAAAACAAACCAGGCCTTAGATAAGCGACGATTCGCTTCTTGGCTCAGTGCGGTGGCTCGGATCCTCAGCAATCAAATCAATAAACCTTGGCTCTTGCAAAAGAGGGTTCGTATTTGTCATCCAACCTGATGTCTCATTTCCTTTCAACAAAAGCTGAAATCTCTTATCCTAGGGTTCTTACGGATCCAGCTCCAAGAAGCATATGTAGAAGATATAAATTAAAATTCCAGCAGTCTCTTAGATTGGATGAGATCTTATCCGCACAAGCTGTCTCATTTCCTTGTTAATTGACTGTTCTATAATTTTTGTATGTGACACAGAGGGAAAGGGAAAAAAAAGAGTCCATAAAAACCAATTTAAAACAGAACAGCCTAAAGATAAAACTAGTATAAGGTCATCATAATTATAAAAAGAATCTATAGTTCATTAAAAGTATAATGAAACCTTATATCTATGACGGTTAATCAGGCTATGCAAGCTAGTTTTGGCAAACTTAAGATCGACTCATCATAAAAGCTTAGACTCATGACCAAACTTAGTCGGAAGAAGCTCACCACGGTGAGTCCCAAGCTAAGTGCACATAGCTTTAGTTCGAGTTTGGACCGACTCAAGTTCACATTTTGTTTGTCTCGATTCATTTTAAGAAATTAGATATTATATATATATACATATACATATACACACACACACACACACACACACACACACACACACACATATATATATATATATATATATATATATATATATATATATATATATATATATATTTAAAAGACAATTGTAAAGACAAGCTAGCTAAATATATATTACTTCAGTCTTAAATAATGATCTTCACATGATTAAGTAACAAATATCAGTCAATACTTGTTTCTGGACTATCTACTTCTACTAAACTAATATAAAAAAATATGTTAAAAATAAAATTAATGCAAAATCTATTTGACAAAATCTTAGTATAATTTAGGTCGTATTATTGGTATTCACATTTTGACGTTATAATCTCATGCTAAATTACAATTTTTTTATTATTAATTTTGTTGCTGCCTATTTTTGGTTTATTTAAAGCCCACAAATTTCTAACTTCTATGTTCTTCTCTTTGGCGTGATGGAAGGCATAACTTAAGTGAATTTAAAATAACACTAATATGACCAATCTCTAAGTCATGAGGAGGAAAGGAAAATGATGTACCAAGTTAACAAAATCTCAGATGGCAAAGTCCATTTTCATGTAGTGGACTCTCAATTCCATTCACACATCGTCCGTAGTATATTCAATGATAATAAAAGTTATCGTTAGAGTCTGGACATGATACACTGATAAACAGTCCTGATAAACAGTCCTAAATATAAAGAAGGATTTCATCATTGCTAATAGTTGGTGTTCAAGAGATTTTTTTTGAGTCTTTGCGGGTTTTTTCTCATTTTATCCATAGAAAAAAAATCAAACTAATTATGATTTTCATTTGCTCCAAGATAAGAAAAGGCAAATTAAGCATTACTTTGACAAAAAAAGGAAATAGTGAAAATTAAAACGATACAATAAGAATGTTTCGTGCCTGATTTAGCACATGATGAGCCTTATCACGTCAAAACTCAGATTACTATTATTTTAGGATTTATGTTCCAATCTAAACTCAACTCGACTCACAATATCTACTCACAATATTTTAAAAGTCGACATGTTATTTTTAGGTCGAGCATGTCATCTTAGGGTCAATAGTGCCTAATTGAGAGCTCTAATTGTGTCGTTACAACTTATTTGTAAGTCTTATATTTATCTAGCATACAAAATTACAAACCTTGTTGTGAAATACTCTCTTTGACAGCTATCAGTTTGCTATGATGGTCCATGGACCATTGGTCAGAGAAAGAGACCAACTGTTACGACTAGCTAACGCACTTCTTTTCTATATATTTACCAGTTTTTGTGTAAAATATCTTTGTGATGGGCACCCATACCATTAAAAAAACATAAGTCTGTGAAAGACAAGACGTGGATGGTAGCGTGACAAAAGTTATGTCCACTCCGTTATTTCTATATCTGAAACATGCCTTGAAATTTCGGGTTTGAAGTCTTTTACTCCAAATTCTCTCATTCATCTTCCTACCGTACGATACATGGCAGTAGAGGTTGGTGAGGCTAGATGCGGGTGTAAATCCTAAAATAAATATTAACCACCATTACCTAATTGTAACATCATTCTTTAGAATGTAGTTTGTCTTCATGTTAATCCTCCGTCTAAAGAATGTAATTTGTCTTCCAGTAAATCCTCAGCCTTACTCTGAAGACAAACATCATTTTTTTTTATGTTAACATGTAGATTAAGTTGAAGAGATCTCCTAACCACCATATCAAAGAAGCTCCTGCCTCTAGGATATAGATCAATTGATACTTGAGTTGAGATTTGCTTTAAGAGGTCAAGAGATCAATTCCAGAGATACACAGTGTGGATGTTCCACTCCTGCTAGACCGAAGACCTAGTTTGCAGAGTGACACCTTATGCAGATCACTGTGTAATTACTCATCCAACTTAAGAAGTTGTTATACTTTTGATTTAACCTTCACAATACTTATTAGTGTTGAGACGTGGAGGCCATGAGGGAATGACCTTTATTAAAAGGCTCCTCATGTCATATGACAAAGTCAAGTCAGAACCAAGATTGTCTATGGGTATCCAGTCGAGCCTTGACCGATTGGCGTCTCCTCATTGACTGTTTTGTCTTTTTATGTTTTTCTTAAATTTTAATTTACAAGTAACCAGTCACTTGTCTTCTAATTATTATTATTTTAAGAACGTTTTCGATACACTAGTCACTTGTGATTGTTTGCACGTGTCTATTTGTTACTTATGGATCTTGATTGTGTTAAAATTGACACCTCATATGTTCTGGAAGCACCATCTCACGCTAGCAGACACACTAACGGGGCAAATCAAAAATCCGATTTCAAATTTGACAATGGTTGTAATTTTTAAAAAATTTAAAAGTCCTGTTACCTCTCGAAAAAAATCCCTGCAGAATTTCTAACAGTAGCTGCTTAGATAAATTCAACTGCACCATTTTGAATAGAAGAGAAACAGGTTCGATGGAGGAGGCGGAGCCACCGTTTAGAGACAGAGACAGCGGAAGAAGATGAAGGTGTTCGAGACAATCAATCCTGTACCAAGACGCAGTCGTTCAATGTGTGCATATGAACAATACAAAAATAATCAAACCCGGGGCGAGTCGAGGACTCTGTCCTTAAGACGTATTGCTCCGGTATACTGTACCCAACCGGTGTGAGCAATCGTCTCCCAGGATACAACGGGTACCTGTTCAGTTGAGCGGCACTGCTGAACTTCAACTACTTCGAACCTTCGAATGTCCTGACTTCTCCCGGACGTGATGCAAGCCTCGAATGCTATGAATGCAGAATGCTACGAAATGCTAGAGCAAGGTGTGTGAATAAATGCACCCTTAGCCCTCTTTATATAGGGGAGTCGGTTGGAGAACAAGGTACCGTGACCGTTGGATCAAAACCGAAGTTTGATTTAGGCCGTTAGATGAAAACCTCCTATCTAGATTAGGAAGGTTTAATCTCAGCCTTTGGATTGAAGATAGATTAGCAGGTTTAAACCTGGAGCGTTAGATGAAAACCACATTCGGTTGGGGTGGTTAGGACAGTTTAAATCTCGGCCGTTAGATTAAAGCTGCCTTCCCTGCCACCGTTAGATCAAACCAGATTGATCTTATCTTATATCGAAGGATACCGTTTGAATCAGATTTAAACAACCGTTCGATTTAAACCATAACCGAACGCCTTATCAAACTTAACCGCGTTTTGTTTAAACGTAACCGTGCAACCGCGTTTTCCATCCACTTTGAGAATTAATTTCTCATTCACCCATTTCAATTTCTCCAACAATCCCCCACATGAATGGAAATTAATGCAAATGCATATGCAGACTCTAAAGAGAAGTCAGACAAGAAAATATTGCATCAGAAGAGGTAGCTTCTCGCTTTGAACCTTTCATAGTGATGTACCATCGGATTCACTCGGCTAAATAATGACTTGATGTCTTGAACCAGTCAGCCTTTGTTGTGAACCTAGACAACGATACTCACACAACATTTTCTTTAACACCCTTTTGGTTCTCATGGTTGTGTTCGTTTTGGCCATGAACAACCTGGTTTCAGAAAGTGTTTTAGAGAAATCTTGCCTCTTAGACTTTCTCATAGAAGCGGCCCCACTTCACACTTACATAGGTGATTCCTATCAAGAGTATTCTGCCATACTCCACTTGACGCATCAAGATATAGGACATCATTAAAAGCCTAGCTTACCCTAAACATTCTCTGCAGACAGCACTTTTATGTGACGGAATGAGTAAGTGCTTACTGAATCTTCATAACTTAGTTGTCCCATTGAACTAAGATTTTGGGATCTCCAGACAACAAGGTTGGGTTACCGTTACAAAGATTCTTGCATTATAGGCTTTAGTCCCATTCCGTTTGTCAATCTTGACATCTGATCTCTAGGCAAGCCTTTTGTAAGCGGATCCGCAAGATTCTCCATTGATTTTACATACTCAATGGAAATCACGCCATTAGAGATCAACTGTTTAATGGTGTTATGTCTTCGACGTATGTGTCGTGACTTACCATTGTAAATGCTGCTTTGAGCACGTCCTATAGCTGACTGACTATCACAGTGTATGCTAATAGGAGCGATTGGTTTAGGCCAGCATGGGATATCTTCTAGGAAGTTCCGAAGCCATTCAGCCTCTTCCCCATCTTTGTCCAACGCTATGAACTCAGCTTCCATAGTAGACCGAGCTATGCATGTTTGTTTCGTGGATTTCCACGACACAGCAGCACCACCAACAGTGAACACGTATCCACTGGTGGACTTCGAGTCCTTACTGTCTGATATCCAATTTGCACCGCAATATCCTTCTAATACTGCTGGATATCTCGTGTAATGTAGTCCAAGATTCATTGTGTATTTCAGATACCTCATCACTCTGTTAAGAGCTTTCCAATGATCATCACTTGGATTACTGGTAAACCTGCTCAACTTGTTTACTGAACAAGCTAAGTCTGGTCTTGTACAATTCGTTATGTACATCAGACTCCCGATTACGTGAGAGTATTTCAACTGAGCTACAGGTTCGCCTCGATTTTTCCTTAAGTGTACACTTAAGTCAAGCGAGATTTTTACTGGTTTCACATCAACCATATTAAACCGTTTTAGAACAGACTCAATATAGTGAGTTTGTGACAGTACGAGTCCGTCGGTCTTCCTAGAAATTTTAATTCCTAGAATAACATTGGCAACTCCCATATCCTTCATATCGAAGTTCCTCGTCAACATCTTCTTTGTGTTTAAGATTATGTCCTGAGTACTCCCCATGATTAGCATGTCATCTACATAGAGACACACTATTACATATGCATTCTGTGTGCTCTTAATATAGACACACTTGTCACACTCATTGATCTTGAAATCATTAGCTAGCATAACTTGATCAAACTTCAAGTGCCACTGTTTAGGCGCTTGCTTAAGTCCGTACAATGATTTAACGAGTCTACAAACCTTAGACTCTTGTCCTGGAACCACAAACCCTTCGGGTTGTTCCATATAGATTTCTTCATCCAACTCACCATTCAGAAAAGCAGTCTTCACATCCATCTGATGGATTTCCAAGTTATAGACTGCAGCAATTGCAACTAGCATCCTTATAGAAGTGATCCTAGTCACTGGTGAATAGGTGTCAAAAAAGTCAAAGCCTTCCTTTTGTCGATAGCCTTTAGCTACCAACCTGGCTTTATACTTTTCAATAAACCCATCCTCTTTCAGTTTCTTCTTGAAAACCCACTTGCAACTAAGTGGTTTACTTCCAGGTGGAAGGTCAACCAACTCCCAAGTGTGATTTTGAAGAATTGAGTCTATTTCATTGTCGACTGCCTCTTTCCAGAATGGAGCTTCTGAAGTAGACATAGCCTCAGGAAAGTTCTTTGGCTCATTTTCTACCATATAGGTTAGAAAATCCGGTCCAAAAGATGTCGGTATTTTGGCTCGTTTGCTTTGACGAGGTTCCTCAGTCTCTTGAGGAGTCGTCTCACGCACTCGCTTACTTGTGCTTGCTTCTTGATTATCTTTGTCTTTCTTTGGAAAGACATTTTCAAAGAACATTGCATTCCTCGATTCCATGACAACATTTTCATGTATCTCGGAAATGTCCGATTTGTGCACTAAGAAATGATATGCACTACTGTTCGTTGCATAGCCAATAAATATACAATCAATTGTCTTAGGCCCGATTCTCACTTGTCTTGGTTTAGGTACAACAACCTTCGCGAGACACCCCCACACTTTCAAGTATTTGTAACTAGGCTTATAGCCTTTCCAAAGTTCATATGGGGTTTTATCCGTCTTTTTGGACGGAATCCTATTTAAAATGACGTTGGCGGAGAGAATTGCTTCCCCCCACAAGTTCTGCGGTAAACCCGAACTTATCAACATAGCATTCATCATCTCTTTTAGAGTACGGTTCTTGCGTTTAGCAATACCATTCGATTGAGGTGAATATGGTGCAGTCGTTTGATGAATAATGACATGTTCTGAACAGAATTCATTAAACGATGCGTCATACTCGCCACCTCTATCACTACGAATTGCTTTAATTCGTTTGCTAAGTTGATTCTCAACTTCATTTTTATAATCCTTGAACGCATCAAGGGCCTCGTCTTTGCTACTTAGCAAATATACATAACAGTATCGTGTGCAATCGTCGATAAAAGTTACAAAATACTTTTTACCACCTCTCGTTTGCATAAATTTTAAATCACACACATCGGTATGAATTAAATTCAAAGGTTCAGTTCCTTTCTATTGAAGAAAATGGCGCCTTTGCCATCTTCGCTTCAACACATATTTGACATTTTCCTTTATTATTAAAGTCCAGTTTTGGCAATAAGTCAAGATTACTCATACGTTGTATTGACTTGTAATTAACATGTCCCAAACGAAAATGCCATAAACAAGAAGACTCAAGCATGTAAGCAGAAGAGGAAGCAATTTTATTAGCCTCTGCGGGCGAATCTCTTTTGGGTACAATAGTGATGACATTCAATTTAAACATCATATTCGACAAGTACCCCTTCCCCAAATACATGCCATTTTTCGAAAGAATAACTTTATTAGACTCTAACACTAGTCTAAAACCATGCATGACCAGAAGAGATCCAGATACTAAATTCTTCCGAATATCAGGGACGTGCAGCACATTCTGCAGAGTCAGATGCTTCCCTGAGGTGAGCTTCAGAACAACTTTGCCCTCGCCTTCAATCTTCGAAGAGGCCGAGTTTCCCATGTAAAGTTGTTCATTGTTCCCGGGCTGGTACTCCGTGAACATCTCTCTGCTGGAGCAAACATGTCTAGTGGCGCCAGTATCAAGCCACCACTCACGTACATTCCCCACAGCATTGCACTCTGAGACTACCGCACAGAGATTCAGATCATTCAATGCATCGACTATGTTGGCCTTTGCCTTGGTTTGCTTCTTCTTGGGCTTTCTGCATTCATTGCTGACATGCCCCTGAATGCCACAGTTGTAGCATTTCCCAGTGAACTTCTTGGCGATCTGCTTGCCTTTCTTGTTCACCCCGAGTTGGCCTTTCTTTTTCTTGGCCTCAGCAACATGGGCCTTAGCCTGACCAGAGCTAGATTGTGGCGCTCTCTCAGATCTACGATTGTCCTCCTCAATGCGGAGTCGAACAATTAGATCTTCCAATGTCATCTCCTTTCTCTTGTGTTTGAGATAGCTTCTGAATTCCCTCCACGAAAGAGGTAGCTTCTCAATCACTGCAGCCACGACGAAAGATTCACTGAGCAACATGCCCTCCTCTTCCATCTCGGCAACCAACGTCTGAAGTTCCTCAACTTGAGAAACAACAGTGCGAGAATCAGACATTTTGAAATCCAGGAATTTGCCGACAATAAATTTCTTAGTGCCGACATCTTCCTTACAGTATTTCTTTTCCAAAGCCTGCCACAAAGACTTTGCGGTTTTATACGTGTAGTATAAACCATACAAGGAGTTGTCCAAACAACTCAGAATATGGCTCAAACAAACATAATTATTGAAATTCCAAGTTTCAACAAAATGTTGGTTTTGCATATTCTGGGTTTGGTCCTCCAGCGGATCCACCATAGGCGGGTCCTCAGTCAGGAAGTTCGCCAACCCCACAGCAGTCAAGAAGAACAGGATCTTCTGCTGCCAACGTTTGAAGAAGCTTCCACTGAACTTCTCCGGTTTCTCCACTTGGGCCACTGCATGACCCTGTGCAGGAGGAGCATGTCTTGGCACCCCAGCAGTTGGTGTCATTGGAGCAGAGCTCTGAATGTCTGCGCCATGAACGGAGCCAGAGCTAGCATTCTCTATCAGATTTCTGTTCAGTTGATCAAAACGTATAGATCAGAACAGAATCAGATTTAAGAAAGGAGTAGAAGTAGACTGCAAATCAGTATGAACACTGCCTTTGCGGGAAATAAAAAAATGGTACAGAAGTAATTGAATAAAAATACGTCTTAAGATTGTTGGAGACAATCAATCCTGTACCAAGACGCAGTCGTTCAATGTGTGCATATGAACAATACAAAAATAATCAAACCCGGGGCGAGTCGAGGACTCTGTCCTTAAGACGTATTGCTCCGGTATACTGTACCCAACCGGTGTGAGTAATCATCTCCCAGGATACAACGGGTACCTGTTCAGTTGAGCGGCATTCATGAACTTGAACTGCTTCGAACCTTCGAATGTCCTGACTTCTCCCGGACGTGATGCAAGCCTCGAATGCTATGAATGCAGAATGCTACGAAATGCTAGAGCAAGGTGTGTGAATAAATGCACCCTTTGCCCTCTTTATATAGCGGAGTCGGTTGGAGAACAAGGTACCGTGACCGTTGGATCAAAACCGAAGTTTGATTTAGGCCGTTAGATGAAAACCTCCTAGCTAGATTAGGAAGGTTTAATCTCAGCCTTTGGATTGAAGATAGATTAGCAGGTTTAAACCTGGAGCGTTAGATGAAAACCACATTCGGTTGGGGTGGTTAGGACAGTTTAAATCTCGGCCGTTAGATTAAAGCTGCCTTCCCTGCCACCGTTAGATCAAACCAGATTGATCTTATCTTATATCGAAGGATACCGTTTGAATCAGATTTAAACAACCATTCGATTTAAACCATAACCGAACGCCTTATCAAACTTAACCGCGTTTTGTTTAAACGTAACCGTGCAACCGCGTTTTCCATCCACTTTGAGAATTAATTTCTCATTCACCCATTTCAATTTCTACAACAGAAGGTGTCCAACCATCGAAAATTTCATGCAAAGACGTCTGAGCAGTAAAGACAAAATATTGTAACACATCTGTAGAAGAGAATAGATTTACTTGTACAAAATATAGAAGAATTAAGTAAATAAACTATACAATATTTCCCCTTCCCTTTTCGTATTTTCAGTTTATTAGAATGAGGAAGACACTCGTGTTCCTCTTAATGTCCATTGAAAGGTGACAGTTTCCTCAGTTTTGGCAATAACGTTGACGTTGCCATCTGTCGCTACGCGTGCATAAAAGCAGTTTCCTACGTGATTGGAACCTTCATATTTGACTCACTTTTAGTCTACTAAGATCTAAACCGGTTGCTTTGTATGCTTAATGGAAGAAAATTTCCGCTTGTTCGTTTGAGTCTAATGCTGGTGTGTGGTTCTTTTCTGTTATTGGAAGCTGCTGCACTTTTTTGAACTTATTTCATATTTGAAATTACGATTTATATGTGATTTCTTTTCAAACACATTCTTTTTTAACTTTGAAATATGATAGAATAAATCAAAATGAATCATTAAATTAGTTGCGTTTCTTATATTTTAAAGTAGCAGTTGATCGACACAGACGAGATTTTCATTATATGTAATCGAAAAACAACCTCTATGTGTTTCTAATACATGGATATGACTGTATACATTCGACACTCATACCCGCTATAAGCGAGATATTTTTAGACAATTAGATAATATTGTTGTTGTTGTGATTTCACATAATATCCTTTTGTGTTCTTTATGAGAAGTACGAGGATAAACAGGATTCATTTGCGCAAAAGTCTATTCCGTTAATAGTATATCTCATGTGATCTTTGATAATCTTTATCAACGATTTTAACAACCTTCTCATATAATCTTTGATACAAATTCTATTTCATTTACAACAACAATATTACTTTATTGGCTTAGAGGCTCGCGCCTATGACAAGATATGTATGGTCGGATATACGCAACCATACGCATGTGTTAGAAACACACAGAAGTTGTTTCTAGATGACTCATAATGATGCGTCAAGCTATGTCGATCAACTGTTTCTTCACAATATAAGTAGCACAACCAATTTAGTGAGTCATTTTGTTTTATTTTATTTCATTTTTATTTCTTATCATCGTTTTATTAATGAGTAATTAATAAAACATCTAGGACAGATTTTTCTGAACCCGTTTGATGACGAAAAGTGAGGAGGTGATGGAGCAGCGTTTGGTGCATCTCTTCTTTGAATAGGTTGTTTCTTCGTCGTCCCTGCTAAGCAGCCCTCAACGAACACACCAATAAAGCGCTGAGTACTTTGATATACATGACCATTGGCATTTTCGGAATCAGGATATAACCTTTTCCATTTAAAAATAGAAAAGATGAATGTGATAAGCAAAATATAAAAAATATATGGTGAGATACGTCGATCAAAGACGTGTATGTTTGTGTGTGTATAGAGAAGTCCAAAACTCAAACCATATATGACAGATTTTTATAACCCAAATTTCAAAAATGTTCGAATCGAATCATTGAGTAAAAAGGCTTGCGCTTCCAAAATTATGGATCAGATGTAGTTCGAGTCATCTTCTTTTTATCACTTTTAAGGAAGACGATGTAATAGAGGAATCCAAATCTCAAGCTGATTATTACATATTTCAATGAGCTTAAATTTTAAAACGATTCGAGTTGCATCATACCACGGGAAAGCTTGTGTTCCTAAATTATAAATCGATTATAAATAAGTTTCAACTAAGTTTAGCAAACAGTTTGATCTATAATTGAATTTTTCTCTTTCCTTTTCTTTAGGACATACAGTTAAATTTGAGCGTTTTAGTGGGGAAGAAAAAAGAAAAAAATAAAATGGAGATAAGGAACATACAGTTAAATTTGAGCGTTTTAGTGGGGAAGAAGAAAGAATAAAATAAAATGGAGATGCGGGGTATCGATCCCCGTACCTCTCGCATGCTAAGCGAGCGCTCTACCATCTGAGCTACATCCCCTTGTGCTCCAGGAATCAAATATATTTTTTTTATAAAAGACGTCATCTTTTTTCCTTTCCTTGGCAGAGCCTGCTGGCCCTCCTTCCTTCGACTTCTCCAAGTCCAGTGTCTGGTATCTAGCCTCTCCTCTCACACTAGGTAGACCAACTCTACCATTTTCCAACTCTTTCTCTTCGATGTTTACTTTGTGATCCACGTTTATATCCCCCGAATTGCTTCCTTTCATTCCTCATTCTTTTCCCCCCTTAAATTCTGTTCGTTTTCAGTGGATTTTGATATAGGATTTTCTGGTGGGATTTTAGGATCCGTTGGTAAAGGAGCTAAGGATAATCCAGTAGCCGTTGCGTAGTCAAATGGCGTTTTTATGATTAGATTGCTCTTTTCTGTAAACATTCCGTCGCTGAGTTGGTTAGGGGTCCAACAAGAAGTTTCAGATGATTAATTGACTGTTGACGTGAATAATCAGTAAATTGATACTGATTTGGTGTTTACTGCACGTTTTAGATTTACAGTTTGCTCACGTAGTCTCTTTTGCTCCTGGATTTCTGTATGCCAAGTGTGGACACGTAAAGGAAGCCTATTTTGCATTCTCAATTCCATACAACAACAACAATCATATCCAGTATATCCCAACAACACTAAAAGCTAGGGTCTGGAGAGGGTGAGAGGTAGGCAAACAATACCTACATCCAGGGGATAGAGAGTTTGCTTCCAGTGAGACCCCCGACTCTATTTGTACCTACCTAGATAGCACAATAATAGGAATATATACTAGTGAATGGATTTTATTAAACATAAACAGACAGAAATCTTCCAATATTAAAAAGTCATAACAGTAGATATGCACAAATAGTTGAAAGACAAAGACCGAAACAAAAATGTGGAAAGTCTAATAGGAAAATAACTTAAAAAAGTTCATGACAAGGTTGAAATTAAAACGTTTACGTGTTTTGATTTGTGATTGCCAATGAGGTTCATCACCTCATTCTTGCAGGATTAAGGGACTCTAAGGGGCTTATGTATATCAAGTTTGATATGT
This sequence comes from Eustoma russellianum, assembly GCA_036186865.1. Taxonomy (NCBI): domain Eukaryota; kingdom Viridiplantae; phylum Streptophyta; class Magnoliopsida; order Gentianales; family Gentianaceae; genus Eustoma; species Eustoma russellianum. Next base: position 4,611,910 of record AP025043.1, read on the forward strand.
CTAAGGCATTTGACCGCATCGAATGAAGCTCTGTGAGTCAGACTGGACCGAGCTGGTTTCCCTTATGCTTTCATTAGCCTAATCCATGCATGCATTTCCTCAGTTTCTTTTTCTTTTTGCCTCAATGGAGAGTGTTTACTGTCATGGGGTTGCGGCAGAGGGACCCAATTTCTGATATCTTTTGGCTCCCTGTTTAACTAAAGTCATAGTGAATGTCTTCATCCTCGTTGAAAATAGTTGACTTTTTGACATAGTCTAAAAAATCAAATAACCAATGATATGTCAACATAAACATAACCCAATAAAAAAAATAGCATGGCACAAAATGTAGCATATGCAGACAACATGTAGTGTAAGAATTTGAATCATGTCAATAGACAGCATGAGAATTTAAATCATGTCAACAGTTTGAGTTAAAATCATTTGCGGATTTGCTTAAAGACATACTAGAAAACTATTTGTTAGAAAACTTCTTTTGATTTACATCATCTTCAAAATTTCGATGATTTACATTATCATCTTCAAAATTTACGGGTAAGACAAGATGTTTGGGTTAGAGATTTGGCTCTGACATACGGGCATTAATGTGGCTATTATAGGCTATGCTGTGCGCCCACAACATCTTCAAGCATATTCCATCAGGAAACAACTGAAGAAATATTGCTTCTCATGTGCCCACAAGGCTGGATATAAGTTCACTACATCCTCTTTATGTTCAGACAAACCATCAGAGATAATGGAGTTAATCTACTTAAGAAAATACCTCAAATGGCAGCAGAAACAGTTGAAGCCCAACTGTTTAATTAACTACTCAAAATTCAAAGGAAAAAGAAATTGTTATATTTAGCAACCACATGACCTTAATCATCAAGAAGCCTTACAATAAAAAACCACTTATCGGCTCAAACATAATGACAAAGAGGACAAAACTTGAGCTATATTATACATTTCTTGATCGAGAGGGGCTTACATATAGCATAAGAATATATACAGAAAAGCTTGTTGCATTGTAATACAGTAAATACTTCCAGCCCACATAGAGATACAGAGGAAAGGCAATTTGGTTGTACCAAATTAAGAAATAACAGATGCATTAGGATTTTCCTCAAGGCTGTGATGCATGTACTAATATGTCTGCATGGGAGGATAATATGGTTTTTATGGCATTGCAGTTCCAACAACCTGTTCTACTACTAAAGCATTCTGCATTTTTCTCTTCTTCCTTTTAGGGGGTTCGTTTTTAGCGTCTTTCCCTTTTCTTTCTTTGTTTCCTCTTTGGCTTCCTATTTCTACCATGGATATGGTTGCACACATCCGACTCTCCATACCCCGTCATAAGTGGGAAAATGTAAGATAATGAGGTAATGTTGTTGTTTCATCCGTTCCTCCTTTTTCACTTCTTCCTTCTTCTTGGGCTCCTCTTTTGTTTCAGGCTCTTTGGCATGTCCTGCTAAGACTATGTTTGTTTGTCAAAATTTGTGTAATTTTGTTGCCACAGTGGCAGGATCTACTGTCCCTATGATAGTTAATTTCTTGATCTTGATGTTAATGGTAATTTCATCAATGCCTACAAATTACACCCCAAAAGTTTGTCAAAAGGGTAGTGGCAGATCATTTTGCCTCTCCCCTCAATTAATACAAACATGTCGTCGTCATCATCCGGACCCAGTATATCCCAAGAACAGCAAAAGCTATCGTTAAGGTCTTGGAGAGGTAAGTGGTAGGCAGACAATGCCTCTATCCCAAGGGATAGAGAGTCTGCTTCCAGTGAGAGCTTCGGCTCTACGTACCTGCATAAATGACATGATAATAGAGATATGTTGTGCTAGTGTGTTAGTGAGGAAATTCAAGAAATACAAAGAAAGGGTAGGACAGTCGAACGAATCGAACAGTTCGTAAACTGTTTGAGTTCGTTTCGTGTTTGGTTCGTATTCGTTCAGTAATTATTTGTTAACGATTCGCATTCGAACATGTATTCAGATTTGTTTAGTTAAACGAGTCGAACTGTTTGCAAACTATTCTGCTCGTTTAAACAGTTATAAGGTTATCGAACCAAACTCGAATTAATTTTAAAGTTCATTTAGCTAAACGAACCGAGCCGAATAATTCGTTTAGCTAAGCGAATCCGAATTTGAAAACTTAGTATACGGTTCGGCTCGGTTACTAAACACAATTCAATATCTAATCAAGAATCCTCAAAGTAATGCTTTCACATGGTGATCGCTGTTCATTACTGGTTTGAAGTTCAAAGCATTTCCAATATCAAGTCAAATATCAAAATTTATTCCATCAACTCATAAACGAAGAAAAGACCAACTATTTGACATAATAATCTTTCGTAAATTAGAAGTATGACATTTCCATTTCTAATGGAGTCAAGATCCTTCGTTAACTTTAGAATATGATATAATAAAGCAAAATTACTCACTAAATTAGCTGCGCTTCTTATATTATAAAGTAGCAGTTAATGACACAGATTGACGCAATTTTCAATATAGGTCTTCGGAAACAATCTTTGTTTCTAACACACGGGTATAGTTGCGTATATGCGACTCTTCTATATCTCGTCATAAACGGAATGTTCTAAAGCAATGGTGTAATGTTGTTGTAAATTAGAAGTATGAGGCTTATATGCATGCTAGATACTCGTGGTACAGAGGCAAGAGAGACTAATCATCATCATCATCTGTACCTAGTATATTCCAACGACAGCAAAAGCTATCGTTAGGGTCTGGGGAGGGTAAGTGGTAGGCAGACAATACCTATATCCCAATGGATAGAGAGTCTGCTTCCAGTGAGACCCCCGACTCTATATATATCTGCATAAATGACATAATAATAGAGATTTGATGTGCTAGTGTGTTAGTGAGGGAATTCAAAGAAGAGAGACTAAAAGTAAGCTAATTGTTTTGAGTAATTAGCCTCAATGTACGGAAGCGAATTTTCCTATTAAAAACACGTTTTTTTCCCTTTCTTTTTGTATCATTGAATTTAGTCTATGAACTCCTCCATAAAAATTAAATAAAAAGGAACTTGTGCACCGTTGAACTTTTATACATTCATAACTTTTTTTTTTGTGTTGTCGATTAAAATAAAATCATTTAAAATCAAATACTAGCCAATAATGTAAACGACTTTCTTACTCATCTTCAAAGTGAAAAACTGCGGAAAAGAATTTGCGAAAGTGACAATATATATATATATATATATATATATATATATATATATATATATATATATATATATAATGTGCGATGGCTATAGAAACGCTGTCATGTTTGGAATTATATATGGTGATTCTCTTAGCGGTGTGGGTAGCTAGTGAAAGTGCCAGAGATATTAGAAAACAGAAAGATGAAAAAGATAACAAAAGTATTTATTTCATATATTTTGTCAAATAAATAGTGATGTGTAAGCATTAAGTCTCTTACATTATTTTTAAGAGTTTTAAACCTTTTTTTCTTTCAAAATTTTAAAGTTTTTTTATAACTTTTATAATAATTATTAAACTATGAGATCATCCTTTACAATTTTAAAAGTTTAATAACCCTTAACTCAAATTCTTCCAATATAATATTCTCCAACTCTTCGTAACCGACTGTTTCACCTTTAAACCGTTTCATGCTTCTCCATTTCATTTTGAAATTTGAAAGTTTAAAAGCACCCAACAATGAATAATGATGGAAATATATCTTATGTATTTGTAGTTCTGACATCTGAAAACTTGGCTATTAAATAATTTGAAAAAATGTAATATAATTTCAACGGGTGAAATCACAGAGATCTAACAAATTTAAGGGTAAATGCTCAGAAAACTTTTGCATTTGTTTTTTAGATGGTTTGTCTATCTCAGTATAACTTTTGGTTAGTTCCTCATTGTAGTGGGGAACAGGGGACAGACAACGGCGTCGGTCAGAGCAATTGAAAGCCTCATTGTAGAGGGGAACATGGGTAAAGGCAGGCTCAAACTGACTTAGATGGTTTGTCTATCCAAGCGGCGACAGACAACGGCGTCGGTCAGAGCAATTGAAAGCCTCATTGTAGAGGGGAACATGGGTAAAGGCAGACCCAAAATGACTTGGGATGAGCAGATTAGACACGACTTACTAGATTTGCATCTCAAGGTTAACGAGGTATAGGTCATATAGAGACACTTTAGATTACATTTAAGGACATAGATAGTCGTAGACACTATCTACGCTTTCCACTTGGTGGCGTATATTATACCGGTGTTTACATTGCATGTACATATATACGTGATGTGTATTCTAATATCGAAAGCCATTTCTTTGTATTTCTTGAATTTTCTCACTAACATACTAGCACAGTATATCTCTATTATTATGTCATTTTTTGCAGGTACATATAGAGCCGAGGGTCTCACTGGAAGCAGACTCTCTATCCTTTGGGATAGAGGTATCGTCTGCCTACCACTTACCCTCCCCAGACCCTAACGATAGCTTTTGCTGTCGTTGGGATATGCTGGGCCCGGATGATGATGATGATTTTAAAGTACGTAATACCATCAAATATGATTTCCTTGATACACATAATGAGATTTGAATAATTTTGAAAAAACCAACCATCATTAAATGACAATTACTTGTAAATAGCTTTTGCTTATGGCTGCATCATCGAGTTCAAATCAGAAAAGACAGAAAGTGAAGCAAAATATGAAGCATTCAATCACGCGTTGTCACGTGTACAAGAAATTTTTATTTTTAAAACAAAAAAATTTTAAACATCTCTCTTTTTTTACACGTGACAGTGCCTTATTAGATGACTTATATCTTGTCTTTCTACATCTCAACCGTGCATCATCATATAAATGACATAAGATACGCCTTAAGAAGTTGAGAGTCACACATGTTGTATTTTGTTTGATAGGACATGTTGTATTTTAGAAGGCAATACTTTTCATTTTTAGTGACGAGGCTTCAACCATTGATAATTCAAAGTTTTATTGAATTGGGTGTTACAAGGACACATTCTTCATTCATTTTGAAATATGATAGAATAAAACAAAATGACTCACTAAATCGGCTGCGCTGTTGAAATAACAGTTGATCAACATAGTTTGACGCATCATTATAGATCATCGAGAAACAACCTTTATGTTATAAAAAACATTTATGCACCTCAAATAGAGAAGAAAAGAGGCCAACCCTAATAGAACTTATCTTAAGCATATTCCTAAAATATTTTGAAAAACCTAAACCTAAACCCTAAAACCACTAGTAAGCATATGTACAACATATTTTCACGTGAATCTCACATTACCCTTTATTACCACGCCCAAACCTTCTTTTCTCTAACTCCATCATTTATTCCGACCAAAAAATCCGTTTCTGTTGTTAAAATTTTCTCAAAAAATTCATTGATGAAGAAGGATTCAGTTGAAAATTAATGGGGGAAAAGTCCAACAGATCTGCATCCACAATGCCTCAATCAATCCCTTTAGTCATCACTCTCAATTGCATAGAAGACACTACACTAGAATCCGAATGCTTATCCGGCGTCGTCGTCGTCGAGCATGTGCCCCTCAGCCGCCTCGCCGATTCCCGGATCGAATCCGCCGCTGCCGTTCTTCTTCACTCTCTTGCTTTCTTACCTCGTGCTGCTCAGCGGCGTCTCCGTCCTTGGCAGCTTATTCTTTGTCTTGGTTCATCCGATAAAGCCGTCGATTCGGCGCTTGCGGCTGATCTTGGGCTTAATAGACTTGTTCATGTTGATGTTAGCCGTGCGGAGGAAGTTGCTGATACTGTTATGGCGTTGGTGCTTGGGTTACTTCGACGGACTCACTTGCTTTCTAGGCATGCTTTGTCGGCTTCTGGTTGGTTGGGGTCTGTTCAGCCTCTTTGCCGTGGAATGCGCCGGTGCCGTGGACTTGTATTGGGGATTGTGGGTAGATCTGCTTCCGCTAAGTTGTTGGCTGCTCGGAGCTTGGCCTTCAGAATGAGTGTGCTCTACTTTGATGTTGATCAGGTACGGTACTTAATTGTCAAATCTATTGTAGAGGAAATGCTGCTGCAAGTTGTGGACTTTTTGTTTCCCTTGGCACGTAAAATGTGAAATTGGAATTCACAATCCGGAGTTTCTGGTGTTTTTTGTTTGGAGGTTGGAACAAATTGTTATCTGACATCCAACCTGTTTAAAATGAATGGGGCTTTAGTTCCAGCTGGTGATGCCCTTATTGTTGAGCTTATTTGTTGCAAAAGGCATTTTTTTTTTGGTGAAAAGTAATCTGATTGCTTGCATTTTCTGCTTCTTATTGTACATACTCTTTGCGGAAAAACCTTAGTTTGTATGTTTCTGTCGTTGTCAATGCTTCCATATTAAATGCTTCAGTCACCATAATAAAACAGGTTTTCCTGTTTATTGTTGGAACCTTTTTTTTAGAAAATATTTTGTTGGAACATTACTGCATTTGATGGATTTTTGTTATTATTAATGTTATATATCTTGTCTTTTATTTCACTGTGTTATTTGAGACTAAGTACTGCCTGTTTTTTTTATCTTGTTATCAGGGAAGTGGGAATATTAGTAGATCTTCCGCAGGATTCCCTTCTGCTGCTCGAGGAATGGATACTCTCAATGATTTGCTTGCTGCAAGTGACATTATATCTCTGCATTGCGCTCTGACAAATGAGACGCTGCAGATAATTAATGCAGATTGTTTGCAGCATGTAAAACCTGGTGATTGGCTTTCTGATCTGTGCTTCACATTTTTTTCCAGTTTTTTTCTTCTTTTTCTCATGAGGTTTAACTGTTCCATGCAGGGACATTTCTTGTTAATACGGGCAGTAGCCAACTGTTGGATGATTGTGCTTTAAAGCAGCTATTGATTGATGGTACCCTTGCTGGCTGTGCCCTTGATGGTGCTGAAGGGCCACAATGGATGGAAGCATGGGTATGATCAATGATATAAGTGTTTGGGTATGAGATGATTTAAAAGATGTCTTGTCTACGGGTTCTGTTATGCCACAATGATAATCATGTCTATAAGTGTGCATTATGTTTAGTATATGTGACCCTAGTATCTTTTTATTGGGGTGAGACACATCATTGCACTAGTCTATTTAGTTGCATGTTTGGCAGTATATATTCTAATATACAGAATGGAACACCTTGTGGAGTTGGTCACAATTTGAAATGGAAAAGAGATTTATCTCTGACAGGAAGACATCTGTCCGAAAAGAGGGTTTGGGGGTGGAGGGGAAGTAGACATAGTGTAAAAGTATGAGGCCTGTTAGATGCTCTAGCAAAACATGTCACTTTCATTTGGGCACACAAAAGTTGGTGTCATTCAATTGATTCACAACCTTTTGAGTTTTCGACAACATTGTTGAATTATGTTTGGATTGAGTTTTTTTCTCTCTTTTTTTTTTGCTACTATACCACCAAGGAATAAGGGACTGCTGTTTGCTTGTAAGAGTTAATGACATATTCATGTGAATGGAAGGAAATTCTTCATTCTGCTCAGACTTCGTGATTAGAATTTCAGAGTACATACAAGACATGCTACGCAAAAAGTTTGAGGACTCAAGTGGTGGTTGTCTCTTCAATCAGTATCCTAATCTTTTTAGGAAAAAAAAGGATACCCTCTAATTATCTTCTTTGTTTTCTTAGCACCTGTGTTATGTGCTAAGAGCGCTAATATAGAAAAGGATCCTGCCTGCTATATATGAAGTTCCTAAGATAAGAATTTACTTTCGGTATTTGTGGTTGTCTTATTGTTATTATTGTGTACTCTTACTAAATATGTTATCATTGTTGTTGTTTACCCATCACAAAAGTTAGTCTGTGTTTCTGTGATTCAGTATCTTAGGATGTATGACATGTTAGTGGTGTTAGTTTGAATTTATAATGTCCTTTTATTCTAGAGATGCATGAACCAATGTCATTCAAAGATAACGCTTTATCTTACTTCATCATGATTTTAGGTAAGGGAGATGCCAAATGTTTTGATACTTCCACGCAGTGCTGATTATAGTGAAGAAGTGTGGATGGAGATAAGGGAGAAATCTATAACTTTGTTGCACGGGTTTTTCTTGGATGGTGTTATGCCGAAGGATGCTTTATCTGATGAGGAGGAGGATGAAAGTGAGGTAAATCATGAAATCGAACAGTGTGAAGTGTTGAACACGGAAACGTCATTCCAGAGTTCAGTTGATCAGCAATTGACTGAAGAAGTTCGTTTAGCTACGGATAGCTCCCAAAACAAGGTTGCGGATAAATCAAAAGTATCTCCTAGCCCTGTTATGCAGCAAAACAACTTGTGTAGAACTGATGCAAAACGAAGTAGATCAAGTAAAAAGAGTAAAAGGAGGCATGCTGGTCAAAAATCACTGCATAGAGCAGATGATCACTCAAATGTTGAGAAAGAGAGTACATCACATCATGAAGATGATGCAGCAATGAGCGGCACAGATCAAGTTTTGAGTTCTAATTCGCGGTTTGCTTCCCCTGAGGACCTGAAAAGTAGAAAGGAATTTGGTGAACCAGCACAAGAATCATATTCTAACCAACAATTAAAATCAAGTATGGAGCATCATGGCATGTCTAGCGAACAGCTGAAAGATGGTTGTGTTATAGCCTTACGCACAAGAGACCATCATGCTTTCCATGTATCCAGGCAAAGAGGTCAAGGTGGTGGTTGGTTCCTTGATACTGCAACAAATGTGACAAAAAGAGATCCAGCAGCCCAATTTCTTGTTGTCTTCAGAAGCAAGGTCAGTTTTTTTTTCTTTCTAGGCTAGTGTAACATGTTTTTTTTTCGTTTTGTTTTAGCAGTCCGTGTGCTTTCAGTACAGACCTTTTAGTTTCTGAAATCCTCTCCCTCACTGCATGCTATTATCTTTGGGGAAAATGACAATATGAAAGGCTCATGGATCAATAAACTCCATTGTGCAGGATACTATTGGTTTGCGGTCACTGACTGCTGGAGGAAAGTTGTTACAGGTACAACACGCTCTTGGTTTAAATATATATTACTTGGGTCATTCAAATTGTAGTCGTGAAGTGGGAAAATGGAGCAAATGACTGAGAGGTGCTTATTTGATGAAAAAAAAAATTCAGACGAGTGGTAATGTAGCAAATGAGAATTTTGAATTATTGTACAGCTTTTCCATCTTCTAAACGTCTCTACTGCAAAAAACTATGTTGGAGAAGTAACAAACAGTTGGCATTTGAGATTTCTGACTGTACGTTCTCTCTGTATTTTGTGGGAAGGTAACGGATTCAGGCTTATCTTCCCTTCCCCTGATCATATGCTCATGTATGGATGTGTCTGGTATTGGAAGGCTGCATGACACATTGCATCTGACAATTTGAGTTTTGTATACCTCTTTTTCTGTTTGTTTTTCTGTTTGATTTTGTTTTTTGTTCGTTTTTTTTGCAAGGCTCTACGTGATTTTGGTTCCAAGTGTTTCTCCACCAATTCGTAAAATTTTTAAGGCCACCTTAAAGGATATACCGCTGATTGTGAAGGAGTGTTCATTTTTATATTTATGGGTATTGTCATTCTATGGTATGAGTTTTCTGGTTTGCTTAACCAGAAGATTAGTGTGAAGGGCACTGTATATCGTACTGTTAAATATTATTTATTCTGAAAGGTCAAACATGAAGCTTAATGAATTATGTATGATGAACTCATGGTGAAGGTTCTTTTCTGATGTGAGAGGAAAGTTGCATTTGAATCTGTGTGGTCTTTAACACAGAAAAGGACTTGCATGGTATGTATCTTCTTCATGTTTTGCTGAAGCTATAACGTAATGTTTGTGCCCTGAACTGTTGTAATTTTCTTTGTTGAATTGTAATGACTTTCTGTTTTCTATCTTTAGAGCTGCCATCTTGATCTGTTACTTTTGGCATTAGATGATTTGTTTGAGTGGATTCTTCTTTGAGCTTCGGTGTTTCATTCTATTGACACAGATAAACAGGAGAATGGAATTTGTATTTGCTAGTCACAGCTTTGATGTCTGGGAGAGTTGGACCTTTGAAGGTGCTTTGGAGGAATGCAGGCTAGTAAATTGCAGGAATCCCTTGGTGAGTTCCTTAGTTTGGTCTCACTTGTGTATGATTTAGTCAATGATCCATGCTAGCAATATGTTAACAATTGATTGTTATACTAATGTTTTTTTGTAAGTAAAATTTTCATAGATAGCCAAAGTAGCGCATTTACAAAAGTTGTTGCATCAAATTGGGCAACTAATAGCTTAAGCAACCATAGGTGGTTTACAATATGCTATCCAATCTCTAGTGCCAAACCTTTACAAAAAGTTGCAGGGAAGTGACAACATAAGCCAAGCATAACCTGTAACTATTCAAAGAGTAAGATAAACGAATTGTCAACATGTACAAAATAATTGCTATAGTGACAACACCAAGCATAGCTTGCACAAAATAGAGGCGGCTTACATTAGGGAACAACAAATATAATGGAAGTCTAAATATAGCATCCGAATAGCCAATAGAAGCTGTAGGTAAGCAGTAGCAATCCATAGAAGCAAACTAGAGGGAATGTGTCAACCAACAAACAGATAGCTTATCAGCAAATTCCAGAGAACAAATGGCTTACGCTTGTTTTATTCTCCAGCTGGACCAGGTCTTGTAAGGATCTTCAGAGATACACCTAAGTTTATAGCCAACTCCTAGCTGAATTTGGTAACTTGTTGTATCTTCTTCAAGATTCCACAGCATAGTAGACGTTTTGAAGAATGTCTCTGATAAGCGCGTCATGTCTTTAGCTACCTGCTGATGAAGTCTATGATTTTGTTCTCTCCATAAGTGACAGACCGTGGCTGAGAAAGCAAAAGTGGCTAGGTCCTTCTGTAGCTTTGAATCCCAGGAATTTGTTGATTTTAGCCAATCTATTGCATCTGGCCAGCTATCAGAGGTCAACCGACACTTCATCTTTCTTAGTACAACATCCATACTTTGGATGAGTAAGCACAGTGGAAGAAAAGGTGTTTCTGATCCTCTATGAACCTGCAACACAATAGACAAGGGTTGGAGTGAGACAGTCTCAAATCTATAAGTTTGTCAAGTATAGGCGTTCTCTTCCAACATGCAAGCCACAGGACTATTGCATAACGTGGAAGAAAGTGTATGTACCATACCACTCTATGCCAATCAAAAGTAAGTGAGCTAGGTTGTAAGGCTAAGGTAGCCTGTTTGACCGAGAAAGCAACGCTATGTTTCCAAACCCAACGGTCATCTCCTTGCTTGATGTTTTTATTATTGCAAGCTGTGATGAATTGCATAGCCTGAGAGTCCCACCCTCTTCTATAAGGTAACCTCTATATCCCTCCTTCCAGGACATTCGAGACTATGGCGTCTTCACTAATGCTTAATTTCCTCTTAAGTTCAGGTTGATTGTAACTTCAAAATATCCAAGGGTGTCAAAGATCACACCAAAATGATGTTGTTTGTTCATTCCCTATCTCCTTCCGAACACAGTGGCCATACAGGTCCCTAAATGTTATACTAATGTTTATCCATGCGTCTGTTGCTATTGCCTGAAATTTTGTTGCATACTTTGCTTGCTTACGTTCTTGTGGGACATATAATCTCTTAGTACTTGTCTTGTCCTTTTCTCTTGCCATCTGAATTTAGTTTAACCTTGCTGCTCTTATCTTCATGTACATGTATGCTTGTACTCCTGTATGGGTGGACACTGATTACAACTCTGAAAATCTTGCAGGCTGTTTTGGATATTGGTATTGAAATCTTGGCAGCTGTAGGAGAGGATGGCATAACACGTTGGCTTGATTAGGTTATGGACATTGGGCATTAACTCATTTTGCACATCCAAGAGGGGTTCGTTCTTAAATCAGAGGCAGTTCAGCAGTCGTATAGTTGACACTGATGCCTCCGTAGAGCTTGTAATATTCACATTCCTGATCTTTATGATCTGTCAGTTGTAAGCATGTAAGCTCATTGGTATTGAGATTAGAATGCTGTTGATTTGTAAAAGATCTTCTCTTCACCATTGAAGATGTGCTCCTACCTTTTTAGCATTTGTATGAATGCTTCCGTCTGGAGAAATGAACTCTGACAATGAAACGACCAAGTCAGCTGAGGCATATAGATTCACCTGATCCCACACTTAGAGATTAGACTTAATCCTGTAACTTCTGCCTTGACATGGAAGCAAGAAACGTTTGTGGTCTTCATGGTTTGTTTTCGGTGGTTTTCTCATTCTCTCTTGTATGTCAGGATACTTCTTTCCCTTCTATGGATAGTGGGAAGAGAATCAAACTGGTTTCATTAATCATTCTTCACATCAAGCTCATGAATTTTCCAAGTTCCTGCATGTTTCTACATACTCATAACCTAGTTACTAGGCAAGGGTAATATCTCTTCATTGCAGCTTGCTTTTGATCGAGTTTGAGCCCTTAAAGAAGCTTTTCTTACTCACTCCCTTTAATGACAATGGAGGGTGAGTATCAGCATTGACATGCTTGGATTAAGTGCTAACAGGTCTTGACGTCCTTTACTCACTGCAGTATATATCTCTCAGAAATGCTTGAATTGGATTCTTTGGTGACTTCTGAATAGCTAGATACTGGAATGGTTGGCCGGCGACAAGGGATTAAGCTGCTGAACCCAAAAATAGTGGCCCTTAACTTGACAAGGGTTTTCCTTGTTTTCTGTATGATCTTCGATTATTGCAGATGGGTTTTTCGGTTAGAATCTAAGACTGTCCGATCACTTATTTTTACCCTTGAGTTACACAGCATGCAATGTTCTCCATGTGTTTGCGGTTGAATCTGTTGGTGAGAATTTCTGTAGGTCTACTTTCTGGTGTTCCATCATTCAGGATTTTCTGTAGTTCGGATATCATCAATGATTAACTTGACTCTGTATACATTAAAAGGGATCTTCTTTGAGCTCTGCTCGTCAGTTATCATGGCGTTTCTTGATCTACAGTTCTGATAAATTGTGTCTGTCTTGGTGGTTACTTTCGCTTTTACTTTTTTTTTTTTTTTGGATATGGCATTGTTTTTTGATGGGATTCCATTCGAGGAAATTTTCTTTTCGTTTGGATTTTAATTCGATGACGTTCTTGGGGATTCTTGCAATTTCACTGCGTAGTTGTCCGCATTTTGTATCCTAGCATAGATCGTGTTCAGTTTGATGAGTTTGAAGATGCCAACCTAAAAGAAAGTGTTTCAAATTTATATAAAAATATGTAAGAAGATTGATTGGAGAATGAAATGAAACTTGGATTGGATTGGTGAGATGAGACTTTAATTTTGTGGTGATCGAATGTTCACTAATGAATTATGAGTGTCGTCTCTGAGTATGGTTTAATTCTAAAGTTTTTGTCTAGTCATCGAACGCTTCATCGAACGTTCCGTAAAGATGTTCACTGAACGTTTGGTCTAGAGTTGACGAGTTTTGAGTTGCAAAGTTCGAAAAATTCGAATCTAACGTTCGGTAAAAGTGACTGAACTTCTAGTCGATACAGACAACAAAAAAATTAGTTGTCTTTTGATAAAATGATGTATCTTTTACAACTTGGGATACTTACTTTCAATCTTGAATGAACATAAACTAACTTTGTAAGTTAAATTCCGAAGAAAGATATCAAATTAACTTTTTTTTGTGAAATGAAGTTTTATATATAAAGATCAAAAGGTTTTGAAATGGTTTTTGATATACTTTAAAATGATCATTAAAAAACTTTTTTGAGTCTTTTGTGAAAATTGCAAAAAAAAATTCCATGTTTTTCTTTCTTCCTCTAGTATTAAAAACTTCGAATAGACAAGTTAAAAACTTTTTTGAGTCTTTTGTGAAAGCTTGCAAAAAAAAATTCCGTGTCTTTCCTTCTTCCTCTAGTATTAAAAACTTAGAATAGGCAGGTTGAATCTTCTTTCTGTTGAACAAAATTGAAAATTTCGACATATATAGGACCGTTACACATGTACAAACACCACTAGAGGAAGTGGCTGAGATGAATAATGATTGGCAGAAATTACACTATTTTAAACCTTTTTAAAAATTTCCTTCAAAACTGATTCTGAAAATTTTCAAAATCAGTACCCGTTTTTGAAAAATATTAAAATTCTCAATACACAACTCTAAAAATTATAAAATTTTACAGAAATAAACTTCAATCCTAAATACCACTATGGTTCTAGAACACCATAAAATCGGACATTTTCAGGAGGCATGGCAAGCAAGTTTTCCACATGTATTTATGCATGTCATTGACATATGTATCACAGCTCATTCCAATAATGTAAGAAGTCATTAAAAAGACAAATTCACATGCAACTGCATTGTAATCTTGTGAGCATTGAACAGAAATTTCAACATTGACTTCACACCATATATTAGTTTTACTAATTTAGAAATTTCATTTTATAATATCACACAATAATATAATCAGCCCACAGGGACATAGCATACTGGAAAAAACTTGGAATGTCTAAAAAAAAAAACATGTTCAAGAAGTTACATGGTAGAAATTCAAACCTTGTCATCAACATTGGTTTGAATTTGGTCCCTGGTGGTTATGGTAAAGAAGATAAGTTCTAAAAGTAATTATTTTTAGTTAGACATATTTATTGAATTATATCATTTATAAAACTCTATAAACAAAACACTGTAAGTCCTCGGTGTTGGGCTTGAAGTGAAAAATATAATATGATCGAAATATTTCACTTCAAAAAGCAAAAACTTTTCTGTCTCCTAAGGCGATTTCCTATTTCCTTCGAACCTAGGGTTCCTTTATTTTCCGGCGTTGCTGCCGGGGAAGAAACTTACCACAATGGACTCTCAACCTACGACTACTACCCCGGAAGAGACTGACCTTCTGCAACGAAGTATCAAGAAGTTCAAAAGGCCGGCGGACAGTGAGCCTACAGGTAATGACACAGAGATGACAAATTGGTCACACCTATTTCAACAATCCACCTCCGTAGAAGGGGAGGATTTATATACGGGAAGTGATGATGAAGATGATACACTAAATGAATTACTAGAAAAGTATGATGACGCCATGGTGACCGGTGCGGACGAGATTGACACTGGCGGCCGGGAGCTGGAAATTCCCCTGGATGAACTCAAACAACTATGGAAACCATGGAGAAGGGCTCTCATTATCAAGGTACTCGGCAAACAAGTTTCTTTTCGTATACTTGAGCGCAGACTACTTGATGTTTGGGGGATGGGATTGAGCCTAGACATCATTGATTTGTCTGGTGGTTACTATGTGGTTAGATTTCATTCTAGGCCCCAATATTTACATGCACTCGAAGGAGGACCTTGGACTGTCCAAGGCCACTACATCACTGTGACCAAATGGCGTCCTTTCTTTTCAACCAAAGATGATATTGTCAACTCTACTCTCGCATGGATTCGCATCCCCGACCTCCCTTTGGAAATATTTACATAAGAAAAATTGCTTGATGTTGGGAACCTTTTAGGTAAAGCAGTTAAAGTTGACACTACATCTCTTTGGGTGAAGCGTGGGAAATATGCCCGCATATGCGTTGAAATAAACCTGCAGAAACCACTTGGGTCTAGAATTAAAGTCAATGGTAAGGTGTTCACTGTGGAGTACGAGGGTCTAACACAAATTTGTTTCGAATGCGGGATGTATGGACATGTACTGGACGATTGTCCCGTGAACAGGGCGAAATCATTTGCGGCTTGTGTTGATACTGGACCGAAACCGCTTGCGCCACCTGCGGCCTTCGGTCCATGGATGATTGCAACAAATAATAGGCGAAGGAAGAATCAACCATCACGTGATCTGATGCAAAGCAGGGGGGATGGATATGAGTTTGGAAAGGAGGCTATTGGACTGTCGACCAAACATGACACTGGTGGATCCAGATTTGACGTTTTAGGTGATGATGAGGAGGAAGCTGCCATGTACACCAATGTTGATAGTGAGGAGTTGCAACAACAAATGATGGGACTTGCTGATAAGGGGCCGGGAGTAACATTTCGTGCGACAAGTAAGACGAGTGTTGGGCGGCCTGAGAGTCGTAAAAAGAAGACGATCCCGGTGAAGGGTCCCAGTAAAGTCAGAATACATGGCAAAAGTGTAACGGCAAACGATCCTATCATGGTGCCTGATTATATGGCTGAAGGAGGAATTGGCAGAATCATCACACGGGGGTCGTCTTTAAGAGGTCGGGGCAGCTTGTCAGGCGGTAGGGGGGAGCGTCGGGCTCGCGTTTCCTGCGTGATATTTCGAACTTGTCCAGCTCTAATGGGTACAATAGCAATGTACCTTTAAATGATTTGGGGGAGTGGCCTGAGCTGCATTCTACTCGGAAAACTTTTCTTAAAGTAAATGCTAATGAGCATATAAAAAGCCACCCTCCTGAGATAGAAGTGGCCATTGGAGGAGAGCTGTCCAATACTGCGAATTCAAATCCAACAGATGCACAGGCCAACCATACTATGGCTCTTAAGAATAACGATGGAGAACCCTTTGTGGGGATGGAAGGGGTGGAACAACCTACGTCTGTGGACCCATGAAAATTATTGCATGGAATTGCAGGGGTGCCGGTTCCCCCGACTTTAGAACGGCATTACGTGACATTCTTGTGGTAAACAAGCCTGATGTACTTTTCCTATGTGAGACTAGAACTCAAAGTGTGAATGCAGAGTGGATTTTGTCCAAGTTCCATTTCACCCATATGGCGGTTGTTGAAGCTAGAGGATTTGCTGGAGGTCTGTGGAGCTTTTGGAATGCAAACGCTCTTGAAGTGAGAATTCTACGGTGCACGGCTCAGATGATCAATTTGGGCATTTGCAAAAATGGCTCAATCAACTGGTGTCTGTCCTTAGTGTACGCCTCGCCTATTGCGGCAATGAGGGATGCTTTTTGTGATTTTGTTGAGGAAATGAATGGTTATTTACACATGCCCTGGTGTCTTATAGGTGACTTTAATCAAGTTACATGCCAAGATGATAAAGTTGGCGGTCGTCCGGTCAAGGGATACTCCGTGGAAAGAATGCGCACCATGCTTGAACCTGCGCGTTATCTGAACCTCCGTTTTCTGGGCCTCGCTTTACATGGAGCAATAATCATCATGGCACCTTCCGCATACAACAGCGCCTTGACCAATGCTGGGGCAACTCACATTGGCATCAAAGGTTTCCTATGGCTAATGTCCAGCATTTAGTTAAAATCCACAGTGACCATCATCCATTATTATTGAATATGGATAGAGCTGTGCGGGATCATCGGCCTACTGGCTTCTTCCGTTTTGACGCAGCCTGGCAAGAGCACCAAGACTTTGGTAACTTTATGGACAAAGCATGGGTCCATATTCCGGAGGATTTTATTAGAACAATGGAGGACTTTAAGGGGCGTCTACTTGACTGGAAGAGAGATGTTTATGGTAATTTAACTCAGAAAAAGAGGAGATGTGCTGCTAGGCTTAAAGGCTTACAAGAAGAGCTAACTCGTAGACCCTCTAGATTTTTATCCACGTTAGAACCTCAACTCATGGAGGAATATGCACAGTTACTTCGGCTGGAGGAGGTGCATTGGCAGCAAAGATCCAAGGTTCAATGGCTTTCGTTGGGCGAACGGAACACTAGAGTCTTCCACTGCACTATGAAAGCACATGCCCAGAGGAACAAAATTACGATGCTCAAAAATGATAAGAATGAATGGACCTCGGATCCTACTGAAATGAAGGAACTGGTGCGGAATTATTTTCTGAAGCTATACAGTTGCGGGCCTTTGATTATGCCCGAGATCAGCATCTTGGAGTTCCCTCAATTGAACCACCACGATCGTCGGTCTTTAAACCATGTAGTCTCTGCGAGGGAGATCGAAACGGCTATATTTCAGTTGGGCCCCTATAAAGCTCCGGGGCCTGATGGCTTACCGCCTGCTTTCTACCAAAAAAATTGGGCCAAGGTTAAAGAGTCCGTCATTGAATTTGTCAGTAGTGCTTTCCGCTGCAGGAGGTTCCCGGCTGAATTGAATAAAACGTTGGTCACGTTAATACCGAAAATGACACATCCTGAAGAAGTTTCGCAGTTTAGGCCAATTGCCCTCACAAATGTTGCAGTAAAGATCATATCGAAGATAATTGCTAATAGGCTCAAGCCGATCATTGCCAAAGTGATATCACATTCTCAATGTGCCTTCACACCTGGTAGGCAGGCTTCTGAGAATGTGATCATAGCCCAAGAACTATTACATACGATGAAACAAAAGACTGGTAAGAAGGGCATAATGATGATTAAGATTGATTTGGAAAAGGCGTATGATAGGGTTAGTTGGCCCTATTTGCAACATGTCATCAATGCTGTGGGTTTTGGAGTTGAGATGACTGAGCTGATTATGTTCATTGTGAAATCAGCTTCACTCGTAGTCCTATGGAACGGTGAACAGCTCCCAGCGTTTTCTCCGTCTCGGGGTGTCCGTCAAGGTGATCCGCTCGCTCCCTATTTATTTCTCTTATGTATGGAAATCTTGAGCCAAATGATCAATAAAGCGGTGGCCAGTGGTGGATGGAAACCTGTCCGGGCATCACGGAATGGCCCTGCGGTTTCCCATATTTTCTTTGCAGACGATTTGTTATTATTCGCCGAAGCGACTGAGGAACAGGCGATGATTATTGAGTCCACTCTATCTGAATTCTGTGCGATTTCAGGGCAAAAAATCAGCCTGCATAAGTCTAATATATTTGTGTCCAAAAACACGCCCAGAGACATGGTGAGCAAACTTAGTAGACGGCTGCAGATCCATTCTACTGATAGTCTTGGCAAATATCTCGGTATACCTCTCATCCATGGAAGAGTAAGGTCAAATGACTTTGAGTTCCTTACGGATAACATTCGGAAAAAGCTCAAGGGATGGAAAACGAAACTTCTCTCGCAGGCGGCCCGTAGTGTCTTGATTCAATCGGTTCTGAGCACTTTACCTTCCTATGTGATGCAAACTATGAAAATACCGAGTAGCATTCTTGATGAGATGGATAAACATATTAGAAAATTTTTCTGGGATGAATGCGACGGTTCCAAACGACTTCACTACATGTCCTGGAACCGAGTTGGTCTTCGGAAAGAGCAAGGTGGGCTTGGCATAAAGAATTTGAAAATGATGAATAATGCTTTTATTATGAAACTAGGATGGAAGCTTTTGACTGAGAAGGATCCACTCTGGGTGCGCCTGCTACTGACAAAATATGGCTCCCCGTTGGGTCTTACACGTCGCCGAAGTATGTCTCTCACTTGGCGCAGCATCATGAGCATTGTACCCATACTTTCGACAGGTATTGATATTTCTCCAAATGACTCTGGAACGGTCAGATGGAAGCACAACCTATCTGGGAAATTTTCTATTTCGAGTGCTTACGATATCCAAACGGCATCCACTGATGATAGGGAGAAACAAGTGTGGCATCGTATATGGCGATTGAAGGGACCACTACGACATAATCTATTTTTATGGCGAGCAAGACATAACACACTGCCCACAATCCACTTTCTGAGTCGCAGACATCTGATTTTGTCTACTGTGTGCGATAGGTGTAGCGGTAGGGGGGACCTGATTATGCATGAATTAAGAGACTACACATGGGCGCATCACATTTGGCGTATAGTGGTTCACCCGGACCATTGGGTCGAGTTTAGCAATTCCAACAGCCTATCCAACTGGATCGATGCAAATCTATACAAGAATTTTGGGAAAAACACAACGCACATCGGTTGGAGATATATGTACCGTGAATGCCTATATGGAATTTGGGAATGGAGAAATCGAATTTTGTACAAACGTGATGGAAAGACGCCGCCACCGTTTGTTTTTGTCAAACTAGCATGGACGAAGATAGATCTGCTGCGGAACGCGCTTGTTATGGAGACGGACTTTGTATATATAGCATAGCCTGTAGATAAATGAAAGGCCACATTTTGTGTTTTGTAAATTGTTTTTGATATCAATGAAAATATCCTTTTCTGCGGGAAAAAAAATATAATATGATCGTCATGCAATGTCATCACTACAGCATGGAAGGAGGGGAAGTGGTAGCCTTGAGGGCATATCCAGCTGGTATTCGGATTGAGATTTACTCCAATAGGTCAAGAGTTCGATTCCATAGACACGCACAGTGTAGGTGTTCCACTGCTGCTAGGCCGAAGGTTTGGTTTGCGGAACACTTTTTTTAGGTCACTGCGTAAGATCTCATACAACTTACGAGGTCATTAGACTCCTGATTTGCATCCTTCATAATATTCCTTGGACATGAGGCGGTGTAAGTTCAGCGCGAGAAATTTCGGTTGAGATCACAAGAGGCAAAAAGTGAGGCAAAATATGAGGCCTCCAATCACGCGCTGACACGTGTACAAGTAACTATTTTTTAAAAACAAAAAAATTTAAACTTCTTCCACTTTTGTACACGTGGCAATCTGTGATTGGAGGCCTCATATTTTATCTCATTTTTTACCTCCTCTGATCCCAACCGGAGAAATTTCGCCATTACTCCACGAAGGGAGGTGGTAACATCGTTTTTCTTCAAATTAATAATGAAGGCTTGTGAGTTGGCAAGTGTGACAGCATATTAATTACTCTTTTTGAAATAATAGTACTATGACATTGGGATTGGAGTTTGAGATGAATTGTTGAGCAGTTCCATGCTACCTTCCCCATGGTTTTCATTAAAGAATCACGAGGCTTCATTAACTTCTACTTCTCCTCCACAAGTAGATTTCTGAATATGCCGAAGTCATTTAATAGTAGAAAAATCTTTTGACTTCAGAAATTGAAATTGATCTCACTTTCCTAGTTTCCTTCTTTTCTGGTTTGTTAGTAAAAAAGTGTTTCCGGTGCACTAGACTCCTGCGTTTGCGTAGAGCTCGAAGAGGAGGCGCTTAGTGATCTCTTGTATACATCCTTACCCTACACTTTTTTTTTTACAAAAAACTGTTTCCGCGGCTCGAACCTGTGACCTTAAAATCACAAAGCATCAATTTGACCACCATGGCAAATGCCACTCATTAATTGCATCTAAAAAAAAATTACTACTAGCAAATAAAATAACCATGTCTCAAGATAATATGATAAAGATATGTATTAGTGGATTATTTTAACAATTTTCTATTTCCACCTTCCCCCTTTTTTTTACATGGGGTGGTGGGCCTCAGGGGTGGTGGGCCTTGGGATTGCAGGGGAGGGGGGGAGGTTGTGGAAGGGGTTGGGTAAGGGAGAAGATTATCATTAAATTGTGGGGACAACAAGTAGAAAAGAAAGATGCCTAATACACCCAATGACAGCTCACTCATAGACAATGTCCATCATGTTTTGTCATGCTCTAGAGGAATGCCTAATGTCCAGGCAAGGCATTGATAGTAAAGCCAAAACCCAAAACAAGATGCCCTTCTTTTTTCTCAACCTGAGACACTTGTTTAGTTTTGGCTGCCTAGTTTTTCTATACACACCAACCAAGACGACAACAACAACATTACCCTATCACTTTAGAGGTTTCTGCCTATGGCATGGGAGGGTCGGATGTACGCAACCATACCCATGTATTAGAAAAACACAGAGGTTGTTTCCCGATGACCCATAATGATGCGTCAAGCTATGTCGATCAACTGCTACTTCACAATATAAGAGTGAGTCATTTTACTTTATTCCATCATATTCCAAAGTTAAAAAATAATGTATCCTTCACCCCATTAGAAATAGAAACACACACCAACCAAGACAAAAAGTATAAATCTAGATGCCATAATGAAATGGCATCAAACAAAATAGCTGTCTAAAGGGTCCACCAGCTAAGCTACAAAAACAACAAGGTTGGAATTTTTTTTTTGGTATTTTGCAATATCAGACCCCTTATAACATAGTAGTTTTTTCAGTAGCTTTCTGATGCATCTTATCTTAACATCCAAGGTCCAAGTTCTGATGTTGATGGGAGTGATAGTTTTGTACATTCACATTCATAATTGATGAGATAGTAAAATCTTGCAGAGAAGCCATGTGAAAACAAACAAAATGGATAAAGACAAGGAATTTACTACTGAAGACACATCTGAGCTCCTAAAGAGTCAGAAAAATGGAAGGAATAGAATTACACCACATAAAGTTGACAGTTGACTAGGTATACTTTGTCTTGGCTCAAAAGTGTAAGGAGTTGCTTTAGACTGAGGTACAAAATGAATCAATATGGTTGATGTACAAAAGCAGTTGGTACAATATTCAAGTGGCCACAAAACAATACAGATCTCACATTCTGATGTTAAAAGGGAAAAAGAAAATTAGGGATGATACATATTCTACAAAATCTTATATAAGGAGTTGAATGAACAAAAGATTTGAAACCTGAATTGTTTCTAAACTAAGCTTTGACAGGAAGATCATCTCCACTTAGAACCAGCTTTATGGCTGAGACTACTCTCTCCTTCACTATTATCAGATGAACCTTCCACATGTGGTTTATTTACCCGTTGTGGCGCTGCTTGGCTGTTTTCGTTGCGGTCAAGATTCGATCCAGAAGATTGTCTCCCAATCTTCCGATCCTGAACAAGGAGTAAATAAGCAAATAAATAAAGATATAATACATACATCAAGATTTGTTGCTACGACGCAAACAACAGTTCTTAGATGCTGGAAAACAAGGACAGGGGAACACAAGATATAATACATACATCGCGGAAGAGTAAATCATCTGCCTCGAGCATGTGAATTACATGCCCCATTTTTGGCCTTTTTTGGGCATCAGGGTCCACGCATTTGAGAGCAACCAACAGAATGCGCTTAAGCGCTTTGGATGCTGGCATTTCAGGTAGCTTAGGGTCAACTACTTCCTCAGCCTTACGATTTCCGACCATAGTCTTCAACCAATCCACCAAATTAACCTGAAATCATTGTAATTCTGTTGACCTAGATGGAAATTGAGGCAGCCATTGCTTCAAATATCAAGACGGTATCAGGTCAGCTGTGTAGTTAGAAGACTAACCTCTCCTTGAGGTCTACCATAGTCAACTGGAGATCTCCCAGTGATAATTTCCATTATAAGAATTCCGAAACTGTAAATATCGCTTTTCTCATTCAGCATGCCGGTGCATGCATATTCTGGTGCTACATATCTATGCAAACGACGAATTAGGTTAGAACTGAAATTGTGATAGCTGGATAACTACTCAAGCTCCACAAGGAAGAGATGGGAATCATTTAGAACTACAAGAACATCAAGGAGATGAAATGCACATACCCAAACGTTCCCATAACACGAGTTGTTACATAACTAATTTCAGAATTCAAAAGCTTTGCCAGCCCAAAATCTGACACCTTAGCATTCCATTGACGATCAAGTAGAATATTACTGGATTTGATGTCACGATGAACAACCTTTGGTTCAAGGCCATCATGCAAATACGCCAATCTGCAAGTACGAATATAAATCACTGGCGAACCCAATTTTTGGATTGAAAGATGCACCTTGCAGTAGATATAAGACAATGGCTACGAAACATCTTGAGAAACTTTACCCTCTTGCAGTTCCCAGAATTATATTCAATCTGATGTCCCAAGTCAAAGGACTAACGTCTCCAACATCACCATGAAGCCACTGCTCCACATTCCCATTGTCAACATACTCGTAGACAAGCATTCTGCATAGTATTAACAACGCAAAAAGGTTATAAAAGACTTCAGCTTTTACAGCTCACTGGCACTAAACTCTTTTTATTACCTGTATGCTCCTTCCACACAGTAACCAAGCAACCGAACAAGATTCTTGTGTCTCACGCGACCAATCACTTCGACTTCTACCTTGAACTCCCTTTCAGCTTGGCCCCTATAAATTTGACAGACAAAATAAACTTGCACATGAAAAAAGGGAAGAGGATACTACTGCACAGTCATTACAATGTGGAGTCCTGAGGCTGTAACTCTCAGATGTCGTATAGACAAAAAGATCCAACATTACCACATTTTCTAGAGGAAGAAAAGAAATGAAAGAAGGATATAAAACAATATAAACTGCTTCAAGTATACTTTCTCCAAATTACTAGATAATTTCTCATGGTTTTTTTTTTTTTTTTTTTGTAAGTATTTCTCATGGACTTCAATTCCATCAGAAAAACAAAAACGGAGCAAATTCAGAAAAACTGCATACCGGTTATTCAACAAATTTTTAACTGCAATTTGGGTATTATCAGACAGCACACCATGATATACAATCCCATATCCACCTTCACCAATAACATTCTCATCAGCCAAGCCGTTAGTAGCAGCTTCAAGCTCTCGCAAAGTATACCACCTTCCCCACCCCAAGTGCGAAACCTCCGGCAACTGTCCACTGCCACCAAATGACCCGGTTTCCGCTCCACTGGTTGCCTTACTCTCCCCACTTGATGCCCCCTTGTCCGAAAACACCACCCTATGCTCTACCTTCCCCATATCTATTTGAATTTCCGGCACTGCCTGCCAATTTCATATTCAAAAAGAAAAAATCAGTAACAAGAAACCAACACTAAATTTAATCAAGTTCACCCACATTTGCGCATAAAGATTAGCACCTTACCAGAGATTTCTGCAAAATCAACATTCTTAACCAAAAAGTTGGAAATATTTCATAGATGAAATCAAAATAATAAAAAACAACGATGAATTAGATCTCAATTAGAAGCGAAAAGCTAAAAAATGAAAAGTAGAGTATGTATTATACCTGGGGAACAATGGGACGGTGATCTGGGTGAGAATCATGAACAATCTCTTGAATTTCCTTAGAGACAACAGGAGTAAGCTCGGAGACACCGGGAAAAAATTTTCCGGCGCCGTTACGTTTGCTACTGCTCCGGCGACGGGTAATACATAAAGATAACAAGAAAAGAATAAGCACAATCACAACCCCCACAAAGATCCCAATCACCACCCAAAGACGTAACCCAAAAATCGAAGTTGTCTTTGATAATTCACTATTTACAAATGCCGCATCGTACTGCGTCATTTTCTCTCAATTTCTCTAAACAAAAAAAGATCACTCTTTTTTCAATCACATCTACAGAACTCTTCACTCTAAGCTCAAAAACTCGAATTAGAAATGGCATTCACACAAGATCGCTATTTTCCATTTTACAGCTACAAAAAGCTCGTTGCTTTACAGCAATTGAAGCTGGAAAGCTGGAAAATTTCAACAGGGTTTTCATATAATGAACTGAGAAATGTGTGGAGTCTGCTACAAGTGTTGGTAAAGTAATGAAACTGAAGAGAGATTAAGCTTCAGACAAGATAATGAAAGCAGAATGCATTACTTGGTGCACCGGAAGAGTTTTCTTTCGCCGGCGTAAAGAAAATCTTGGAAGCATAGAGGAGAGAAGAGGTGAGTGAAAAATGAAGAATATATTAATTTGTGGGTATTTTTACAAGTGACTTAAGGAAGTAGAGAGAGCTGGGTGGGTTGAGAGTTGCAGAAAATAATAACGTGAAGAGAGAGTAATCTGTAATTCGATTTTGCAGGTTTTTGGTAATAAAATAGTGCGTGGCCTTTGGTCGAGGAAGCTGGTTCCGTAATTTGTGAAGGAAACCAAATATTTGTTTAATTTATTAGCATTTTACGTGTAAAATAACAAACAAATGCGACTGTTTAACGAACCGAACAGTTTGTAAACTATTCGAGTTTGGTTCGTGTTTTGTTCGTTAATAGTCGGTAAATAAGCCGAATTCGAACAGCTATTCGGGTTCGTTTACTAAAACGAGCTGAACTATTCGCGAATTATTCGGCTCGTTTAATCAGTTAAAGGATTATGGAGCCAAACTCGAATTAAATTTAAAGTTCGTTTAGCTAAACGAACCAATCCGAATAATTCGTTTAGCCAAATGAATCCGAATTCAAAAGTCTAGTATTCAGTTCGGCTCTGTCCGTTAACATCCCTACCCCCTATCTCACATCCCTACTCAAATGTCAAGAGTATAATTGAAAATATTTTTAATCCCTTAAGACATGTAAATAATTAGCAGATACTTGTCAATTAAAAACTTACATATCATAATTTCAATAACATCTCAAATTCCATCATCTCAAACACAATATCTTCAAAACATAAATAACATCTAAATTACATCAAATAAAAACATACACTTAAACTTCTACAACATCTCAATCCTAGTTGGCTTCATTTAGATTGTCGCCTAAAAATATATAAATATAAATGAATGAGCTCATGTATGCTCAATAAAATAGAAAACGTTTAACAACTTCCATTGTTTTTATCTACATGTTATCTTTCCCTAAACATGAACATAACATTCATTTCGTTTCAGCTTCATAAATCATTCATGTTTATAATGCATATAGCAGAAGCATTTCTTTTAATTTCATTCTGTTCTGTTGCATAAAATTATTTCGTATTGTTTCATTTCATTTCATCGTTTTTCTTTTCATACGTTCTTTTATCATTTCATTCATCACAAAAGCATATCAAACGACTCATTTTTACTTTCCGTGTTGTTTAGCCACTTCCGCCTCATTCTATACCACAAGGAGCTAGCCTTAGCACATACTTATCACGTCGAGCCACTTTTGTTTTATTGACATCATCATAGGTAGGCTAAATCTACTTTTTATAAGAGGTTGGTATAACCCTCTTGCTTATCATTTGTCTTCCAATCAAAGGGAAGAATATTATCCTCTTGTGGTTCATGGAAGGGTTCATAATTAACTTTATAGAAGAACATAAATTATTTATATATACACACACACATAAATCATAGCATTTATAAATAATTTAATATACTTTGAAATGATTTTTAAAAAAATTCAATCTTTTGTAAAAACCTACCGAATTCCTTTTTTATATTTTATTCTTGTTTTGGTATTAAACAAGTTAAATCTTCCTAAAAGAAACTGTTACATTCTGGAAAGCATTTGTTTAGTGTATTTTGTTTATTAGTGAAGACAAAATCATTTTTGAATACACTAAAACATTTCTTATATCTGGACTATTCTTTTTTTCTTTGTTGTCATTTCCCTATGTTTGCTTACTTAAATTTCTAACAATGTGGTGGGGAAGAAATCGGTGGAGTTTGATTATATGAGGGTAAGTAGACGGCAGTGGTTTCTTGTTTGATTTGTTTGGATGTTGTGAGTGATGATGAGAGTAGATCTTGGAGTAAGCTTCAATATGGCCATCAGTTCCTTTGCCAACTACACAGGGATTTGCAAGCGGTGAAAAAGGGGAACAAAAGACAAATGACTAGCCGAAGCTTGGTTGAATGGGAGAAACTCTATGAGTATGTTGAAGGTATGGCTCCTCATATTAATATCTCATGGTTTTTATTGGGCGATTTCAATCAAGTCTTTAAACAAGAAGACAAAAGAGGCGGCCGACCTGCTGGTGGGTATGAGGTGGATCGGATGCAACGAAGGATTGATGAATGTGAACTTATTGAGCTTGACTTTGGTGGTTCAAGGTTTACTTGGTCAAATGGGCAGTCAGGGCGATATCTCATCGAACAACGGTTGGACCAAGCTTGGGCTAATCGGTGTTGGCATCTAAAATATAATTCTTCCCATCTTCAACATCTTCCCCGGATGTATTCTGACCACAGCCCGCTATTGTTATCTACGCGCATCACTCGGGAAGTACGCACTGTCAGCCGGCCGTTTAAGTTCCAAGCATGTTGGATGGAACACAAGGACTTTGCCACTTTCATGTCGTCCGCGTTGATCTCGACCAAAAATGACTTCGGTCGGACTGTGTCTAATTTCAAAACATGGATGGAGGAGTGGAGAGATAATATTTTTGGAAATCTTCACCGCCGCCGCCAACGCTGCCTCGCTAGGTTGAATGGGATTCAAACATCATTGTCATACTATCCATCTCATTATCTGACACGACTTGAAAAGGAGCTGCGAAATGAATATCACGACATACTTATCAAAGAGGACACGTATTGGCAGCAAATAAGCCAACTACAATGATTGCTTGATGGGGAACGGAATAGTAGATACTTTCATTTGATGAATGCGGCGAAACGCAGGAGGAACACTATACTTCGACTCAAAGACGGGGAGGGTCCATGGACGGAGAATCCAAAGGAAATGGAAAACATAATTATGCGGCACTTCAAGAACTTGTTCGCTACTGCCCCAATGGATGATAACGACGTGCCAGATATCTATCTGTCATCGCTTAGCCATTCGGACCGAAGGTGGTTAAATCGTCCAGTACATCAAACTGAGGTGGAACATGCTATTTTTCAAATGGGTTCGTACAAAGCTGCAGGGCCTGATGGATTTCCTCCAGTATTCTTTCAACGGAATTGGCATATTGTTGGCAATGATGTTGTGGACTTCGTTTTGTCGGCCTTTCGCAATCAACGCTATCCGCAAGACATGAATGCAACACTAATGACATTGATTCCGAAAGGCACAAATCCGGAAGATGCATCTCAGTTCCGACCTATTGCATTGATGAACGTGATAGTGAAAATTATTACTAATGTCATTGAAAACCGCCTTAAAGCAGTTCTCACTAAAGTAATTTCTCCCACTTAATGTGCATTCGTCCCAGAGCGACGTGCAGCCGACAATAGCGCAGGAATTAATGCATACTATACGAACAAAGACGGGTTGCAAGGGATATATGGCGGTGAAATTGGATCTGGAGAAGGCATATGACAAGGTGCGATGGAAGTTTCTTGAAACCGTACTACTCATAGTCGGCTTTAGTAGAGAGATGACAAATCTTTATGTTTATCAGCACCTCCTCTACGCTATCTATCCTATGGAACGGGAAGTGTTTGGAAGCATTCCGACCGCAATGTGGCATTCGACAAGGTGACCCTCTTGCGCCATACTTATTTCTTTTATGTATGGAACATTTATCCCAGGTGATTCAATGGGCTGAAAGTGAGGCATTGTGGAAACCAATTCGGACGTCACCTAGAGGACCATACATCTCTCACCTATTTTTTGCCGATGATTTGTTATTATTCGGGGAAGCTACTACACGTCAAGCCTCAGTGATGGAGGCTATTATCCGATCTTTTTGTGATGTTTCTGGGCAAAAAATTAGCATATCAAAATCGCAGGTGCTCATGTCCAAGAATGTACCTCGGGATTTCTTGCCTGCTATATTTATCAATTTGGGACTTCAACGTACTGATGCTTTTGGTTCATATTTAGGCATACCATTGCTCAACGGTAGGAGCAGTAAGCATCTTATCAGTATATTGTTGATAAAATTCGGGCAAAACTCGGGACTTGAAGGGTAAAAATCCTATCTCAAGCGGCGAGATATGTGTTGATTCGCAGTGTCCTCTCTTTGATTCCTACCTATGCCATGCAGACAGTTCGTCTTCCGTTTGGCCTAGTTGATGAGGCAGAAAAAATAATAAGGAGATTTTTCTGGGGGGAATCGCCTACCACCCGCCGACTACACTGGGTCAAATGGCCAACGATTTGTCAAGATAGATCGCAAGGCGGATTGGGGATAAAGCGTCTAAGAGATATGAACCAAGCAATGTTGGCCAAGTTGGGTTGGAAGATGATTACCAACACGGAGTTGCTATGGGTTAAAGTTCTTAGATGTAAATATGGCGATGTCATTCATGGTGGGTCGAAGTCTAATGTTTCTTCTTTATGGCGTCACATTCGAAGCACCGTACTGTTGCTAAGAGCTGGACTACAATCGTGTAATGATCGGACCACGGATATCACGCAACAACCACGATGGCAGGGTACATCTTTGGGTACATTTACAGTCGCTAGCGCCTACAACATGTTAAGTAATCATTCCAACACTTCAGGTATATTGGCATGGGATAATATATGGGCAATGAAAGGACCTTACTGTTTAAATTTTTTCCTATGGAAATTATGTCACAATGCTGTACCCGTGGGAGCAAACTTGCAACGGCATCATGTGCCAGACGACCTCATTTGCAAAATGTGTGGTTATAGGGTTGAGGATACATTACATGCTCTACGAGATTGGCCGTGAACCAAGGCAGTTTGGCACTTGTTGGTTCAACGGGGGTAGGCATCGGTTTTTCATGGTTTAGGACACGTCCAAATGGGTAGAGGCGAATCTGACGTCGCCATGGGGTCCTCGGAGTCAGCAAGAAAAGTGGCGCTATATCTTTCGGGAGACAGTGTCCAGCATTTGGTATTGGAGGAATCAGAAAATTCAGGGATGTGTCAGACAAACACCCCCACCTACATGCATTCGTGATGACATTCTTTGTCGAGTAAATAAGTTATTAGTAGCACATAGTAGTGTTAGTGATGTTGGTGATATTGATGTAAATATGCAGTAGCATGCCTTACGAATGTTTGTAAACCGTTGTTTTGTTTTATTAATAAGATCCTCATTCCGATAAAAACAGGAACAGTGAACTGAGGAAAGTGGTGGGATTTTTAGATTGGAAGGGGGAGTGAGACGGGTGGGGTGGGGGTGGGGAGGGGATCAATAGAGACGGGGAGAGGGAGAGACGAAAGAGGGTTATTCTTGGTATAGAACTTAGATTTAGTCCACAAAAACTTATTTCCGACGCTGCAGGCTTCAACTGCATGCGTGTGTTCAGCACGCCACCTAAATTTGGACAATTAATGATGTTTCTATTTTTGTGAAAAACAAAAATGTTGAAGAAGGAGTATTAAGAAATAGATATTGAAAAGCCGAGCTGAGATGTCTAGCTGAAGTGAACAAAAGACAAATGACTAGCCGAGCTGAGATGTCTAGCTGAGTTAAATGAAGAAGTAAATAAGTACCGAGCTGAGGTGCCATACAGATGTGAGGATCAAAGATGAGTAGGGAAAGATTAAGGAGTGTCGAGCTGAGGTGTTAAGCTGAAGTAAGGCAGAAGTAGAAGAAGTACTGAACGGAGGTGCCTAGTCGAGGTGAGGTCAGAAGTACTCGAGCAGAGAAGAAGTGCCGAGCTAAAACATGCAGTGCCAAGGGACAGAAAGTAGTGCCAAAGTGAAACGATGTAATGCTGAGGTGATGAGATAAAACGATGAGGTGAAAGGTATTAGAATCTAGGTGGAGTACCAAGCTAAAAGAAAAAGTGTCAAGGTAAGCTAAAATGAGGAATGGCCGAGGTACTGAAGTATCTGAGCTAAAGGAAAGAATATCGAAGCCGATGTGACGAAGTGAAGGCACTAAAGAAAAACAATAATGAAGGATACCAAGCGGAGGAGACGAGGTGAAGACATAAACAAATGGATCAAGCTGCGCTGATCAAAACAACAACAGCAGAACAAAGATTAACAGCAGCAACAGGACAACACTGAAGAGATAAACTGAGCAACAATGCAACAAAAGTATTTCTACAAATATACTGTACATACATCCACTAGCTCGGTGAACTAATAAACAATTGTAAATAAGAATATTGCTGTTAGAGATAGCCGTTGGTGGTTTGATGTTTCTTACCTCTTCCAAGACTTATAAAAGGCAAACACGTGTACATTTCCAGCAGAAGTTCTGCGATTGAAGAACTCTAAGTCTGAATAAAATTTTATACTATTCAGCCTCCAAATTCAACTCTTCTATTTTACAAATTATTCTTCCATATTACACAATGTGTGCTCTTCTAGAATTCTTTAAAATGCTTTCACATCTTCCATACTCTGAAACTCTAAAAATCCAATAAAAAAGTCTAAGGGTGTTCCCAGTGTAGTAGGCTTTCGCTTTACGTTAGGGTTCGAAGAAGGACCGGATCGCTTCACGATCTGATATACGCATCGTTACTCTACATTTTGTGCAACAAGATGCATATAATTTACAGATAAATTTGTAGGAAAAAAATATATCACATGAACAGAATTGACATCCATTTAAGTAAAAAAAATGATTTTGTCAATTCGACAGCACTGCCAACAGCAATGTTAGTTTCTTTGGCTTTAGAGGAGGAGGAGGAGGAGGAGGATGAGGAGGAGGAGGAGGAAGCATGTGGATTATAGGGTGTCCAAGTTCTGGGCTAAAATTAAAGTATCTTTTTTTTTTGAATAGTCTTGTGAAAGAACTATCAACACATCTCAATTCTAAAACAAAATAAGAAGGAAAAAATATATTTAGCTTCTTAAATTAATTATATTTGTTCTTAATATTTGTCTTTTAAACTAATGTCGTAGCTATTTTTCCATTTTCAAACAGATATTCAAGATGGACTCTTTAGTAAAATGCGATGGACGAACTAAAAATAGGAGATATAAGCCTTCTCAATAAAAACTACAAGATCATACAAGTTTGGTCACATGAATATATTCTTTTTCTTAAGGAAGATAAATACAGCCATTTTAAGTTGGTATCACATAAATTAAGAGTGTTTAAAAATACCTTGACATTTAATTGGTAAAAGATTAAATTAGCATTTAATTTTTGGAATGTAATAACTGAAGTGAAATAATAATAGTAATGGTAAATAGAACAGCGTCTAATAGGGTAGACGATACTCTTAGGCCTACCTTACATACGCGGTTCTCATTAATTTAACACTCTTTGATCCATTAATTTAAGGGAGGACCTTAGAACAATTGGTAAAATTGTTAGTTTTATGACATTAAGGTCCCAGGTGTTCGAGCTGCGGAAGCAGCCTCTTACACAAAGTATAAGGTAAGGCTGCGTAAATCAGATCACGAAGCGATTCTTCTCATTTTCAGACCCTACACAAACAATGGAGCCTAATGCACCATGACTGTCCTTTTTTATCCATTAATTTGACACTTTAATTATAATTTTCATCCTCTATTTGGTCAATGACCAAGGCAAACATGGAAAGTTAATTAATAAATGCTCGTAAGGGACAAGTAATTTGTGAAAGATTAAATTATTTTAAGTGACTAATATCGTAGAAGGGATTGAATAGTGGAGAAAGTTTTTATAAATCATAATGATATCATGGGACAACTTTTAAATAGTTGGATCATACACATACATGATTTATAGTTTTGAGATTAAAAGAATTTCCACAATTTTGTAGGTGACATACCAACCCCTTATATACATGCATGCCTTCACCTCCACATTATCGGCTGTTCAATTATATGTGTATGTCATTCTTTCCCACTCAAACATACATATATACACACACATACACATATACATATATACATGTGTGTTTGTTTGTTTTCTTTTTGATTTTTTAGTCAGATAATTATTCTTTTATAAGAGTAGCTTATCTTATAAAAGTGCAAATTTTGAAATTGGCTTGCAACTTTACTAATAATTTTTTGTAGAATTTATAACAAGTGCCTGAACTAATAAAAAATCATAACAGTACCAAAGAAAAATTTTTCGAAGTCTGTCACTGTTGTATTTGATATAATACAAGAAATAACTTATACTAATTTTTTAGGATCGTCATCAACCCCATTTTGACACGTTTTGAAGTTGCATTACTATGTAGTCTAGATTACAATTAGCCGACACAACAAGTTATTTATGTATATATCATGGCATATTATTTAAGTAAGCTTAGTATTTCCTGGCAGACAAACTAATTTGCATCACATGCCTTTGGTGTTTCTTCTTTTTCTGGTAATCTAAAACTTCAAAATAGCTGAATTAGTGAAACAACCGAATAAAGTGAATCATATTCATGGGCATAATTTTCATAGTGGACATTTGATTCCATCCTATTTTTGACACGTGGATCCATCAAACTCAGACTATCGAATTGTTAAGCCCAACCCGACAAACATGCCGAGCTTGGAGCAAAAGGTGAAATTCCTAACCCCGGACCCTCCACTGCTCCAGTCCCAAGGAACATGTGTAGATAATGTAAATCAGGAGCCCAACGGCCTCCTAGGTAGGAACATGTGTAGATAATGTAAATCAGGAGCCCAACGGCCTCTTAGGTTGGATGAGATCTTACGCAGTTACCCTCCACTGCTCCAGTCCCAAGGAACATGTGTAGATAATGTAAATCAGGAGCCCAACGGCCTCCTAGGTTGGATGAGATCTTACGCAGTTACCCACACAAGGTGTCCCTCAGAAACTAGGCCAGAAACTAGGCCTCTCTGGATCCACACTGTGCGCGTCTCTGGATTCGAACTCTTGACCTCTTAGAGCAAATCTCAACCCGAATACCAACTGGACTATGCCCTGAGAGCAAACACGTCAAGCTTAAAAATGTGTTTGATGGATTAATCCGAACATAACATGACAATTTGACAAGTTTAGATTTCATTTTGTCTTTTGAAACCTGTCAATCCAAACACGACTTATTTGTCATCTCTATCTGAGAAATCTTATGCGATTTAAATCATGTTCAAATTCTTATATGAGAGTGGTGAAGGTCTGGGATGAAAAAAATCTTTTTTTTTCCTTAAAAGAATACTTAAAATATAGTCGTTGGGGCTTGAACCCATCGCTTTCGTGCTGTTAGTACTTGTACATACTACATCGACATCTCTTTATCTTTGAAAAGGTTCAACACAACAAATCCTTATGATTAAGGTCTTGAAAACATTGGCAATTACCTTTCACCTTTTTGTTAACATCATTCCATCTCCTAAAGGGGAAATCCATTTTGAAGTGCCCCTTTTTTGCTCAGTTTTGTTTACGCGTCTGAATTGGGTCTTTGGCGTGTTCTTTTGCTAATCTTTCCACTTGTGCATTTCAATTTGGAGATGATATCCCTCCACCCTCTTTTTCTTCATTTTTTCCTTATCGTTCGTCACGTGTTCTTCACCCACTTTCATACACTTCTAGCTGGTCATCCTTTATTTAACATCAGCACTCATCTTTACTGCCACGTGCCGGTCGGCAAAGAGTGAGATGAGGAAAAAAAAGGATGGGTGATCCCATCCTGTTACATTCATAGTTTGTATATTTTTTTAAATTAAATAGAGATGGTAAACTTTGACGTTTGTTCTGAACTTGTG
The DNA here is from genome assembly GCA_036186865.1 of Eustoma russellianum. Classification (NCBI taxonomy): domain Eukaryota; kingdom Viridiplantae; phylum Streptophyta; class Magnoliopsida; order Gentianales; family Gentianaceae; genus Eustoma; species Eustoma russellianum. The sequence goes on from AP025043.1 coordinate 4,646,739, forward strand.
AGTGCCAGGCCAAGTTTTCAATGAAGCTACACTATACATCCCTTGCCAAGGAAAATTTGACAATACAATCTTTTAGAACGACTAGATCAGGCGCATGCATTTCGCATATATTTGTACATGTAGCTATAAGTTTTTTTTTTCATGATCAAAATACACTTTTTGCCTCCGACGAACAAACTTGTGCATAACACTGTGGATAGATTTTTGCATAACACTGTGGATACTACAAGTTTGGTTTTGGCGGAACAAACTTGTGCATAACACTGTGGATAGATTTTTGCCTCCGACGATTTTTGTGAAGGATGTCAGGACTAGACTTAGAGCTCTTTTGTTGGCACACGATGTCGATGTGCCGCTATTTTTGTATAGGGACTTGTAGCGTTTTTGGTTAGGAGTTGTTTGCTTTTGTAATGTTGTTTTGATATTGATCTATAAAATCGTTCCTTTCGTGGAAAAAAAAATACACTTTTTTGTCTAAAAAGCATAAAATATATCTTGAAGCAAATCTCAACCCGAGTACCCACTGGACTATGTATTGGGGCAGCATACAATATATCTAAGACGGCATTGTTCTCTTTTGCTACATATATTCCTCTTTTAGATATAACTGTCGGCTAACTTAAGAAAAATACATTTATTGCATATATCTTAAAATTTGCGCCTTGTGTATTATCTTTGATGGACAAATAAAACAAATCTTTTTTTATTATATTTTTAATGCAATGATATAACGTCATTCAAACTATTCACATGCAGACGGCCTGAATTGTTAGAGGGGAGTACCTTAAATTTCCTACATATAGAGTTGATGGTGATCTTATCCCTGAGTTGAAGTGCATGTGATATTCCTTTGGTATAAGTTTACTAGCCATGTTTGTTCTAAAAAAAGGTTTACCAGCCTTGTATGATATCTCAAATTAGTGTTCGGAACAGTGCAACCAAAATTATCCCATCACACGTTAAAGGTTAACATGCAGTATCATTATCTTTTCAATAAGTATACAATACACTCAATTCTGTCAGGAAAGATTGAAACTTGTGGGATATAATTACCCGATTTGTTCCAAATAGGCTAATTTCCACAAGACCCTTAATTTCTTTAAGTCAGCAGCCAATCTCAAGTCAGAAACAAGTACAACAACAAGATTACTCCATTGAATTAGAAGCTTCCGCCTATGGCAGAGTATGGAGGATCGGATATACGCAATCATATATATATGTGTTAGAAACATACAAAGGTTGTTTTCTAATGACCCATAACGAAAATTGCTTTAACATGTGTCAATCAACTGCTACTTCACAATATAAGAAACACATCCAATTTAGTGAATTATTTTGTTTTATTCCATATTCCTAAGTCAACAAAACAGTATGTTATTGAGTCTATTGGAAATAGAAAATCAAGTCAGAAACAAGTAAAAAGTCATTATTCTTTCCACAGTCACTGTAATGCTAAATTGAAGTACATCTGTTAAAGAAACAAAGTGGATCGATTAGTGGAGAGCAAAAACGCATCCAAACATCGACCTTTTATTAATGTGAAAGACGGTTGTATGAATTAAAAAGAGGGGTGGTGGGTGGGGGGAAGCATATTTAGCACTTGATAGCTTTTCAAACCCACCAACATTTGCCCTTTCTTTTTCAGATTCCCTCTTCGTTGTTAACAAGTCTGGATTTCGTACCTGATCTGCTAATGAGTCCAATTCAACAAGACTTATCTTTGTCTTACAAAAAGAACGTTGCCAAAAGGCAAGGTTCCTTCTTCATGAAGCATCAGCTTGTCTGAGCATTTAAAGAAGGGCAAAGGTCCTACCTAAGTTGAATAGAGCAAAGATCAAACGAGAAAACAAATACAAGAATTCATCGAGATTCAATAAATCAACGGAGAGATTTGGATGCAAATTATGTACTTAAGATGTATGGAGTCACGCATGTTCCAATTTTGTAAAGGGTAAATGAATGTAACATCGGCCCCAACTAATTAAACTTACAATTTCCTCAAAAATTAATTATAAAAACAGAGATTAAAGAATTTGTTAAAGGGTTGAAGTTTCACTCTTCAATTCAAGCATTTGACCAGTGAAAAATTAATAGAAAAAGATGATGAAGTAGTAGCAAAAAAAAGAGAGAGAAAGGAAGTAATAAATGTTCTGTTGATTTTATGTGAATAGATCATTTAACAAAATTTATTTTCCTCATGTAGACTCTCACAGTTATTCTGAAGCAAAGACAGTAGTTTCCAGTCAGCATCGGCTAGACATATCTAAACCATCTTCTTTAGCAATGAGAAGTACAGATCAAGAAGGAAAATGCTTTCGGCAATAACGATAGAGAACTGACAATCTAGATAATATTTTGCTCCGTAATTTTCGCGCCCTTTTCGTAACCGTTCAAAACTTCCTTGCCGGACCTCCACCGGTAGCCGGCAGATTCTTGTTCAAAGTATAACTGATGGAGGGGAATCCCACTGAACGTAGTGTTGAGGAGATCGATCAAGTTCATCGGAGTGTGAAGAAGTATAAACGACCTGCCCCTTACGAGCCACCATCGCCGGATAAAAACACTCAATCGCACACAATGGCATGGACCGACATACTGAACCGTAACCAATCTTATGCCAATGTGGGTGGGCTCTATACTGGAGAAGGCGAAATAGAGGATGACGCAGATGATGATTTCCAATACCCAGGTGTGGGGGACCTTGCCCATGTGCAAAACGATAATCCTGGCAGAGTTGCGGTGGATATTACGGCAGACGAATGGAAAGAATTATGGTTGCCCTGGCGGCGCGCTTTACTGATCAAACCATTAGGCCGCAATGTCTCATATAGGGTTTTAACACAACGACTACATGAACTGTGGTCCATGCAAAATCGACTGGAAATAATTGATCTGGAGGATGGGTATTATGTATGCCGCTTCTATTCACAAGGAGACTATTTGCATGCTCTGGAAGATGGTCCTTGGATCATCCAAGGACATTATCTTACTGTCACCAAGTTACGCCCCGGCTTTCGTCCTTCTGCCTCGCCACCCACATCTACAATGGTTTGGGTACGAGTCCCTCGTCTTCCATTGGAGTTATTCAAAGATCGAATCTTAATGAGAATTGGTGATCAATTGGGAAAGGCCGTTAAAGTCGACATGCATACGATGCAAGCATCGCGTGGAAAGTATGCGCGGGTGTGCGTGGAGATTGATCTACGTAAACCATTGAAATCTGTCGTCGAATTGAGTGGTATACCCGTGACTGTTGAATACGAGAACTTGTATCTTATATGTTTTACGTGTGGTCGATATGGTCACCGTAGTGAGGACTGTACCGAGAACTGCAAGGTCAACCTGCAGATGCCGCCGGCTCCCCGGCAGACGTCGGCATATACTGCGCCGAATGATCCCTTTGGTCCATCTATGATAGTTCAACACAACCAACGCAGGAAAAATCCGCAGAGAAATGCTACACCACACAGTAATGCGCAGAATACTAATACAACCAGTGAAAAATCGATCCCAACCGCCAGGATGCAAACACAAGCCACTCCCTCGGTTCAGACACATTCAGGATCGAGGTTCTCTCCTATAGCTACTCATGCGGACATTGATGACCCTCCTCAAGTGGAACAAGTCCTAACAACGTTACGCAGTGTGCAAGATTCGGGTCCTTCAGTAGTTTTTAAGGTGGCAACGAAAGATCAACTTCTTAAAACAAGGGGTCGGAAAACGAAGGGTATACCAGTGAAGGAACCCCCTAAGGCCCGGATCCAAGGGATCTCTGCGACAACACGTGCCAGCCTAAAGAAACATGGAACTGAGGGTATGGATAAAGGCGCTGAGAAAGTCCCGCTGACCTGGAAGCCACAGGAGTGGCCGGCCTTAACTCAAACATCCACAAGGAGAAATGACGACCCAACACCTCTTCAAGATATTACCAACACTTCCCCTGCAAATGCATCGGAGACAGTTAATATACATGAAGGGGACATTATTACCTCTAAGGACAATGATCTTCCTATTGAGGTAGTAAGGAACTATGTGAAGGAAAATCCCCCAGACATAGTGATGTCGGCATTGGCGGGAGAAGCACATATGGCTGGAGCTGCGTTGAATGATGGCATGGATACCGATGGTGATAACCTTGCCTCCTCTTGAAGGAGGTAGCCCCCACCACATAAATCTTATCATGTTACGTTTATTATCATGGAATTGCCGAGGAGCAGGATCTCCCGACACTGTTCGTTCCCTACTAGATATGGTACGTGATCATAAACCTAATGTGTTATTTCTGATGGAGACACGGGTACCTAGTGTACGGGCCAAACGTATTATGCGTGGCTCAAACTTTACTGACTTTATGGCTGTAGAAGCTTGTGGATTTTCGGGCGGACTATGGTGCTTCTGGGATGCAGGGGCCATACATGTTCAGTTAGTAAATTACACGGCTCAGGTCATTAATATTTGTATATCTACTGACAATGTCAAATTTGAAATTGTGTCTTTGGTTTACGCATCCCCTACAGTAGCAACTAGAGACTCATTCTACCACTACATGGAGGCTTTCTCTTCTCACATGTCTTTGCCATGGCTTCTTATTGGCGATTTTAATCAAGTAGTGAACCAGGAAGATAAGAGGGGTGGACGTCCACCACGCGGATATGGTCTGTATCGCATGAGAAGAATGCTCGATATATGCAAGCTCGTGGAGGTGGGATTCTCGGGACCACGTTATACGTGGACAAATGGACAACATGGTCGTTTCTTAATTGAACAACGCTTAGACCAAGCTTGGTCTAACATAGAATGGAATATACGGTATGAGCATATGACACTCCAACACTTACCCCGTACCCAATCGGACCACCACCCCCTTCTTTTGACTATAGAAAACACAGGCGAGGACATCCCACGGAACCGGCCCTTTAAATTTTTGGCATGTTGGACGCTTCACAAGGATTTTAATGCTTTCATGGAGAATGCATGGCAACACAAACCTAATGATTTAGTGGCTACTATCCGAGACTTCACCGCAAGGATGACGGATTGGAGCAAAAATGTCTTTGGTAGTCTGAATCAACGACGCCGGCGATGTCTTTCACGTTTAAATGGTGTTCAAAACTCACTGGCTTTGAAGCCATCGTCATTTCTAACTCGACTACAATCAGAACTCCTCGACGAATACAATGATATCTTGCAGCAGGAAGAGGTTTACTGGGTACAGAAAACAAATTTACAGTGGCTATACGAAGGGGAACGAAACAGCCGTTACTTTCATAGAATGATGTCTAAGTGTACTCGTCCTAAACCAGTTGCGCGATTAAAGACCGATGGGGGTGCATGGGCGGATTCTCCCGAAGCAATTCGAGCAGTTCTACAGAAATACTATGGCAATTTGTTCCAAGCGGGTAGCACCCTGGGATGTGAGCAGGATGATCTTAGTATAAACACCCTAGGAGCTTCGGATGCCGAGTGGCTCAATAGGGATGTGTCGGCTACGGAAGTGAAAGACGCGGTATTCCAGATGGGGCCGTACAAGGCACCTGGACCTGATGGGCTACCCCCAATCTTTTTTCAACGCAATTGGAGCAAGGTTGGTGACTCAGTCACAGAGTTTGTACGTAACGCATTTCGGTTGGGCAGTTTCCCGACGGAGACTAACCATACACTAATTACGCTTATACCAAAGACGTCTAATCCCGAAGAAGCCAAGGACTTTAGGCCGATCGCCCTAACCAATGTTGTCGTCAAGGTGATCTCGAAAATTATAGCCAACAGATTAAAGGCGATCGTGGGAAAGGTTATATCCCCGCTCCAGTGTGCATTCGTCCCGGGTCGACAAGCATCCGATAATATAATCTTTGCCCAAGAGATTATACACTCCATGCGATTGAAGAGAGGATCTACAGGCTACATGGCAGTCAAAGTTGATCTTGAGAAGGCATACGACAAAGTCGACTGGAACTTTCTCAGACGCATACTCCTCAAGGTCGGTTTCTCTTCACATCTGATTAATCTTATTATGTTCTCTATTACCTCGGCGTCTCTTTCTATTATCTGGAGTGGTAAGTGTACGGAGCCAATCCAACCACAAAGAGGCATTCGACAGGGTGACCCCCTAGCACCATACCTTTTCTTGCTTTGCATGGAGGTGTTAAGTGGACACATTGACCGCGCAGTGAATGAGAAAAAGTGGCTACCTATACGTATTTCGATGCGCGGACCTCATATCTCACACCTGTTCTTCGCGGACGATCTGCTATTATTCAGTGTGGGTACGGAGGAACAGGCGCAAGTGATCACTAAGGTACTCACTCGTTTCTGTGACATATCTGGACAGTCAGTGAGCATGCGAAAGTCGCAGGTGCTATTGTCCAAAAACATAGCACCCCACTTTCATCCATCTGCGTTCGCAAATCTGGGTATAACATTCACACCCGACCTGGGCTCCTACCTGGGAATGCCATTATTGAATGGCCGAACTTCCAAGCAAACTTATGCCTATATAGTGGATAAGGTGAGGAAACGATTGGCACCATGGAAATTAAAATTTCTATCTCAGGCAGCAAGGGGTATCTTGATTAACAGTGTGATTTCTCTTATGCCACTGTATGCCATGCGCACTATTAAACTACCTGCTGGTCTGCTGGATGAAATTGACAAACTCAGACGGCGGTTTTTCTGGGGAGAAACAACGGAAACTAGGAAGCTCCACTGGATCTCGTGGCCTAGTATATGCCTTCCTAAGAACATAGGCGGTTTAGGATTCAAACGTCTAAAGGAAATGAACATTGCCATGCTCTCAAAGCTTGGGTGGACTATACTTACCCGTCCGGATGCGCTTTGGGTTCGGGTGGTAACCTCCAAATATGGAGGCCTTATGGAAACGAATACTACACGCAACGCTAGTCCTATTTGGCGAAGTATCAGGACGACCGTACCTCTCTTGACCTCACAGCTACAAGACACCATACCACCAGGGAACACCTCACCGTCGGACGTTCACTGGCGATGGAAGGCGACATCCTCGGGTGCATTCAGCGTCTCTAGTGCTTATGAGGCACAACTGGACCGTACATGTTCTCCGGTGGATCGAAAATGGGAAGTCATGTGGCGACTAAAGGGACCGGGGCGACTGAACACTCTCATGTGGCAAATGTTTCACCTGGCGTTACCCACGTCCAGCTATCTTCATCTTTGACATGTACAAGAGCATGGTCAATGTGCCATATGCAACCAGCAGCTTGAGGATACTATCCATGCATTGCGGGACTGTACATGGGCAAGACATGTTTGGTACGACATACCTACGGTGCTAGCCGAGAACATCCCTTGGGGAAACTTCTTCCAGGAGTATAATGCTCAAACCTGGTTACTATCGAACTTGCAGTCCAGAAATCGTTTTCGAACACGTACGGATTGGAGATATATCTTCCGAGAGACACTAGCATCGATTTGGTATTGGCGGAATCAAGTAGTGCATGGCAATGTGGAAAAACCGCCGCCTACTCGTTTGCTGTCGAAAGAAATTGTAAGTAGAAGTAGAAAGTTGGAGGTTGCTCTGTTGGGATTAAGCAGCCCTGTAGCATTAGATGACTAAGTGTCTGGTTGTTTTGGGATGGTAGTAGTCTGTTGCTTGAGTTTGTTGTAACCAACAATTCTTTGCTTTGATATGAATAAAGTTCCTTTTTCGCCAAAAAAAAAAAAAGTAGTACAGATCAAATGGAAAATCATCCTGCATTGACCACAACTGCTAACTTTATTTCTTTTAATTCTCTAGTAAGCAATTCTTACTAACGACAACAACATTACTCATTGCCTTAGAAGCTTCAGCCTATTGCGAGATACGGAATGTCAAAGGTACGCAACCATACTTATGTGTTAGAAGCACACACAGGTTGTTTAGTGTATATTGTTTCCCGAAAAGAAAACGCAACCAAACCGTAAAAATTGAAGACAACCCTCCCATTAGCAAAAATAGACATGCCAAAGGTAAGTTCCTACGCAACTCGAAGCAGACTGCCCAAAAACGATGCGCCAGTTCAAAAGTACATACCCGATTGGGATCTTATCGCACTGTAACTGTGAACTTGAATAGACATGGTGCAAATGATACAAAACTCGGCTTTCTGAAGCTATATATCCCTACAAATATCTGTATTCCGCTTAGACTTGAGCACCCTAGTGTGATTTTTAACATGTAAAAGCCAGATGCAGAATGAAGATCACAGCTACTATTCCCGACGGCTTAGCATCCGACGCAAAGCAAAATACTCTATCATGCTCAAATACTCAAATTTCTTAGTCAGTCTTTTTATCAGGCTCATCAAGAGCGGCCAGTCTTTCGACAAGGGGAGGATGAGAGTAGTGATAAGCAGAATACCAAGGATCAGTATTCATGGCTGACAAGTTTTCCTCCTGCAAACAAACCCAACGAAATAAGCTACCTTCAGTACCACTAGAGGTGAAATTCTAGCACATTGACTTTCAAAGACCACGCACCTGCAATTTTACTAGTCCAGCTCGGAGTGCAGTGGAGTAACCAAGCTTCTTGGCGAAAGCATCAGCCTTTAAAACATATCAATTAACAAGTTAGACAAAGAGAGAATTTAGAGCAACTTCAGAGGTGTAGACACCAAGAAATTCAACTAGCGTGTTCAAAGAGTTACCTGGAACTCAAAAGACCGGCTAACAATATTGAGACCCAAGCTTACAAGATGCTGAAGAGGTATCACGGTGTGCTGCAAATTCGATCACCATTTTACATTAGTAACATAAAACCAATTAATTTCAATTCTCAACCACTGATTCCCAGATCAAGAAAGCAAAATCAAAGTCCTCTGAGTTGAATGATGAACCCTAAAACATATGATCCATGATGCATGTGACTACATGAAACAATCCAGAGCTGGCATCAAAATCCCTAATTTTTATTCAACGTATATGATGTTCTATGGCAGAACATAAGATCTAAAATCATCTTTGCATATTGGCAACAACTAAAACAATGCGTACACTAGACTCTCATGCAATTATGTGGGTAGAATACTTAAATGGTTTTACCTATGCTTTACACACACGGTACACATCTCAAATGGTATGTTGGAACCATTTGTGACTTTATTACTCAACCGATTCTAAATTATTCTCTAGTTACTAGAGGCATACTAATTTAGACTGAAAACTACATTGAACATGCATATATTAAGACTTAAAATTCTGAAAAAATTTGTACTATAAGGGGCTGTGCTTCAGAGAAGATTCAGGGCTACCAGCCAATAAGAACGTGGCATTTTCTTTCTTATGATCTTTTATCATATCTTGTGCAATATTTGATCAAACGCAATTCCTGCAGCACAAGTTTCCAAAATGCTTCAAAGAAGAGATTCTCCAAGCTTTTTAACTCGTGCAACCATAACATCGTACTTAGCATTGAAACACTAACTTAAGGCTAAAAATTAAAGAATTTCTAGCTGCTTAACACATGATTTATTTAAGAAACTCACAGGTATGAAACTAAATTACAGAAAACACCAAAAATACATTTGTTTAGCATGAGGATAGTATTAAGATTCAGAAGGAAAGCTCCCAGTAAGTAAAATTTTGGAATATACAAGGAGCCACGTAAGAAAATGTCTTCTGCCACATAAAACCATCTCACTTTCCATTACGAATTAAATTCTTCAATACTTAACTATTTCCGCAATTACCTTACTGTATTGAACCTTTTTGGCTATTTAAAACACAGTTCAGCCCCGAGTCCAACATCCTCCATACTAAAGCTATGTGCTGGAGCTGGCAGTGATTTTCCATACAAATTACATGACATGGCTTATCTTTGATTCATTTATAATCAATAGAATATCATTTTCCATTAGGCATGATAAATTGCTGTTCAAAAAGTCTGAGACATAATTCAGAAGTTCTGGTGTGAAACAATGTGGTGAATAATAACTCCTGATCATCATATAAGTAACTCACTGACAAAATCCGCGTGGTTCATACATCTGTCCAGGAGTTCAAGCATACTCGTAACTAGCAAACCAACATGGATAGTATCTTCATACACTCAAAACGCTTGCAAACTATTCCATATTAAATCATGATAGCTTTCAGTGTTCATCCACAGTAATTAAACAAAGACAGAAGATAGGCTGGTAATCGGAGCCTGACCACAAATCTGAGCTTCCGGAAATAAAATGCTGCCTAGCATTGAATAGACCAAAAGAACATAATACAGGAAATACAGGTGAGCACAGTGCTGCACAAAGGGATGTTACAGTTCTCATAAAAAGTCCTTCAACTAGTAAAGAGGTTTGAGAGAATGCCCCCCCCCCCCAAATAATAAAACTGTCCTCTATTTTAACGGCCCAGTATGAAGGGTTTAAATCAGTGACCCAGTTCATCATTTGAGCTGGTTCAAGGGCAAGTAGTTGGGTTACAGTTCATGGTGCAGAATATTGGCACATAAACCCTTGCCTGCTTATGTTATCTCCTATTTTTCTCTTTTACTCAAATTTCATAAATATACAAATATACATACAAGGTAGCTATCATAATAGACAATACCACAATACAATTGCTCTTAATACATTCAGCAATCAGTAAGTAGGGCCTACTAAGGAGTAATTCAAAATCCTATCTAGGAGAAGGCCATTAGAGCCAATTAAAGCTAGAAAGGGCTTAGCCCTTACCTGCTTATGTTATCTCGTATATTTCTTAATTCAAATTTGAACCTAACTATGCATGCTTGCAAAATAGCTAAACTTTTTCTGAAGTCTTCCAAGGCTCAATATAGTCAAGTTATTCTCTTGCTCCTATTCTTATTCCACCCCCCAACCACCTAAAAAACAGTTATTCTGAAGAAATGTCAGAGCTAATATTTCAACTGTGCAGAGTAAATTTGGTAACTAAGTTAAATATGTATAATCCTTTCAGGAGTTATTCTATTGATTGTATATCTCTACAATTAACCCCAATTGTTAATCATCATTACCTGAAATATAATAAGCCCAATTAGAACTGGCTGAGTATTAAATCCAAAACTCTGAAACAAATCCTTTGAGTTCCTCACAAGGGTGTAGCCTCCAAATTGCAAGAAAGTTAAGATCTGCAAACAACATAAGGTTAAGAGAGTTTAGAAAAGAAAAGGTGTCCAAAACATCAACAATCTGAAAGAAGAATAAGAGTAGCAAAGATAATTATACAACAACAACATTTTCCCATTGCCTTAGAGGCTCCCACCTATGGCGAGGTAAGGAGGGTCAGATATGTGCAACCTTACCCATGTGTTGGAGTAGCACAGATGACTATACGACAAGAAAATCCTATAATAAAAAGCATAAGCAAGTAAATCAAGAAATGTGTATTCAGGGCCTCCATGACCACCATTACACACACGCAAAAGCTGTACAGTACTTAATTCAAAATGAAAGACGATGCCAAGCAGCAGCTAACCATACTCTATTAAATCTCGAAAAGCATTCTTATCCACACACGAGGAATCTCAAGTACTAGAACAAAGATTTTAGGACAAAAAGAGATGGCAATTCCACAATTCAAAAGGAGACTCAACTCAGAAGTGCATGTCTCACTTCTGATTTATGACAGAATCTCAGCAACAAAGAACATGCTGCAGCAAGCATTGATACAAGAAAGAAAGCATAGTAGGCAAAAGAGGCACAGAGCACCAGGAACGCCAAGAATTCTAGTCTCCTCCATGAAGTGTTTTAATGTTGATAGTAGCTAGAGAGCCATCCAATTCTTTTCGACACACGAAAAATTCGATGGTTATATTATCACCCTGAATATATCAGACAACAAAGCAACACACGCCATGCCTTACAAGCAAACCACTGACATCTCTTAACTGCACCAAAACACCAAAGAGATTTTGTAGTCACCCAACAATCAAACTAATAGCGAAGGACGTCTATAATGCTACTAACTAAGAGAAAACACAATGGAATGAATAACAGGAAGCAGTAAGTATCATACAAACATCTAAGAGGAGAAGAGCTGTCACTGGGAATTGATTGCTATACCTGAACAGCAATGAAAGAGTACATTGTGTGGTTGAGTTTCCAGTGTCCCAGTTCATGCGCAATAACAGCAACAACTTCCTCGTCATTCTTGCACTACAGCCATCACCAAGTATTTCACAAGATTAGGAATCAGGGGCATAAACAAGCGTCAAGAAGGCACATAAATCCTGCATTATGTCAAAAATGACATTTCCCATCCTAACAAAAGTTGCTACCGGAATATAGAGGTCATCACGAGAATACTACCATAGGCAGTGAACTAACAAAATTTAGTCAAATAATGAACACTTAAATCATTCTGTTATATGGTGACAACACAATAAACATAAGAATGTGTTAACAATACTCTATACCAAGATCACTTGAGCTGGCTAACAACTCACCCGAACAAGTTACTGTTAAGAGTACAATCAAGATAAAACAGGGCATAGTTGATTGGTAAGCACTGGAGTGTTCGAAAGAGCATATCCCTAGATATGCTTTCATTGTTTGGCTTTTTAGAAAAAAGATTTAGTAAACAGGACAGAATGCTTCAGTGAGGGAAAAATTAGGGAATCAATGCCTCCTATGCTGTTAGCTTTTGAAAACTCATGATCATCTGTTCTTTGCTTGTCCATACTCAAAAAAAATATGGAATGACATTCTCAAGGCAGTATAAAGCAACAAAAGGCCCTTCACCTGGCACATAGAGTATACTAACTGGGCTAAAGGACATGGTTGGAAGACTGGATTCCAAACAGAAATCTCTTGAAAACTCATGACCATCTATTTCTTTGCTTGTGACTCGTAAAAGAGTTTGGAATTATATTCTCAAGGCAGTATAAAGCAACAAAAGGCCCTTCACCTGGCACAGAGTACTAAATTGGGGCTAAAAAATACATTCCACATAAACATCTCTTGGTTGGGGATTGCAGCTTTAGTACATGTGATTGGGCAGGAAATGAACAGAAGTTCTCAAGCTAATGTAAAGACAAAGAGGGATCAAAATTCAAGAAAGATAACATAAGGCCTTCTTGTTAGATCCTGGAGGGGTATAACTAGAAACAGGACTAACTGCGCCCCATGAACATAGTTTAGTGGTCAAGCATGGAATATTTAAGGTTGATAGCATTCCTTTGAGGTCAGCGGTTTGAATCCTGCTTGCTTCCTTGTGGGGTGGGAATCTCGGGCCATTTAGTTTGGACTTTGCTTCGGATCTCTGTCTGTTAGAACACAACTCACAATACACATCATGTTTATATCAAGGACTCCATATGCTACCAAGCAAGTTTTGCCCTGGGACTAACCCATTACCAAAAACATAGGACTAAGTGGAAATTGTAATTTCCGCAAGATTTTTGTCCAGTCAGGTTTTTTGGCCCTCTTCTAGACTAGTTGTACTGAAGGGAAACTTCTTTGTCTTGCCCCCCCCCCCCCCCCCCTCTTTCTCTATTCTTGTTGTCTGCCTTTTTGTATATTTTGTTCAGCAATACTTATTTATGAAGGTAAAAGCAGGTACACCAGTAAATGAAATTAACTTTACTACCAACAAAGAGGGGAGGGGGGAGCTAGCTTTAAAATTTCTGAAAAGGTCCAGCCAATCCCATCCCCCTCCCCACACCCCTCTCAAGCGGCGCCCAACACAAAACCCCATAGCACTGGGGCCAAAACAACAGCAATTGATCCAACAGATACAACAATACTAAAAGATCAGCACTTGCATGTCCATACCTGCTGGACCAATGTGTCATAGAGAACAATCCTTTTGTTGTTAAAGAATCCATACATGTATGCCTGTATCAGAAAATTGATGATTAATAACTCCCTATGCAAAGGGGCTAAGTCAAGAGAAAATAACACTCTTATCAACAAATACAGGAATTAAAATCAAGGATGCACAACACTAGAAGCTAAAAGGAAAAGGAGGTATTAATATCTGCACTTACAATCATGCAATAATATGCTATATTCTTAACTAAAAAGATAGGATCAGTTTCCTACACTAAAGCAATACCATTTTCACAGATGATTCAAGATAATTGAGAGTAAAAATGTATTTCAATATTCATCAGGATACATGCATATAGTCTTGGGTAAAGGATGGATAGCTTTAGGATCTTCTAACTATGGAAAAACTTCAACAAGATCCCATTAATTTAAGAAAGAGATAATTACTCCTAATTGATATCTAGCTAGGATACTATACATGATTCATTTCCTTCTATCTTTGATTCACCTGTATACTTTCTACACCACCTAAAGCTTGGCTGCAGATACTAATAGAACCAAGCATGGACAATAATGCTGGAAATACTTTGATAGAGACTGGTTCGGTGAGAAGATGAGTCAAATGGTCTTTGTAGGAATATACTCCATATTGATGGACGCCTGATGATGTATGCCCTTATCATTCATAAATTGTTTCACAGACTTATCTAAATACTCAGAAGCATTATCAGAGATCATGGTTTTAATCTTTACAATAAACTAGTTTTGTACCAGTTCATAGAAAACCTTAAGAATTTGATTTGCCTCTGATTTGTCCAATTGCAGGCTTTCCGTGCAATTTCCAACATTCTTTGATGGTATGACCAGATTTCTTACAGTAGTTACAGAAAGGTTTGTTATGTTGAGTTGGTGCAAGAGAAGCTTGTTTGCCACCAATGGTTGAGCCATCATAGGTGTGAAATGGTCTTTTTGCAAGTAGAGCTGATCGATCAGAGGACACTACTGGGTGGGACTCCCACCATTAACTTCCTTCTGCTCTCCTCATGTCTCACTTCAGAGAAAACAGTCTTGAGGCTGGGGAGAGGTTTGCTGCCCAAGAGTATGCCTCTCACTCCATCAAGGTCAGTGTTTAAGCCAATCAGAAACCTAAATACTCTCTTAGTTCCGTAAGTTATTTGTAGAGTTGTGCATCAGCACTATAAGTCCAGTTAATGGATTCAAAAGCAACAGTTTGTTGTCATGCCCGTGTGAGTTTGGTTAAGTATTTAGTGACAATCAATGTTACTTTACTTGATATCTTGTAGATAGGCCTCAACCTCATACAACTCAGAGGTATTCTCCTTCTTGGAATACATTTCATAGCTGCAACCCAGATTTCTTGCTTTGTGGAATACAGCAGGAAGTCTTCACTGATGTCAGGGTCCATGGATCCTATAAGCCGGACATGACCATGCTATTTTTAGCCTTCCAACTCCTGAATTTTGAGTCACTGGTTGATGGATAAGTAATAGTACCAGTGATATATTCTGCTTTACTTTTTCCAGTGATGAACATCTGCACGACCATAGACTAGAAGAGATAATTGTTATCGGTCAACTTGTGACCGGTAATTACCATAGGGATCCCATCATGTTGGAGTTGGAAGACGCTGGTCCAATTTTGTTTTCTGAAGTAGAAGTGTGCTCAATGGCACTGGATGTAGGCGACTCAGCGGTCATGATACAGAAAAGAAATGATGAAGGGAGAGATTTGGCGTTTTACAGCTCTGATAACAAAAAGATAATTGAGAGTAAAAATATATTTCAATATTCATCCAGATAGATGTACTGAATGGCTATCTATAGCCTTGAGTAAAGACTGGATAGCTTTAGGGTCTTTGAACTATG
Source organism: Eustoma russellianum (assembly GCA_036186865.1). Lineage (NCBI taxonomy): Eukaryota > Viridiplantae > Streptophyta > Magnoliopsida > Gentianales > Gentianaceae > Eustoma > Eustoma russellianum. The sequence goes on from AP025043.1 coordinate 4,662,367, forward strand.
GAAAAACTTTAAATTGGAATCAACATGATCCCATAAATTTAGGAAATAGATAATTACTCCTAACTGATATATGTCTCCCATACTATACATGATTCCACTCATTCTACCTCTGATTTACCCGTATACTTTCTCCAATGATTAAGCATTTGCAAAAACAAATTTTACGCCAAAAACAAAAAACCAAGAACATGTCACAATATTATAAAAGTCAAATTGGGAACTAACCATGAACACACATCTATCAAAAAATGTCTATAACTCAGCGACTTTACATGACAGATAATATGTTAAGATGCATGATGCTTAGAGACAAATGATGCTGAAAATTTCGGAAATGGAACTACTAAAGGGGAGGGGGTAGGGAAAAAGAGAAAACAACCTAACAAACTACGGAGAAAGCAAAATCTACACAACAAACCAAGTATATTTTCAAAATGCATTTAGCAAAAAGCCCACTTCAGGCGCAACTTACATTTACGATGCCAATTCAAAATGAAATCTGAAAGGCACGTATTCAATCAGATCTTATCCATCCTAAGAATTCTTACATTGCTGTGGCTTGACCTTGTGGACCCATCAACAACAAATAACTTCTTCAAGGGAAATTTAAGAGAGGCAGCCAGCTTTTCAATCTTTGTTCTGAGCTCTCCCTCTGGAAGCTACAAACAAGAAGTAAATAGCAACAAAAGTAAAAAAGAGAGTTGATTGGTTGTATAGTAAACATCTTCAAAAGACTTACAGGGGTGAACTTGTTGAAGAGTGGTGCTATCAAAATAGGGTAAAGCGTCATCATCACAAGGGAGAGAACCAACATAAAACCCCATAGGTAAATGGCAAGATAAGGGCCTCCTTTCTGCTTAGGAAGCCAAAAACCAAAATCCTTCATGAGCATAAAATAATGCCTGCCATTTAATGTCTATAAGACCATTCTTCCTCGAATTGAACAATGGAATGAACTAATAATGGAAGGCAAAGCAGAACCTGCACAATCACAATGATAACAGCCACAATTGGAGGACCAATCACTACAGCTAATGCAATTCCTTTTAGCATGTCTCTGAAGAATAACCACATGGTTTGCTGTACCACGAGCAAACGAGCGTTACTCAGTGAAGTAAAGCTTAAGCATTGGAAATATAAGACAAGACAGATTGTAAAAACCAAGTAAACAAACTTTATTCATCTACATACTTTGTTGAAACCATGGCGCTCCTCAATCACAAATGTTGAGAACAAGGAAAATGGCAAGTCTGTTATCTGTACCCAGAGAAAGAAGGCGAGGAACAGGAAGAGGCTGTTAATGGAGGGCTCTCAGTGCCAAAATTCAAAGAAAATAGCAAAAATTCAAAGAATTAATATAAGAATATAAGTACATCAGCCATTAGTTTGACCTGTGTTCAGATCACTAAACTAAAGTATACAAAACATGACTACCAAAAGAATTATTCAAGCATAATACACACAAAAACAAGAAATAATATTGTTATCACCCCAGTAACTATACTTAATACTTGAAGCAAAAGCTTTGGAAAAACAGCCAATACAAACCACCTGCAGTTATGTGCATGTGCAATATAGAAATGTTGGATGCAAGAAAGAATAAAAAGATAATACAAACCTAAAGCGAAGGAGAGACCAATAAAACAGTCCTGCCTTTTAAAAGGATACTTTGAATTAATAAGCACAATCTTCATCCCCAAGAAAAATGAGGGGAAAAGGAAAACACAACCACCCTCAAACTGACCTTTTAACCAAAATTTTAAAACATGTATACAACCAAAGTATTGAACAGTCATGAATCAAAGAATAGGAAGTTCATAGGCTAAAGCACAAGTTCTTTCAAATAGTAAGAGACCATAAGTGTACTGGTTTGAGAGTACTGGATCTTTGAGAAGACATTGGATAAGTACTTCATGTCATTCTTGAACTCCAAAAAACACTTCTGTAATAGCTTAAATGCTCATGTATCTAAGCGTACTTCTCTAAATGGAAATTCCTAAAATTCTCAGTGAAATATATATTAGCAGATAGTTTGCTCTTGCAGCAAATAATTCCAGGTAAGACCAATCAAGAAGCTTGGAACAAATGTCACGTGGACGCTACTCTGGAACGGTTAAATTAAGAGCAAGAATTAGAATCAACTTGATCATCATCACATGTGCACAGATACCTATGGAAAAAAATTAAATTTTAAAAAAAAGCAAGAAAACAAAAACAATCACCTGCGACCAAAACATGACACCAGCTAAAAATGCAAGGGTGTGCAATATTTCGTTCTCTGAATTGAGGCCAATAAGTACCAATGATTCTCCTGCTATCTGCATTCAACAAAGAGAGCATGGATGATTTGCACTTGAAAATTAAAAAATAAAACAAAATAAAGCTCATTGAGAAAACATTCACCTTCCAAAACCAGGGCAAAATCCCAAAGTACAAAATTGCAGAATCCATAAGTATGGTTACAAATTCATGGACAAAATGGAAGTGGCTGAAAAGAAGAAAAAATAAATAAAGCCGCGATCAACCAAGACATCATAGTGAAGGATCAAAAGTAAAATAGCCAAGAAAATTCACATATTTCTGATAGATATACAGCTCGTAATGAACCAAACTAACGCCAACCTTTTGTCAAGACTGTAGGCTCGAGATTTCTCAAATTTCTCCTGACTGATCACGCCTACTAAGGTTTTTGGTAGTGTAGGTAACTTTAAGGCAGAATGTTGCCGTAAATCAAGATAAGTCTCAAAGATGTACATCAATATCATGAAACCTGGAAATTGTAGAGCACAAATTAGGATTAAACCGAGAGGGGAAAACATGAGCAATTTCAGAGAAAGAACTCTAGAAAAGGCATGCATGATAAGAACAAACGTTCATCACCCGACCATAAAATGCATGACAGACTACACATAATTGAAGATTCCATAGATTAGCAATTGCAACAGAAGCAAGAGTTACGTAACACGAGTCCCAATGAGAAATCTGAATCATCTCTCAAATTTTGTATAAAAACTACAAATCTCTTTAGCAGAGAAACAAACAAAACAAAACAAAAGTTACTAACAAAATCAGTTCAATTTCACAATTTCATGCTTGTCATTGATTTGACTAATCATCCACTGACGTAAAAGTCAACAAGCTCTGTTTCTGTTAATGGAGCTTCATTCATATAACCTTATAATTCCTCCCACTGTTCAAATCAACCTACAACCTGATTCCTTTCGAACGGAGCTGCATAACTCCAGGGGGGGAAATCCCTACTAAAGACCCCCCAACTAATAGTTATAATTTGCTTCTAGAACCGCACAAACGAAGAGAGCACTTAAGATAGTTATGTTGTGGCAAACGCGCCTGTTTTCCATAAGTCCTGAAGAAAATCATTAACAAGAACATACATAGCCCAGGAACAAATCCGTAACTCTCTTAAAGGAGCATAACTAAACTATGATATAAAAAAATGTTACAGCTAAAAAGACAAGCTTAGATACAAAATTAATCTTAACACACGAATCCAATATTTATCGCAATATTCTAGCCCCATCCTTCAAAGAATCAGCGACAATGTGATATGCACGAGCATTTGGACCCGACATTTCTCAATAAATTACACCCTCTCGAATTACTGAATCAATTTTTCTCAAGAAAGAAAACTGTTCTAAGCACTGTAATAAATAAATAAAACTCAATAGGTCTGTTCCAATTCATGAAACATCTAAAACAAACTTAACCATCATCGCGCGGACGAATAAAAAGGATAATAAAGAGAAGACAATGACGCCGTCCAATTAGAACATGGCCGGCGGCGGAACAAATAAAACGTTCAATTCGATTCAACGTATAAATTAACATACAGAATGGCAGTTGAATAAGATATATAGGAGTAGGACGAGAGAATTGGAGAGTAGTAAACAGATAGGAGAAGAAAACAAACCAACAACAGCTTCCATGAAAGGGAAAACCATGGCGTCGTTGTCCGGAGCCTCGACTGTCTACTACTTTGCAGGCAATATAACTGGAAACAAGGGTTGAGGAGAGGTTCTTTCTTTTCTTTTTTTCTTACTCAGATGGTGTTTTGGAACTTTGTTATTTTGCGTATATAAAATTCATAAAAATTACAGAGAAGGGGTCCATCTTTCTTATTTGTTTCAACCAACCCTTGATATCTCTTGTTCACAATGTAGCCCCAAATCTTTGTACTTTTTTTCTTAACCGAAGCAACATGAGGATTTTGTTCTTTAAATGAATAGCTGGTACAAGCACGGTTAATCAAGCAGATTTAGGGAACAGGTAAGACGTGCAAGTTTATGCTGATGGAAGATTTTTTTTTTTTTAATGGGTTGCTGCGAGGTATCCTCCCAGCCGAAAGCCAGAAGACTAATTATCCGTCCCTGCGGTTAGCACACGAAGTGGTAGGGGCCAGAAGAATCATCCGTCCCTGCGGTCAGCACACGAAGTGGTAGGGGCCAGAAGAGTAATCATCCGTTATCCGTCCCTGCGGTCAGCACACGAAGTGGTAGGGGCCAGAAGACTAATCATCCGTCCCTGCGGTCAGCACACGAAGTGGTGGTAGGGGCCAGAAGACTAATCATCCGTCCCTGCGGTCAGCACACGAAGTGGTAGGGGCCAGAAGACTAATCATCCGTCCCTGCGGTCAGCACACGAAGTGGTAGGGGCCAGAAGAGTAATCATCTGTCCCTGCGGTCAGCACACGAAGTGGTAGGGGCCAGAAGACTAATCATCCGTCCCTGCGGTCAGCACACGAAGACACGAAGTGGTAGGGGCCAGAAGACTAATCATCCGTCCCTGCGGTCAGCACACGAAGTGGTGGTAGGGGCCAGAAGACTAATCATCCGTCCCTGCGGTCAGCACACGAAGTGGTAGGGGCCAGAAGACTAATCATCCGTCCCTGCGGTCAGCACACGAAGTGGTGGTAGGGGCCAGAAGACTAATCATCCGTCCCTGCGGTCAGCACACGAAGTGGTAGGGGCCAGAAGACTAATCAGCACACGAAGTGGTAGGGGCCAGAAGACTAATCATCCGTCCCTGCGGTCAGCACACGAAGTGGTAGGGGCCAGAAGACTAATCATCCGTCCCTGCGGTCAGCACACGAAGTGGTGGTAGGGGCCAGAAGACTAATCATCCGTCCCTGCGGTCAGCACACGAAGTGGTGGTAGGGGCCAGAAGACTAATCATCCGTCCCTGCGGTCAGCACACGAAGTGGTGGTAGGGGCCAGAAGACTAATCATCCGTCCCTGCGGTCAGCACACGAAGTGGTAGGGGCCAGAAGACTAATCATCCGTCCCTACGGTCAGCACACGAAGTGGTAGGGGCCAGAAGAGTAATCATCCGTCCGTCCCTGCGGTCAGCACACGAAGTGGTAGGGGCCAGAAGACTAATCATCCGTCCCTGCGGTCAGCACACGAAGTGGTGGTAGGGGCCAGAAGACTAATCATCCGTCCCTGCGGTCAGCACACGAAGTGGTAGGGGCCAGAAGACTAATCATCCGTCCCTGCGGTCAGCACACGAAGTGGTGGTAGGGGCCAGAAGACTAATCATCTGTCCCTGCGGTCAGCACACGAAGTGGTGGTAGGGGCCAGAAGACTAATCATCCGTCCCTGCGGTCAGCACACGAAGTGGTAGGGGCCAGAAGACTAATCATCCGTCCCTACGGTCAGCACACGAAGTGGTAGGGGCCAGAAGAGTAATCATCCGTCCCTGGGGTCAGCACACGAAGTGGTAGGGGACTGGCCAAATAGTTTGCTCTATTCACATGAGCGGGGATCGAACCCCCAACCACATGCTTAAAGAACGAGGTGCTGAACCACCACGCCAACCATGTTGGTTTGCTGATGGAAGATTTAGGGAACAGGTAAAGATATCTTGAACATTACTTGTATAAATTTATAAAAGTTCTATAAAGTTTATTATCTATTCCATGTATTCTTAAACTATTTTATATCTTTTTCATATTACAACAAATTACGACACATGAACCTTTTTTCTTTATATAAATTTTTCAAACATGAGGATGTGTCAGGGTAAAAGTTTTTTTTTATATATATAAAAAAACATCAAGATCTACCCTTTTTTATAACGACGAAAAAGAAACGAACGAAAGCATTACTTGATGTAAAGGTTCCTTTAACTGAGCAAACACCCAGGGAAAAGTGGAGTGGATATACTTAGCCGGAATGGGTGTCTCAAAGTTCGTTTTCATTGGTTGAAAAATAGTTTAGTTAACATTAACTACTCCTTCCGTTCTAAAAATATTGTTTTTTTATTTTAGTTTGTCTTAAAAATATTATCTAATTTTTAAAGATAGTAATTATTTATAGTAAAAGTTTTTATATCATCCCTTTAAAAATATTGTCTAATTTTTAAAGATAGTAATTATTTATAGTAAAAGTTTTTATATCATCCCTTCAATTAACGCTTACATGATTTATCTCTAGTTTACCTCAAAAATTAACCAATTAAGTATAAAGTAAGAATATTAACTTTTCTTACATTATGTTAAAGTCAAATTAGAACAGTATTTTTAAAACAGAAAGTGTACATGTTAGATTGGATTTTCTACAGTTTAAATTTAAGGCACAATTACATCCCGAGAGTTGGTCTTGACGTCCATGTCACATAACATTTTTCTAGCTAAGAGTCTCATTATTAAAACTCACACATCTTTTTGAAAACACGTCATCTACATCTATCTTGGTTTGAACAAAGCTAAAAGTTAAATCTAAATTTAATCCTCTTTGTTTTAGAATCTAGAATTAAGTCGTTTACTTTTTCCTCCGTTTTAAAATATAATTCTATTTTAACTTTTTAACATGATGCAAACGACGTAGAAGTTTTTGGGAGAATTCTTTCATCTCACATGTGTGATCTCTCTCTTGATATACGTATGAGATTGTCTCTCAATATATGAATACAAATTTTATATAAAAAATATATAAATAGAGGAGAGTGCATGTTATACATAGTTATTACATAGAGCGTCGTAAAATTAACGGGATAGATGAGAAAGTTGAAAAAGTTTTTTTTGGGACATATTCCAATAGTTTCAGGTAGAGGGATTCGAAAGGAACGTCAGGAGTTTGAACCTTGCTGAAGGCAAGAATGTTTGAACCCCTCCATGCTAGTTTCATAGTGTGAGAGCACTATTGGCCCGTGAAATGACCTGATAAGCTGTCAGGCCAGCCCGTCGGTTGTTCCTTCGGTGTCAATGGGCTCCTTGTGTTGTCCCTATGCTACAACAAACTTCTACTAGTGAGCCTTGGTAACCTGATTTACATCCCTACACGGAGGGTAGCTGCATAGTGTGGGAGAACTATTGGCCCGTGGAATGACTTGATAAGCTCATAGGCCAGCACGTCGGTTGTTCCTTCGGTGCCAATGGGCTCCTTGTGCTGTCCATGTGCTACGACAAACTTCTACTAGTAGGCACTGGTAACCTAATTTACATCTCTACACACCCTGTAGGACCAGAGATGAGAGGGATCTTACTGGTTAGGTCAACAAACCAAATTTCGTCGCGTCTGACCAATGTAAGTAGGAAGGTGAAGGAGAGGTCGGGTGTGACAGCGAGAGGAGCAAGGAAAGAGGCTGCTGCATATGATTGCTTGCCCACTAATTGACGATATTTCTGTTAGTTGGGGAAAAAAACATTCTTGTGACGTGCCATATATATTTCATCTTTTTCTCTCCTATTTCCTCTCTCTTTAATTAAAGAAGAGTAATACTTTATGATCTACTAACTTGCATGTGTTTAAAGTATGAAATATTACAGTTTGTTTCACAAATTAAATAATATGTGTTCGGCTGAGTCAACAACATTACCTATTGTCTTAAAGTCTTCTGTTTATCGTAGGTATAGAGGAGTCGGATATATACAACCATAGCCATGTGTTCGGTCGAGTCCTTATCCGATATAAACCTTCTTACATGGACTTTGTTGCGATATAATCTGATTAAAGTATGAAAGTGTACATATTATTTCACAACTTAAACAATGTGTGTCCACTAGAGAGTAGAGAATCCTTATTATTTTTTTCCTTTTTATAGGTTCAATTGTATATCATTGAACAAACTTCAAGAATACATCATAATGTCTACTTTTTTACTAGTATGTATAATATTTACACAACAAGCACCGGATAATTTCTTAATCTGTCAGAAGAATTCACGACAGATTTGCCAAGTTGGTGAGAGTTGAGTGATGCCATCATATACGACTTGATTTCGTCAATACCAAATGCAGTGTATTGCTTCATGAAAGATGTACATTTATTCCGTGTCATTATTAACATGCTGCTTCGAACTGCTCACATTCGCCATGAGACACGTCTTAGGGTCGTCGACCCTGACAAAAGCTGTTCTTAATTAATGCATTGTTGTTGTTGTAGTTCAATTCACATGATTAATCATGTACATAATTTGACGATCCTCAGTTGACAATAGGCCTGTCAAAACTTACCAGATATCCGACATCCGAATTCGAATTCGGCTGTCCGAATCGAATATGGTAAGAGCTGTACATTCGTTTCACCGTATTCGAATTCGTGTCCGAATAGTATTAGAAAAACAAATACGAATATGGTATAGTCATTACCGTATCCGAATATCCGTATCCGAATAGATATTTTTAAAATTAAATAAAAATATATAATAATATATAAAAAAATATGTAAAAATATTTATTTTTAAAATTTTAAAAAAATATATATGAAAATATGTATACTCACTGTTGTAAATTTGCTGATTTCGAATTCGGATATCCGGATTCGGATATTCGAACAAATTTGCAATAGATATAATACGGATTCGGATATCCGGCACCGAATTCGAATCCGAACAAATTCGAATTCGGATGACTTCCTAAATATCCGTCCGGATTCGGATACGAATCCGGATATAGTTAGACAAAAACGAATTCGAATACGGATACTGTGTTACCGTATTCGTTTTATCCGTTTGACATCCCTAGTTGACAATAGTAATTTAACGATATATTTTCCTCCCTTGTGAAATTATTCAATTAGAGAAACACTCGACGGTTATGAATATTGCATGACATGTATGATTTGCTATATTAATGATACAGATTACAGAACTCTTTTAGGTAAAGAACAGTTGGATAAAATACTAATAAAGTTATGTCATATCACCATGTCTTTAATGTTTATATGATTTGTTTTAAATATTAGCGGCTTATTTCAGTTCAACTTACATCCTTTTCTTTTTATATACATCATTTACACATAAATGGACAACAAATAGATAGTGTTTCAAACTTTGGTTCACACTAGAAATAATACAAGAAAGGATAACTATCTTTTGATCTTAATTTTATGTTTTGTCGAATCAACCTTGAGACTTTTTGTGTATGTGTGTGTATATGTATTTAACTTTCACATTTCTATATTTCTGGATTAAATTGAAAACCAAATTGTCGTCAAAAGTAATGGATAATCCCGTCCAATTTGGTTTTGCGAGTCACCCAATCCCCTATCATTTATTTTTTTTTTTAGTTTTATACCCCGTGTGTTTTCAGGAAAAAAATATATAATTTTTTTTTTGTTAACTTTGACAAAAGAATATAGATTGAAAGAAAAACTAGAGCGCCTCATAAGTAATTCTCCAAAGCATGAGGTGAATTTATAAGAGAAAACAGGTGGATTAACATCCATGAATTTAAGAATGACATATATATCGGGTTTAGATCAATGATTTTAAAGAAAACAAATCCGAATTTATCTGGTCAGGCTAATATGTTGGGATGTGGTTAACCCGTCAAACTGATCTTCGAGTTTGGTAGGATAACAGATTTGAGAGATGGGATTTTATGGATTACTTTCGAGTTTGATAGGTATATTCATGACGTATTTAATAGAATGACATGTCAATTATAGATTTACAGGGTCCATGACTTTCAACTTTGACATGTCAAACTCAATGTGTATGTTAGACGATTTCGACTTGATTCTGGTGCACTAAAAATGTGTTTGGATCTATATCAGTTTAAATAGTGTCATGTGTGAAATAGTCAGTTACCAAAAAAATCTGTTAAACTCACTAAAAACATGTTTATATCTGTATCAGGTTGAAAAGTTTCACGTGTGAAATTGTCAGTTTTACAAAAATCTGTTGAACTCCATAAAAACGTCTTGCATCCGTATCAGTTTAAAGGGTAATAATGTCCGGATGGGATATGCAATTCAAACAATGAGGTCAAAAATAAAGCCACGAATCCGATGGCGCCGCGTGTCTCATTCTTCATCTATAAAAAAAGTTTTTTTTTAAATAAATCAAATGAGACACGTGGCGTCACCGGATTCGCGGTCTCATTTTTGACCTCATTTCCATCCGGATAATGTCGTAAGGAGGTACTCTAATTGATATTCGGATTAAAAATTAATTCAAACGTTAAAAGGCGAAACAGTATCACGTGTGAAGTTGTCAGCTATACAACAATCGGCTTTTTAACTTTTCCATTTCTTTCCCTTCAATCTCAACGTAATTCGTACTCCACGCCGCCGTATACATTTTTCATTTTTCATCTCATCTTTGCCTTATTCAGCTCACTCCGAACCTTCATCTTTCTCCGTTTCTCGCTCTCTAGATATAAATTCTTACGCAACTCTTTCTTTCTACCTGGAACAATCTTACCTCTGATTTCCACTACATTCCCTTTTTTTCAATAAAAGAAAACTAAATATGGGTTTTCCGGTGGGATATTCAGAAGTTTTCCTCCCAAAAATCTTAATTCAGCTACTTTTCTTTCTGGGTTTTCTCAGATCAAATCTTCACTCTCTTTTCACTTTTCTGGGTCTATCCGATTTTCTCGAACCAACTGATATTTACATTGAAGAAACCCCGACCCAAATGCCCATTAACCCACCCATATACGCCGTACTGATCCGGGAACTCCTTCCGGTGGTGAAATTCTCCGACATACAAGCGGTTTCCGGAGTTGAGCTGCCGGAGAGCTGTGCGGTGTGCTTGTATGACTTCGAAGGTGGAGAAGAGATCCGGCGGTTGAGGAACTGTAAACACATTTTTCACCGGAGCTGTGTGGACCGTTGGATGGACCATGATCAGAAAAAGTGTCCACTTTGTCGGTCATCATTTGTGCCACGTCATTTGCAGGAAGAATTCAATCAACGGCTGTGGGCTGCCTCTGCTAGTGCTTATGGTTTTTATGATGATTTCCAGGATGATTCTACCACTAACCTGTAAAATAAGCTAGTGTTTGGGACACATATCATAGTTGAAAAAATTTGATTATAAGTTGAAAAAGAAAAAATTGCGTTTAGATCTATTTGATTAAAACTTTTTTGTTTTGGTCTTTGTGTTTTAATTATTTTTAGATATCTATTGTTATAACTATTTTAATATCGGAAGTTTTCTATTTATGTTTAATATAATCTATTCACTATCACATACTCGGTGCTATCTATGCATGTACATTTAGAGTAGGGGTCTCACAAACTCTCTGGGATGAAAGTATTGTTTGACTGTTTTTTAGTCTCTCCAGACCTTAACAATAACTTTTGATATGGTTGAAATATAATGGGTATGATTGTTGTTATTTATTTGACGAAGATGATACATGTGTCTGAGTTTGATAAAATTTCTATGAACGTAACGTTGTTTATATATATCTAGTTAATAAGTTAAAGGATGAACTATATAAAAGAAGCTAGTGATTTTATGACTTACGATTTCCCTTTTGTTTTTGTAAATAATATATGGAGGTAATTGGAGAGTACTATAGTATTTTTTTCCTATTTAATGTTTAATTTCCTTTCTAATCTCTGATGAAGTTGGATCTTCACCAGGAGGATTGGAGACAATCCTTGTGGTATGCCGTTAACTCCTCGTTAGGGTCCGGAACCTGAGAAAAAAAAGGCAACGTTAGAGGCCCAGGGTCAATGTCCCGGAGAAAACCCTCCGACGTTCAAGTTAGTTGTGGGCATTTTTGTGTATAGCTTTATGCTGGAATCAGTGCTGTATAAAACCTGTTTATGTGGGTCGGCTAAGGCATGGGCCGAGCCGAGGACTAATGAGTCTGAGGTGTCGTTCTGCTTGGAGAAGACTTAATGTCCTGAAATGGACTTGGTCTTGCATCTGTTGATGAAGCTTGTATTTATAGCTGTGAAAGCTGAGATCTGTGTGTCTCAGAGTGAAGGCGGTGAGGACACCTGTCTATCTTGATGGCAATTTCTGCCTTGTATGATTGCCACGTGGCAGTTAAGAGTTGTTGCGCTGGATGTTCTCCTTTGCATGGATGACATGTGGAGATAAATGACTGCGTAATTGACATTATTCGGTTGCATGTAGGCCAAGTGGCACCCCGTGTTGGGCCGAGAGGCCTAGCTTGCTGCGTGGCAGGACTCTGCTTAGGCATACTGTGGTCGAGTTAGGCCCGCCGAGGCACGCAGTGGCCGAGCTGAATTGCACTGTGTGGTTTGGCCAAAAGATAAAATGAGATCTGTCGAGCTAATCCGAGCAAGCTTGCAATAGGTTTGACCATGTTCTGGCCGAGTCATGTACTTGCCGATCTGAAGTGCTTCATGGGCAGTTAAGTAAAAAAGGCATCTGAGTCGTCTAACCCTGCATAATGATCAGGTAGTACAGTGGCCGAGCTGACCTGCCTTGACTGATGATGATGGAGGCCAAGGCTGGAGTCTCCTGGCCGAGGGGGATTTATGGCCGATGTAGCTCTCGAGCCGGGCGGAGGTAAATTAGTCAATTAACGGAACTTGAGTTACGTTGACTATTATTGACTAGCTGGAGAGCCTTGTCTTATCCGAACGGGTGTATTTTGGTGTCATCAATCTCTTTTAGATTACATTTGTCCTATATTATGGTCCTGCAATTGCATCGCAAAATCAAAGGCGAAAACATGTTCTAAATTCTAATCAATTTGAATGTGCGCTTTTGGGAGACTCAAATCATTCCTTGAAGAACAAATCAAGAAGGATACGCTTTACCAAGTTAAAAATAAAAATTAAAAAAGCCAACCGCTATGATTTTTATTGCCGTGTTTTTAAGATTATCTGGATAACGTAAACTGAATCATGTGTTTTAATAGATAATTTGTCACATGTTATCTGGAAGTACAAAGAATCTACACCTAAACTACTTTAGTATAAAAAACTGATAGCAAAATTCGAATTCTCATCATGTACCTACTCTTATAGTATTGTTATTACAATATGTAGAAAGTTTTTTTTGGTGACTTATGCCCGTATATATATATATATATATATATATATATATATATATATATATATATATCATCCGTACCCAGTATATCCCAACGACATCAAAAGCTATCGTTAGGGTCTCGGAGGTAAGTGATAGGCAGACAATACCTCTGTCCCAAGGGATAGAGAGTCTGCTTCCAGTGAGACCCCCAAATTTATATGTACCTGCATAAATGACATAATAATAGATATATGATGTGATAGTGTGTTAGTGAGGGAATATATATATATATATATATATATATATATATATATATATATATATATTTGAAATCTTATACTTTTTTTGTCCTAAAATTATTATTCTCTTTGCTTTTTCAACATGGTATAATTCACACCATGTTATAAAAAATTAAAGAGGACAATATGTTTAAGGAGTAACATAAATGGTTTTTTTATAATGACTAATAACTATTTTCTTAATTTGATTCTCTTTTTGAAAAAATTATTATTGTAACAGATTATCAATTACTCAGTAAAGCAAAATTGAACCTTTTATTGCTAGACGTAACATTAAGTTGAGATAATATTTGGGAAGTGAATGCAAGGTAACATTGAAGTGGAGCAGTGGGCAAATACGCCCCATCGTTTTAACTTAAATTGAAAATGAGGACGCTTTCTTTTATTTAATTGGGCTGAATCATATCTTCTGCAAAATTAATTACCGTTATCAAGAAGAAGATCATGCATAATCACTTAAGCCGGCGGTTCAGCACATTCACATTGTTTAAAAATTTGGTAATGGAATTAAATGTTTATATCTATCTAAAACCTTTAACCGTTGGTGTATCTTAATTTGTATAAACCTATTTTCTTTTGGAATATGCAACGACTTTTTCCAGTGAATCTGCAACGAAAAATATACATTATGCATTATTTTATATCGAATTCATCATAACCACTGTTTACCTTTCACAAAATTGTGCACCACAAATAGAAACTAATAAAGAGACCCACGAGTCTCTATAAAGAAATTAAGACCCCTTGCGGAAAAAATGATTGGATGAAATATAGTCTCTCCCTATATATATATATATATATATATATATATATATATATATATATATATATATATATATATATATATATGCGCGTGTGTGCATATATCACCTACCTGATATATTCTAGTTGTTACACCTAGGATACTATCATACCGCCATTCAAACATCATTATGTTCTTTGAAAAGTTGCATTAAGTTCATTCTGAGCGAAAATTCGAGCCATTTGACTTAGGTTCTGTATACCTTTTGTTGTCCGATAAGCCTTTCGTCGTCCTCTGTATGCAATTGCTTGGGTAGTTGGGTAGCAGCTCCAAGATAAACAAAAGAATGTGACAATATTTGGTGGAGAGGGATAAATGTCTGAAAGAGGTGCGAGGGAAGACATTAGAAGAAGAGCAATGACGGGAAAATTTGCTGCAAATTATTATTTTAAAAATACATATATATTTTCACTACAAGGAACTCATTCAAATATAAAAATTTATCCTTAAGTTTTACACAATACACAACAGAAGTAGATGTAAGGCTTACATAGCTTTTCACTTATAACAGGGGTATAGTAGAAGCTTACTTGCAATGTATGCTTACTTTGCGCGAGACCAGTCAATAATTCCCCACATATAGACACAGAATTACACAATCGCGCCCCGGGCATAGTCCTGTTGGTGCTCGGGTTCAGATTTGCTCCAAGAATTACACAAATGTAGGTAACACTATCCTAGTATTACATTTCCCACAGATGCAGTGATGAAAACAGTTAGTGAAAAGAAATCCGAACAAAAACAGACGAACCCGAACGCACCAACTGATCTGGTTTCTAATCAAACTACAGCGTGACCAAAGGCCACTGTCTTTTCATTTGGTAGGAGCAGCATTGCCATAAGCACCAGGAGCAGAAGAGGGATAAGCACCAGGAGGTGGAGGGGCATATGCACCAGGAGGAGGAGGGCCATAAGCACCAGGAGGCGGAGGGGCATAAGCATCAGGTGGAGGCGGATATTTAGCCGGAGGGTAGCCCTGTGCTTGTGGATATGGTGGGTAGCCAGGAGCTGGATATCCCTCAGCCGGAGGGTAGCCCTGTGGTTGGGGAGAATAGGGTGGTGGAGGAGGATACCCCACAGGAGGTGGAATAGGCTGATCCATGCGAGACATTTGCTGTGTAGGTGGCACTGCCATTACTGGTGGTCCTCCATGCTGGCCATCTCTTTTGTCCAGCTCTACTTTGTGCTGCGTCTGTGTAGTATGAATAAATCACACCGTTAAGAAAGAAAATGAGGTAGTTTTCTCAGACGTCAGCTGCAGACAGAACTTGGGTCTAACAACACCAGTATAGGTCTATAACACCAAAAGTTAATTTTATCAGACCTCATTCTCGCTTGACCAAAAATGGTTAACCAAAATGATACATAGGCCCTTATGTAGGATGGAGTTTTACACTAAGAGACCCCAAAAATCTGCATATACTTTGGTAAGAAATGCTATTCGAACTTGTTGATGAATATATGTCATACGCTTGATCATGTAGATACAGGTTCAAAATATTACGGGCAGTTTTTAGAGATCCAAGTATTGACATACCTGCATACAGGGGCAAACCCTGAGAAGCAAGAAGCATACAATTACTCAGTAAGTACAGAAAAGATAATTGACCATCTTAGCACAAAGTCTCAGTGGGCATCTTACACACAGTAAACCAAGTCAGACAAGCATCTCAGTAGATCAGCGATCTCTGAAATTTCATCACCTCCTATGAGGCAAGCAATCAAGGAACATATGCAGGCTAGCTGCTGTAGGCAGAACATGAATCCCTGCAAAGAAAAAAAAAAGGAAAAAGAAAAAGAAAAAAAAGGACAATTCTGACGACTGCCATACAAAAGAACAAAATGCTAGCCAACAAAAATAAAAACAGGATTGTGAGATAGAAATATTACAATAATGCAATTATCACATTCTGTTGTCTGTATATTGAACTCATCTTGTATCATGAAGCGTGTTGAGGCAACTGAATTGTTAAAGCAAAGGAGGACCTGAAGCAAAGAGAAGACACCAATAGTTGAATAAGTAAAGAAAGCAGAAGGTAGACAGACATGACCAAATCCCAGACAACGATTGGCAACCTCGGTGCAAAGACAAAATTCAGGGCATTGACTCTCTCCGAATTTGCCACTACAGGGCATGTAACCTCCACAACATGTATACCTGTTTTAGATGGCCAGAAACCCAAATCTGTTCAATTTCTTTTCTTTAAATGAGCATAGCTCTAGACAGAAAATGTACACAAACCTCGACATGTCATCATAAAGAGCTCGTTTGCGCAGCAGGTATGATGCACAAGGACCACTAAACCATCAAAGGAAGAAGGTGGCAAGGTTAGCATACGTGCAGTTGTACGCACTGAATCTAAGGATTCAGGTCATTTTCATTACAATGAAATTCTAATGTCAGTTTATAGAAACAATCTTGTAAGGTAGTGCCAACATGTACTTCGCTTTACACATTACTATACCCAATATCAAAGAACAGTCACTGTTTAGGTGTACTTGTATGTGTTCAATTAGTATGACGACATACAACAAAGCCAAAGGGATTTATCAGGGGAAAAAAGACAGCCTAAGGGACGAGAATAACTATCACTTGACCTAAAGGACAGCACCATTGGAATTTATAAGACCACAACTCATTTCAGTTTCAGTTTTCAGAAATGTCAAATGCATGACATGTCATAGTAAGAATTCCAGGAGTTCTGAATGTCTCATGAATATGAAATTAATTGATAACCAGAACACGACCACATCCTTTCCCTATTTCACCGTCATTAATGTCATGATTGCAAATATCTCAGTAGATTTCTAAGTTATAAATCGCATAAACTGAGCAGCAAGATTTAGGAAATTACAGGATAATACGATACACTGGATTACTAGAAGACTTCTGAAATAAATGTGTGAGGTCATGTATGCCGAGGCATGAAAACAATGAAGAAAACCAAGAGTAACATGGTCAGGATAATGATAGCTTAATTAGAAGCCATTATATTGCTATACCAAATTAGTTTAAAGTCTTGATTTCAAGTATCAAAACAACGGGGATGATACATGAAATTAATGCAAATTCCACATCATAAGATATTCTTCCACTCTTCCACTTATTTAGTTGAATAACATACTCATCAACTCATTTCATAATCATGGAGGAGAAAACAAAAAAATATGCTATGGAAACTGCTCTCGATAAAGATAAGCAGCAGATGTAACATACACAAGTCAGTTTGAACGAGTTAGGTTGTTGATTCTCCAAAAATTTTGGTTAAAAATCTCTAGGACTTGCATGACCTTTTTTTAAAACCAAAACAGGTTAAGCAAATGGAAAGCATTTAACGGAGTCACAATCAAAAGCATCAGAAATATAACTCACCACCAGAAGGAGAAACAGCAAACTGCCAAAGAAAAAAAAATTCAAAACGAATAGTTAGACAAAAATAATCAATCAAATCATTGCGAACAAAAACACAATAACAAAACAAATAATCGAAACTGCAATAGTGATAAAAGCTCCGAATCAAGGCATACACAGGGGATCCGCGGCAGGAGCGTCCAAAATATCGGTGTGCCAAAGGTTCCTATAATGCTGGCGCATCTCCATTTTCTCCATTAACGCCTGAGACGCCATCTTCCCGATCCTCTAACAAAAACAAGGGGAGAGATTCTAAGGGTGAAAATTAAGGGGGAAAAGGATGAAAACGGAAATAGTAGAGAGAGAGGGAGAGAAAAAGGGTGGTTGCGATGCACCAAAGGAATTGAAAGAGGTGGTCAATGAGACTATATATACCTATCGTGGGGTCCCACAGGTCAACGTACTAATGACCAAAGCTGAATTGCTTGTTTTCCGCATATCCCGTCAGATCAGTGGTTGGGAAAGTCCTGGGCGGAAGGGATCACAGTAGGTCCATAGTGAAACTAGTTGTGAGGCCTCCTATCAGCATCCGACACGTGTTAAGAAAAAGTTATTTAATAAAATAAAAAATTTCAATCTCTTGAAAATTTTAATACGTGACTGTTACTGATAGGAGACCTCATAAATGGACTCACTTTGTGCTTCATGTGATCTCATCCGAAGTCCTGAGATGGTATGGCGAAATGACATAGGAAAAGTCAAATGACCGGAATCTGCACCTTTTTTTGAAACATATTGATACAAAGAGAGTTCTAAGCAACACGGCATGGCCTTCGTGTTGCACAAGCTAGAGGATTGGAGAACATATATGTGTTGTCTGACTGTCTCAACGCAGTGGATCTCCTGAATGGAGTGCGCGTGATACAAGCTTGCATCCCCTCAACCACCCTATTGGAGAATGCTAACGCATGCGAGATAATTTTGTCTTATGCATCATACAATTCATTCAACGTGAATGCAACATGCCACCGCATCATAGTGCTCATCTAGGGGTGAGCAACGGTCCGGTTCTGGTTCTAACGGTTCCCGAACCGTTGGAACCAAAAACCGTTTAGCATAATATTTTTGGAACCGAACTGGAACTTTGAACTAGGGATGTCAAACGGATAAAACGAATACGGTAACACAGTATCCGTATTCGAATTCGTTTTTGTCTAACTATATCCGAATCCGGACGGATATTTAGGAAGTCATCCGAATTCGAATTTGTTTAGATTCGAATTCGGTGCCGGATATCCGAATCCGTATTATATCTATTTCAAATTTGTTCGAATATCCGAATCCGGATATCCGAATTCGAAATCAGCAAATTTACAACAATGGTATACATATTTTCATATATATTTTTTTTAAAATTTTAAAAATAAATATTTTTACATTTTTTTAATATATTATTATATATTTTATTATATATTTTTATTTAATTTTAAAAATATCTATTCGGATACGGATATTCGGATACGGTAATGACTATACCATATTCGTATTTGTTTTTCTAATACTATTCGGATACGAATTCGAATACGGTGAAACGAATGTACAGCTCTTACCATATTCGATTCAGACAGCCGAATTCGAATTCGGATGTCGGATATCTGGTAAGTTTTGACAGGCCTACTTTGAACATGAGGAACCGTAAAACTGCTTAATACGGTTCGGTTCCGGTTCAAAACCGCAGAACCGCCAAAGCAAAAAATAAATTACTATTTAAACTATTAATTTTTATTAATTTTTATTTATATAAAAAAGTTTTAATTATTATTTACGGGTTTTAAAGTATTACTTATTATTTATATAAAAAGTATTAATTATTATTTATACAAAAAATATTAATTATAATTTATATAAAAAACTATTAATTATTATTTCGGTTTTAAAATTTTTAATTATTTTTTATAAAAACAATTACTTATTATTTATATAAAAAAGTAAAATATTATTATTTATACGGTTAGGTTCCGGTTCTAGCGGTTTATGGAAATTAAGAACCGAACTGGAACCGTGAACCAGAAATCCGGTATAAAAACCGAATCGTTAAAGTTATACAGTTCCGATTCGATTTAAAACCCATATTTTTGGTTCGGTTTCGGTCTGGTTTTACGATTCTCGGTTTTTTGCTCACCCCTCAACCTAACTGTCCAAGTAGGCAAAGAGGAAAACGCTGGCCTTATCCTTTCCATTTTCCATGTTAATACCTTATGTATAATTTCCACCAATTAAGCCATGTGGTTTCGTGGTGTAGTTGGTTATCACGTCAGTCTAACACACTGAAGGTCCCCAGTTCGAGCCTGGGCGAAGCCATTTCACATCTTTTTTTCTTTTGGTTTTGTTCTTTATTCTACCATTTAGTAATATTTCTTTATCCTTCATTACATAGTTTTTGTTCCACCATTAAATAATTTTTCCTTTACAGTAAGTCTTGTTGTAATACTCATCTTCCCTCTCCTTCTCTATTTCTTTCGCCCTCTTCCCAATCAAAATCCATGTCAATTTTACATATGGTTCTTATTTCTAGCACTTAGTAATAGTCCAAATGAGGTAATCATATACACGTCTTAAAACTATTGTCACTTTTTGATATGGTGTTGATTGCACTATGTCAAAAAGTTAAAAATTCAAATGTAACAGTAATTTTAGGAGGAAAGAAGTATTAAATGATGTATGTTTTAACTATTTGTGTTGAAGTTAAGGAGCAACTATCTAATTAACTAACTGGATACGCAAAAGACGTCCAGCCATTTCAACAACACCACTTGGCAACGTTTCCTTACTATACATCAGATGGACACCAAAGAAGAGCATCAACAAGGTAACAGAAATTTATTTTCTTTCTTTGTCAAGAAAAGAAACATTATAGTCAGGACACTATTTGAACTTGTCAACCTGGTTTTCATCAAATTCTTCATTACAAAACACCCGGATTTTTCTTCAAAGCCGCAAATAAAGAAGACCATAAAGAAACAAATGATAGAGGAGAGCCGAATGGCTCTTTTCCTTCACAATCTGCATCAACAAGAAGGATATTTGAAATTGAGAAACCTGTGTACTATGATCCCTTTCCAACAGGGGAAGCTGAGCTCCACCTTCAACTGTGTTGGTTTATGGTGAGGGAGGAGATTATCCGCCTCTTCGAACGTACGAGGATCTGAAGAATCTGTGTTATGTTGAATCTATTAAGCTATGGAGCATTGCAGCTCCTATTGCATTCAATATTCTTTCCAATTATGGTGTGAATTCATTCACCAATATATTTGTTGGGCATATTGGTGATGTTCAGCTCTCTGCTGTTTCTATCTCTTTGTCTGTCATCTCCAATTTCTCCTTTGGTTTCTTGGTTAGCTTCTTTCTCATCTTTCCACCTTCAAGTTTCTTTCCACATTCTTTCATTGATTTTGTTCCTGAATGATTTTTCTAATGACAACATGTTGATGATATTGTCTCATATTGGTCAATTTGAGGAAAAAAAATATACGGGTTATATGAAGATGAGGTATCACCAGCCATTGCCTTAAGGTTTTGAGTGGATATGCGCCTCATCTCATGTAAGTCCAAGTTTCAACTTAGTATCAGAGGCAGTTTAAAAATATGGACTCACACCTTGCCTGGTCCATAGTTGGTCATTTATTGTCTCTCTTCACCCAAGTCCAGATGGTCATGCCTAACTTGTAGTTTGTGATTGAGGGGAGGTTCTAAAGAGTGTGTGTGTGTATGTCAACCCAGATGTTCATGTTTGTCTTGTAGTTTATGATTGCGGGGAGGTTCTAAAGCGTGTGTGTATGTCAAACCACATTGCCACGTGAATCGGATGTTGAGAATATTGTCTCACATTGATCAATTTGAGAAAAATAATATATGGGTGGCTATATGAGGATGAGGTACCGCCATACCTGGCTTGTGGTTTGTGATTGAGGGGAGGTTCTCAGGAGCGTGTGTATGTCAAGTCTTGTTGCCACGTGAAACGGGTGTTGCGAATATTGTCCCAAATTGGCCAATTTTGAAAAAAAAATATGGGTTATATGATGATGAGGTACAACCACCCATTACTTTAATGTTTTGAGTGGACATGGACATTACTTCATTTAAACCCAAGTTTCAACAGGGCATTTGATGGGCCAAAATCTGACCTGCTCAGAAAAGACAAAACTTCTCGGTTGGTCAGACGGTCAACGTAACTCAGGTTCAGCTACTTGACTGGATAACCTCGGCCAAAAGCCCTCAACGTATCCCGACCATAACGTGTCTCGGTCATAACACATCTCGGCCTCAACTCCCTCTAGGCCGATAATCGCAGACTACTTTCCAGGTGTCAGGCATTGGTTAGACTGAAACAGTGTCATCATGACAGGCCGGCCTACGCTTTATAGAGTCGGCCACTGACACCGTATCGGCCACTTGCACCTCGGTAAACAGACCCTACGGCCTAGGCCACCTCGGGCACTTTTGGTCATTAATACGTCTAAGGGGTCAAGCTCGATTCCTGGAGTTTACCCTAGGTAATCCAACTAGGTAAAACTCCTTTCCAGGTGTCCGAAGCAAACCTGCCCAACCAAGCACAACGCCACATGGCAAGCATGCAGAAGTAAGCGTCATCTTTATGACCACCTTGCGTGTCTCGTTCTCTGAATCCTGCACATGCATTGGCTCAGGCAGCGATATAAAAGCAGAAAACAAGAGAGACAAAGGCAAGTGAAATCCAGAAACTACAGACGGTGACTCGTCTTCCCCACAGTGAAATAACCAGGTTTACCAGAAAAACTCCATCCATTTACTGATCCAATATTTAAACTTCACCATAAATGACCCTAACTGACTTGAGCGTCGGAGGGTCCCTGGGTCCTCTAACGTTGTTATATGTGCAGCTCAGCCGACAAGGCTAATTTCGGACAACTAACGGAAGGTTGACGGTGTATCCCCCAGGTCATACCTATTACTTCGTGATAAATCCGAGTGATTTTCAAGAGAGATTATGTATCATTCAGATTATATTTGTAACAATGCATCACACTTCAGAAATAAAGGAAATGATCGACTGGTATGTGAGTCTAAACATCCAATGTCAACTTGAGTTAATTTCGCACAATAGAAACACCTGAAAAGTTGATTTTTACTGCTGCCAGACTCATGCAAGTGTTCCCATCTGGCGTTACAAGATTTTCAAAGTTGTTTGTGAGCCTACTTAGAATAAATTGAGTGCCATTAAGATCCTAGCGAACTTGCTACATTTGAGGCCTACCATAAAAAGTTTGCTTTGTGGCAAACACGATTTGCTTCTATTCAGCTTACTAAATCAGTCAGCTTTTGGACCGTTATATCTTGTAAATTTGTATGATCCAACAGTACAAAAACCGGTGAATGCCTGGAGCAGACAGTGCACAAACATTAGTATACATGTTCAGTTCCATGTTTTTTTTTTTTTTTTTTTGCGTGAATCTGTGCAGCTCGGAATGAGTAGCGCGCTCGAGACATTATGTGGGCAAGCATTTGGAGCAGGGCAGGTAGAACCGTAGAAATGCTTGGTACCTACATGCAAAGATCATGGATAATCCTAACTGTTACATGCTTATGCTAGTTGCCTCTCTACATATTTTCTGCGCCTTTACTAAAGCTTCTTGGCCAACGACACGACATTGCAGACGAGGCAGGAAAGTTTTCCATCCAAATCATCCCTCAAATGTTTTCAATAATCTTCAATTTCTCCACCCAAAAGTTCCTACAAGCTCAGAGTAAGGTTGGGATTCTAGCTTGGGTTGGATTTGTGGCGCTCATCTTGCACATCGCCGTTCTCTTTTTGTTCGTTAGAATGCTTAAATGGGGCATTGATGGAGCAGCTGCTGCTTATGACATATCAGGGTGGCTGATTTCTATAGCTCAGATGGTGTATATACTCGGTTGGTGTAAGGACTCATGGAATGGATTTTCGCGGTTGGCTTTTAAATATATTTGGTCTTTTCTGAGGCTTTCCATTGCTTCAGCTGTGATGATTTGTCTAGAAATTTGGTATTTCATGAGTATTATTGTTGTCACTGGCCACATTGAACACCCTGTCATTGCAGTTGGATCCCTTTCTATATGGTGCTTAAACTCCATAATATTGTGCATTGACACACTTGAAAATGGTATCATCTTTCATAATGTATTTATAACTTTTTATTGTTTTTCTTTCTTGAATGATATCGGCATGAACCTTGGAGCAAAAGGTGGAATTCCTCAAGCCTCCACTGCCCCAATCCCAAGAAGCATGTGTTGAGGATGTAAATCAGGAGCCCAGCGGCCTCTTAGGTTGGATGAAGACTTGCGCAGTGACCGACACAAGGTGCCCCCACAAACCAGGACTTCGGCCTAGCAGCAGAGGAACACTCATACTCTGCGTGTCCTGGAATCGAACTCTTGATCTCTTGGAGCAAATCCTAATCCGAATACTAACTGGACTAGGCTCTGAGGACGATTTCAGCATGAACCTGAATGGATGGGAAGGCACGTTGTTCATTGGGATGAACGCCGCGATAAGGTAAGCAATGATGTTTATCAAAGTGATTTATATAGGTAATCTACTAATGGGTTATCAAAGTGATTATAGTATCATGAAGGAAAATTGTGTCTTGAGCTTGAGAATCAATATATTATCGATATAATGATGAAAAGTATATCATTATCTAACATGTTATGACGGTTTTGAAGCAGATGGTGTGATATAACAGCCTATTATATAATAATATAATATATGTGACATTTCTTCTTTCTCATGCCAAAGTCTTTGGAAACCTGCCACAGTTGTGAAATAGTGTCACATTGTCATACTTATCTCAATCATTGTCTATTGGCTTAGTGCAATAACTGATCAATGTATAAATGACGAATTTGCCCAGCGTTCATGTCTCAAATGAGCTGGGGTCTGTGCAGCCAAGGGCAGCTAAATATTCAGTGTTTGTGACACTAGCTGAATCATTTGGGATTGGAATTTTTTTCGTGCTTGCTATCATGGCAAGTAAGGGCCACTTTGCTGTTCTATTTACGGAGAGCGAAACCATGCAGAAAGCAGTTCCTAATTTGGCCTATCTTCTTGCTGCCACAATGATCCTTAATAGTGTCTAGCCAGTTATATCAGGTACAACTACAATGCCCTCTCTGGATGCCCTGGTGGCAGTTCTTGCTTGCATGGCTGCCACGCGGCGACAGGTGGTTGTGCTGCTGGCAGCTCTCTTCTGCATGGTACACACGTGGAAATAGATGGTTGCACTGCTGGCAGCTCTCTTCTGCATAGTACACACGTGGAAATAGATGGTTGCACTGCTGGCAGTCCCAATTTGCACAATGGCGGCATGTTGCCACGCGTTGGGCTGTGAAGACATAGTTGCTGGGTGACAGGAGTCTGCCTAAGGATGCCATAACCGAGCTGAGTTTAGCTAGGGATCCGAGGTGGGGGTAGCATGTCCAAGGCTGGTCAGGCAGGCTCTGGATGAGCTGATCTGAAAGGTGCTGTCCTTGGCGCTCTGGCTGAACTGAACCAAGATAAGCGCTTACGTGATCTGGACACACCCGTTAGCCGTGATTTCCTCAAGCGTGTGCGTTATGTAGGACCGTTTTCACTTATCAACAAAGTTCATGGTCCATTTATGTTCCGTTCACCGTAAAATGAAAATTTTCACTAACACACTAGTACACCATATCTCTATTAGTGTGTCATATATGCAGATACATATAAAGCCGATGATCTCACTGAAAACAAATTCTCTGTCCTTTGGGATGAAGGTATTGTTTACGTGCCTCTCACCTTCTCTAGACCCTAACGATAGCTTTTGTTGTCGTTGGGATATACTGGATATGTGTTGTTGTCGTTGTTACAGTAAAAGAAAAGCGTCCCGCCTATTGATTCTCGGTTGTTAACCTAGTAGAAGCTTTTCCATTTTCATTTCCATTTTCAAGTGACTATACCTATGTGATATATAAGCGACTCTAACATGATACACAAGTACTATAATAGAGTCATATATGTAAAGAATGTCACTTTGATGGTGTGGATGCAGGGGTTGCTGTAGGAGGAGGATGGCAAGGGTTGGTGGCTTATATTAACTTGGGTTGCTACTATGTTATTGGGCTCCCTCTTGGATTCCTTGTGTTACAAAGCAAAATTAGGAGTACAGGTGATTTTTTTTTCTCCTTCGAGGAACTCTGCCTAGTCGAGTTTTTGAGTTGCTGGTCCCAACTTCAGGTAAAAGAGAAAAGTTGCATTATGTTGACTGCTAGTGTAAAACTTTATCACTAAACATGACTATGAATCAAACCATTTGCATCAAGAAAAAAAAAAAATCTGCAGTGAAAATTGCCTTGGTTTTATTGTAAAACAAGTGAACAAAAGAAAAAAAAAAACAACAAACAATAAAACAAAAAAGGAAAAAGGAAGAAAGTTCTTGACTAATCTTCTATAATGTCATAGTCGTGTGTTTCTTTGTCCAATTATAGCTAGCCATGGTTATCTTTATGGTTGCAGGGGATTTGGATGGGAATGATCTTTGGAACTTTTCTACAAACACTAGTCCTTTGTGTCATTGTTTGGAAAACAAATTGGAATGATGAGGTAAGAAATCTCCTTTCAATTACAGCATCATAAGTTAAAAATGGAACTCTGAATCGATAATAAAAGCGAATGAAACATTATAAATATCGGAGTATTCAAATATGTTTCATCATTAGTGTAGCGCCCCGACCCGGACATCGGAATCCGACCCGGTGCACCCGTCGTAGCTTACTGAGAAGACTACAAGACGTCACATTTCTCGAGTACACATCGTCACTGACGTAGAGAAATAAGTGCGGAGACATGTATCTAATGAATCTCCACCTTCAATTCCATACATCAAATGGTAATAAAATCTCAAATGGTAGTCACGAAAATAGTGAACTGATCCTCTAGTGTATAAAAGCACGGAAATGAGAAATGATTATTTCAACTAGCTCCCAACATGTCTCTATGTATCCCATTCAGCCCACTCGCCATCGTCTTCTATGAATATCATGTCATAGCTAGGCTCATCTGCAATCACAAAGGTAGTACCCTTAGCGAAAAACGCTAGCAAGTAACCCGCTTATAAGACATACGGGATCAACACATGGCAAGACATGAGTAGTAAATAATTCGAGGGAAATGGGGCACATGTCCTGTATACTTTCAAAATTTATATATAACAGTATAAGAACGTAAAACATAAACTCTTAACAATTAACATTTAGCATCACTCAAGACACGCAGCAATCATCTCAACTGATTCACGTGATGCATGACAAAATATGCACTACACTACACTATCACGAATGCATGAGCCCTTTCTTTTCAAAACAGTGCAATGCATGTCACAATGTCCGGTCTCGTAACTCGTAACCCTGTAACGCACCCCGGCTTATATTTCTATCCCGGTTAACGTTACAGGCTCGTTATGCTCTGTGATGCATCTCGGCTTATATTTCCATCCCGATTAACATCACAGATCTCGTAAAACTCTACAATGCACCTCGGCTTAAATTTCCATCCCGATTAACATTGTAGAGGACTTTATACCCTGTAACGCACCCCGGCTTATATTTCCATCCCGGTTAACGTTACAGTCTTTTGTGCCCTGCAATGCACCCCGGCTTAAATTTCCATCCCGGTTAACATTGCAGGTCACCTTCGCAAATCTGTGCCGAAGCACATCTCTTTTCAAATCAATATGCAAATGCAAGTGCCATGATGCAAGACTCCTCGTTTCATTCTCGTATCTCGTTCACATAAGTAGTTCATGTGCACATGCGCAAGTATAAGTAACACACAAGCTTTCACTAACTTACACATCATAACTTTAGGCTTCAACCCTCTCGTCAACCCTTAATCTTGATTCTAGGGTTTACAACCTAAGGCAAGTATCCCTAACCATCCATCATTGAACTCTCAATCACCTCGTACATTCATCTCCTAACCCTTCTAAGTCATCCACGTTGAACTCCGATTCGAATACCCTTCAAATTCTCCAAACTTGATTCACCATCTTAAGTCATGTTCCCAAGACTTAGACTAGTCATAATCAGGTCCTAAGAAGTCCCTAAGGTCACCCAAAGGATCCCCTAGCTTCCCTCTTTCTTCCCTTGCTTTCCCACAAAACTGGTTGACGTCATACCCTGACGTCGATCGATCGACGTACGTCATACCCTGACGTCGATCGATCGATGTCCATCTGAGGCACGTCGATCTCTCACTCAATCTACGTCGATCGATCGACGTTCATCTGAGGCACGTCGAACTCTCACTCATCCTACGTCGATCGATCTACGTCCTTCTGAGGCACGTCATACCCCCACTTGCTATACGTCGATCGATCGACGTACGTCATACCCTGACGTCGATCGATCGACGTCCCCGTTCCAGAACACCATTCTGCAATTTTCTGCAGAAACTGCAGAAATAACCCCCAATTCGACCCCAACTTCCTTCAAAACCATTCCAAGCCTATTTCCCACTATCAATCCATCCTAAAATCTCCCAAGACAACATCTTTAGCATACGATTCACGGATTCAAGCCTAGCACTCAAAGTACTTATCAAATCAACCCAAAGGTCAAATCTTTTCACTCTCCCCTCCCTTCAACCACCATTATCAACAAAGTAGGGTTCAAGGGATTGGGATTTACATGATCTCATATAAACAACAATCAACGAACAGGATTTCAACATATAATGGCCAAATCTCAAACCAAAACACATAGATCTCACAAGTAGATTCACATAGAGAAATTACTGCATGGTGATCCAAATTGATATCAAAATAGGCCCTTTCTCTTTCGCAAAGCGTAAAAACTTATAAGTAGATTACTTGCCTTTGATTACTCGAAGACGGAATAGGGAACGAATGAAGATTGGATGGCTTTGTGAAGAAATTCTTCTCCTAGGGTTGAAGAGCCTCCAAATCGCCTAGGGTGATGATGAAGCGTCGCTTTTCTCTGCGTAAGAGAGAAAACTGACGTCTGTCAGTTTTTATATGGGATGGGGGAAAGTTTGGTGTTTCTAATTATATTTTATTTCCTATTTATCTTAAAGGATAAATCCTAATATTTAATTCTGAAAATTAAATACAATTAATTTCTAGTATTTAATCATTCCTTTAATTCCCATTAATCCTATATTTAATTCGTCATTAGTTACAGTTGACCGTCATTAATTTCCGTAAAAATCCTTCTTTGTCTTTTAATTACCCTACGGAGGGTGCGGGGCATAACAATTAGCATGTCGAAATGCAGGTGGCACAAGCATCTGAAAGAATGAGAAATGGGGAAGACAAATTGAAGAGCCACTCGATGCAAAGTTATAGACTAATATGTGTTTGGTGATTGCTTATACAATAACCATGTCTATAGATGCAAGTCCCTCATTGGACTATGTTTCTCAAGAATCAATATACTTAGATACATTTCTGGTGCACTAGGCTCCCGCGTTTGCGCATCGCGTGCTAATTCCCAACCATGCTCAACCACTCTACATATCAGCCTGAAATGTTCTAGAGGAACCAGGGGGTTAGAGACGGGTGACTTCATGGCGAGGTTGGACCACTTGCTTGCCTTTCTTTGCGGACCCTGATTTTTCTGTGGGTGGGTTCCTTCTCTGTGAAGCGGTTGGGTCCCTGATGGAAGAACTTGCTCGGAGAGCACATAATCGAGCAAGCAGAAGATCATCAGATTCAGCAACAATATTTGTATCTACAATACCACCAACAAGATTTCTGTCGTTGGTGGAACACAACGCATAGTCACGTATATCTCCACAACTGGAAGAGTTAGCTAATGAATTGGTATTTATTGACCTTATTCCAAGTCATCATCGTCAGAAAAGCTAGCTTAGTTGTAGATGTACACAGATACATTAGACTTGAAGGGGTAACGACATACCAGCTTAATTGCTTCAACATCTGCATATAGATTCAGTCTTGATTTAACTTGCTCTTCAAAATCTTTACATACGATATCACTTTTCACTCTCATCATTTTTATAAGGCCACGATTATATGAAATTCTATTGTTTGAATTCACCATTTCACTTCATAATTCAAAGCAATTTAGATTTTTGAGTCCATTTTCAATGCAATTTTCACTCTCACTTTTGCATGATGTCTGATCAACGATTAAGCTTCCGGAAGTCTGAGTTCCTTGTTTCCAAGAATACTTCGCCGATGGTGGTCGGTCTATTGAAACGAAGGCTTCGCATGAGTGTGACTGACAACTTGGGTCGATACCTGGGCATGCCTTTACTACATAGTCGGGTTACCACCCGAACCTATAATTTCTTGGTTGAAAAGGTGCGGACAAAATTATCTGCGTGGAAGGCACGTCTCCTTTCTCAAGCTTCTAGAGCGCTGCTTATTAAGTCGGTTCTCTCCGCTTTGCCTGTGTATGTGATGCAGACATCAAAAATACCGGTGGGGACGCTTGAGGCGTTGGATAAACTGATGCGAAATTTTTTTTGGAACGAAGTGGATGGCAGCAGAAAACTTCATTACCTAGCGTGGGAGAAGATCTGCCAGCCTAAGGATAGAGGAGGCCTTGGCTTTCGTAGGTTAAAACATATGAATTCCGCAGTCCTGATGAAATTAATTTGGGCAATGCTCAGTAATAAGAACCAGTTGTGGGCGCGAGTTTTATGGGGCAAGTAAGGGTCGCCGCTGGAAAACTCTGGGAGGCAGAATATGTCATTTGTGTGGAGGAGTATTCGCAACTGTGTTCCGGACTTTGTCAAAGGGACTGCATGTTCGCATGCTGATGGATCTACGAGCCGCATTCACTGGACGGCGGATGGCTCTGGTAAGTTTACGGTGTCCAGTGCATATAGCATGCTTACGGCTGAGACGCTTGAGATAGAGAGACAAGCATGGCACCGCATTTGGGGGATTCGGGGGCCGGAGCGACTGAATCTCTTTTTATGGCGATTGCGCCATAATGCTCTTCCGACTGCTGCTTTTTTGCAAAAACGACATCTGGTGCATTATATGGATTGCCCTTTTTGTGGTCAGTATAGCTGTGGGGATATACATGAGGTGAGGGACTGCTCGTGGGCGAGAAGAGTCTGGAAATTCTTGCTCAACCATGATTGGGCTCACGCATTTTTTGGGAGCTTAAACATGACTGAATGGGTGGATTTCAACTTAACTCACAATTGTGGCCGTTCGGGACATAACGCACGATGGGATTACTTATTTAGAGAAGCGGCTTACTCGATATGGTCGTACCGGAATGAAGTGCTTCATGGACGAAGGGTTGAGTGCATGCCACCGGGAGTGTTGATCAAGGAAATTTTGAAGCGTGTTAGTCTCATGTTAGCTGCTAATGGCATTATTGTTTGTGAATAGTGGATAGCCACTTCTTTGAACATAGGTTGTCTTGATGTAAATGTTTTTTTTTGATGAATGGAAAGTCAATCCTTTTGGGGAAAAAAATACTACAAAAAAGGAAAATTTTGATGGTATATTCATTATAATTTTATCGTGATTAAATGGAGTTTGTTGGGTTTCTATACTCTAAGACGCATTTCAGAATTACGCATTAGAGTGTGACTGTTATCAAGGGGGTGAGATCTGAGGAGGTTAGAAAGGAGGCAAAATATGAGGCATCCAATCACGTCTCGCCACGTGTAAAAAACATTGTCAGTGGTCCCACCACATTCAAATTTTTTTTAAAAAAAAAGACAATTTTTTTACACGTGGCGGGACGTGATTGGAGGCCTCATATTTTGCCTCCTTTCCAACCTCCTCAGATCTCACCCCGTTATCAAGTGGCGAAAAGCGATTTTTATGCACTTCTGAATTGAGCTCTCGCAAGACGCAATTAGTAATTGCACCTTGAATTACATAAGGCGCGATTTTGTTAACTGGATAATTTTCCCTTTCGCAGTCTTCGGGATTTTTAATTAAAATTACATTATTGTTTTTTTTTAAAATTTCCCTACAGTTTTTTTTGTTTGATTAAGATATACAGTTTTTTTTAAATGACTCAATGATATTAAAACGAAAATGATGTCTTTATCAAGTTTTGGTATGTCTTTGCCAAGGCCAATTGTCAACGAGTAAATCCTAATAGTAGTTATTCACTCAATGATATTCAAGTTTTGGTATTCATTATTAGTTAATGAATACCTAGTAGTTATTCACTCATGACCATAAAACTTGTCTTTTGTCAATTGTCAAACAACAACAATAACAACATTAACCCATTGCATTAGAGACTCCCGTCTATGACGATGTATGGGAGGATCGAATGTACGCAACCATACTCATATGTTACAAATACATAGAGGTTGTTTCTCGATGATCTATAATGATGCGTTGTCAATTGCCAAACAATTACTATATGTGTGTGAAATCAAACCACACCGCAACTCAACATTAAGTTAAATAAACCATGGTTAACAAAAACCAAAAGGTTGCAACTACATGTATAAATAAGTTCCACCGCCCATATAAAGCTTTATTTCGATATCTCCCCCTCCCCCACAGTCCGCAATGCCATTTCTCTCTTCCAAAACAGCTGCAAATCTCATTCTTTTCTTCTTTGCACTATTGGACTTATACCCCAAATATACAATTGTGGGCATACAACTCGTAAAGGTCAAGAGAGGTCTCCCATTTTCCTTAACCATCTCAAAATTTTACCGGTACGTCTCTCTGTTTTCTTATATTCTCCCCCCCCCCCCCCAAAAAAA